>JAMJFZ010002662.1:0-86595 GCA_026225945.1 Cricetomys ansorgei | reverse complement strand
GAAGTGTGAAGTCAATTCTTTACATGGATCTTTCCTCATTTGCTTCTCACCCTCCCTGATTTAATTTAGCTGTCCACTTTGCAATCTGATCCTCCTTTCTCCAGAAAAAGATTACCACACTACACCTCAATTAAATACCTTATATATAACATTAGTCCACTCAAAATCTTTAGTGGACACTAATTCTGGAGGCAAACTTATATTCCCATCCAGACCACACAGGCCTCTGAATGTAGCCCCTGGAGTTAATACAGACCGCTATCTCTCACACAGGGCTATTCTTCTACATTTAGATATCTTAAATATTAATTATATATATATTATTTATATATATATATAGATATATAGATATATATATATACAAGTAAAAGCATAGATAACATATAATACAAAAATTTCAAGCTCTGAATTGCCAGACCATCACTGCTACCCTTGTCATCTCAGAAAGGTATTACACCATATCCATCCATCACAATCAAGACAAATTGGGGTTGTCATTAAAGTAGCTGAAACTTAGTTAAAAATGAAGCACATTTCTCCAAAAATAAAATTATCAATACACTGCACACTTCTACTATCTCCCAGGAACATTTTCTGTACAAAAATAACTTTTAGTATGTATAATAAGTTTATGTTTTGCTATCTAACCCTTATTAATACCAAATGTATTCAATGAACATTCACAGTATTATGATTCAAAAACAAATCATTTTCTTGAAACCAATGCAGTATCTCTATTAAAATAAATAGCTACACTTATCTCTACAAAACTACTAAGAAACCAGACTTTCTGTTTGTACTTTGTGTTTGAATTTTTACGTAATTTTGGTAATTAGCCTAATCCTGATGTCAGAAAAAACTCCTTAGTACTGAAAACTTATCTTTGCAGGATTTAGGAATGTGCAAGGATGTTAAACATTTACCTAAAGGAATCTGAATGCAGTGTTCTTTAGGAAATGGCAGGTAATCTCCTAAAGCCCTATGAACAAGCTGAAGCCTTGCATAGCCTGAGGCACCTACATTTATCTACCTCTGCCTGGTTTTAATTTTATTATCTCCCAGTCATATCATTGCTTCAATAAAGCATTACATATGAAGACTTCTTTTTCCCAGTAACAAAAAAAGAAAAGAAAAGAAAAGAAAAAACTTCTTGTATTTTCTATTCATTTCAATGTATGAGTTTGGGGGATTTTAGTATAGACAAATGAATGAACCTTGTTATGATATAACTAGAAATTGTCTTCATGTCATAGTCAACTGACGAAGATAACCAACTAGTGATTTAATCAAATTAAACACATGTCATTAAAAGGGGCTTCGGGGCTAACTCTTGACAGTATTTGGCATTTGGGCTTCAATTTAACCTTCACCTGGGATACCAAACTGTTTTTAAAGGTTTTAGGGCAAACTTACACTTGCAATATCTGGCTTGTAAGTAATTCCTCTATGTATTTCAAGCTGAAAATAAATGCTGAATACATTTTAATTTTATATGCAATATGCTCATAAATTCAAATCACCTAAAAATTAAATTTTACCTTTTCACCTTTAGATCCCTTGAGACCTCTGACACCATCTGCACCCTACGGAACAAAACAGAAACATTAAAGGACAACAACACTTCACCTTGAAATGAAATAATGTGAAAATATTAGCATTTACCTTCACTCCACGAGGACCAGGGTAACCAATTGGCCCCTGTGGACCGGGAGGACCCTGGAAAAGATAAAGATTTGGTGTGACTTAAATGTATGGTACATTGGCCTAACTATTCATCTAATATGCAACTTTGTCAAATAAAGGTTTCAGGAAATACCAGGTGAAAGTTACTGTTTACATAAAGAACATACGAATATTCAGTACTAGAATTCACTATAATTATGATAATTTATTCTATGTATACTAAATGTATAGAATGCAGAACTATGATCATTAGAATTCTTCATACAAAGTTGATAATACAGCCTATTTTCTAAAGTTATTATTAATAATTTAAAATTAGCTATGCTAGATGTACTTGGTTGTTACAGCAGAAGCACATATAATGTGACAAGACCGGATGCTTTGTAACCTACCAGAGCACCTTTTTCTCCAGACTGGCCTTCTTTTCCAGGATGACCCTATATGGTACAAACATATACACTGGTAAATGGTAATGGTAACTGTTAATCTTGTTAAATTCTTGCCCTTTTTTTAAAAAAATCTGAGATCATATACTTCATTTTTAAAATATTATTGAAAAATTGTACAAGCTCCATGGCTTTCAATAATACTGAAAAAAGTTAGAGAAAAAAATGAAACTATATTTGATGAGTATGTATTTTATTAAATATGCAATCACTTTTCAAAGAGTTTGGGGAGATTACATGAAGCAATACATCCTGCTATTAATAATTCAATCTCAAAGTCTTATACGAAGCAATTTACAACTGATATAATTTATATATATATATAATTTATATATATATGTATTTGTTTGCAAATAAAAGGATGATGTATGCATCTTCAAAAGGCAAGAAGAGCATGTGGTAGGAATACATAGATCAAAGCTACTAATCATATTATTATGTTATTGAGATCTTATAAATAAAAAATGTATACTTATATCACAAATAGACTTTATAACTGCAAGTAGAAGTAGCAAAAAAATTGTATCTTGCTTGTCACAAATCTAAATAAATAGTATGAAGAGACAACATAAAAATAACTTCAAAATGAAGACAGAAATTATATGTGTGTGAGAGAGACAGACAGAGAGAGTGAGAGAGAGAGAGAGAGAGAGAGAGAGAGAGAGAGAGAGAGAGAGTAAATAACAGATATTTCTGTATTTCCAGAGAAGGAACCCCTTACAGACTGAAGAATTTAATGGATATTATCTGGAGAAACTGATGAATGCTGTATACTTACAGAATCATTTGGGAAGAAGGAACTGCAATTGAGAAAACGGCCTCACCAGAATGGCCTGTAAGCAATCCTATGAAGCATTTCAATGATTAGTGATTGGGTGGGCCCAGTCCACTGTGTGTGGTGCCCAGCCTGGACAAGTGGTCCTAGGTGCTATAAGAAAGCAGGCTGAGCATGCCAAGAGCAGCAAGACATGATCAGCACTCCTACATGGCCACTGCATCAGCTCCTCCCTATGTTCCTGACTTGCCTAACTTCCTGTCCTGACTTCCCTCAGTCATGGACTGCTATCTGGAAGTGAAAAAAAAAATCAACCTTTCCCTCCCCATGTAGTTTTGAATAATAGGCCCTCTAGAGTTTGGGTTATGGTGTTTTGTCACAGCAATAGACATCTAAGACTGACAGACTGTGAGAGGCAAGTCAAAAAGTTGATGAGCTCGTGATCTCTATGAGAAGAAAAGACCCAAAAAGCTACAGTCACTGAAAATAAAAGCAAGATAAAATAGACATCAGAGAGGAACATGTGGAATTAAGAAGGAGGGTTTTTGGCAATTTCTGGTGTGCAGTGTGCAGATGACTTTATCTAGAGGTTACTGTGATCTCATTGTAGCTTTTGCAACAAAAGTGACATAAAGTAATGCTATTGTATTGTAAAGAAATCGATGCTTAATTACTGAATTGATTCACCTTTATTAGTGTGTACACGTAGTCATTTGTAAAACACATATAAAATTTATTTTTTAAAACTAAATATGGAAATGTCAATGATGAGACAGACAGTTTTGACTTACGGGAGGCCCATCAGCTCCAGGAAGCCCAGCAAGCCCCGTTTTTCCTTGTGGTCCCTAATAGACAAAAGAAAATATTTGATTTAAAAGAAAGAAAATTATGAAAACCTTTGACATTATAGATATCAGTACAGCATTAATAACAGTGTGATCTTGAGACGGTGGCTTCTCTCTGTTAAGTGATAAAGTGTCTTAATTACTTGATAACAGAAAACATACTACAGAAAGACAAATGAAAACTGGACTTAAAGTGTGAAAAATATAAAATATGCTAGGTTGAGTCAGCTTAGTTGTTCTAAATGTTTGCTTATTAAATGTTTCTTTGTCAAACTAGGTTTTAAATGCTACAATAAACTGGCACTAACAGAACAAAAATGCAAATAATGCAGGTCAGAAATGTATTCATTCCCAACACTGATGAGAAAAACTTTGGATACTCCCACTGACAACACTTTATTATTCCTCACCCAAGGTGCAGCCTCATAGCAATAAGGCTCAATATAAGGTTCATAGCCTTATTGACTGCTGTGGTAAATGATGAACCAAATATAATGGTGACCCAATAGGATTAAAGTAGCGATGGAAAATTCTTGATAATGTTTTCTTAAGATCAGAGAAAACAACTTAATACCAGGGTGTTTTGGGGGATGTACACAAATGTACCATGCTGTTGGTCATATAAAGGTATTATATATGTAATTATAATATTATATGACTCTTTATTATGGTGATAGATGAATACATTAATAATTAACATATTTAGCACACTGCACGTTTTTATTATTTTAGAGTCCAATCCTTCTACTTATTGAAGGACAAATTTACTATAAAACACTCTTCTTATTGTGTCAGCCCATACACTTCCTACTTAATTCTCTTGATTCTGAAAAGAGGCTGCATCAGGTCACTGACCTATGTCATCTAGATTTGACATGTATTGGCTGTGTTGTTCACATTAGGATGCATTATGTTTCTAAGACTGTCTTATTGCTAAGAAACACGGCTACAGTTCTGAGTTTTAGTGACGTGGAATACCAGACACTGTTTTTTGTTTGTTTTCTGTTGCTGGGATTAAAGGTGTGCACCACCACTACCACTTGCCTGGAATACCAGATTCTTAAACTGTCCTAGTAAATGTTAAGTTCTTTTTCAGTTATTAAAACCTGAGGAAATGTACATCTATTTTGATGTAAAAAGGTGCATAAGTTACTAAGCAACAAACAAAAGACAAAAAAATGTAACTGCTCAGTGGGTCACACTAGTTCTTTTCTAAATAGAAAGCATCTTTAATGTCATCACACCTCATCATTGTTACATTAGAATACTTTAAAGGCAAATATTGCGAGCAGTATATTCTTTTTGGGCAAGAAAATGAGACATTCTAATGGGAATATTAAATTTATCAGGGCCAAGACAGTATTGGTGCAGTTCATTTCAATAGCCTGGACTTAAAAAATTTGAGAGAAACAGGGATATCAGCCATGAGTCTGAATCCTCCAACACAGTTTACAGTGCTTCGGTCATTAGAGAGTATTTAGCATAAACATTGTACCCACATGGACTACAACTACAGAGCTTTACAAGAAAGCACCAATTAAATGGTTTCTTCAACAATGGAGTACGCCAACAGAGAATGGGTCCATTCATTATCGTTACCACAGAGGTGCCAACGATTTGGCAAACAAAGTTACATGGACATTTGCCTTTGGTATATATTTGAGGAAAAACAAGAAATACTTAAAAATCTGCCAAAATAAGATGATTTTTTAATGAAATTGAATTTAATCCATCTCCTATTGAATGGAGGTTTAGTGACAACAGAATATTTTATCTGTATTTTTAACTTCCCGTGCTTTCCCTGGTGAGGTGGGAATTAAGATGAATGAATGTCATGTTTCATATTTTAATAAAAGTTAAAATGTATGAAGTGCTTCTATTCACTATGTTAAGCAATTTATATGCATTATCTACTTCATCTCAGTGAGCCCCAGGAAATATCAACATCTGTTATTATGTGACAGACTCATATGTATGCATCTAGATACACATTCAAATCTTCAAAGTCACTGTTTTTAATAGACATTAACTTTGTGTCTTGGTATTTCTCACTGAGCTCATAGAATCACATAATTTGTTTTCTATAAATCAATTAACATGTGAGTAATATGAACTCTGAACTCACAAATTAAATCACAGGAAATGCTCTAGTTGTCAAAAACATCAGAATAAATAACAGAGGTAGTATATCATTGCAAACCACTAGCAATGTTTATTAGAAATATAATAAAAATAACCTATAATAACTTCACTATAGGTAAAAATTCTTAAAGATTAAAATATCTAATGTCAATATGATCATATCTAAATGTTAATATCATGAAATAATTATTATTCACCAAAAACATGATACATATATTAACTAGATGATCTAATATTTTTAAGAATGTACAATGAATAGACAAACCATGTCTATGCAAACATTGGCCTGCAAATATTAATGACACCACTACTTATGGAGAATCGTTAAAAATTACAAACTGCCCAAATGACCATCAACTGATGAAAAAATAAACAGAATTCTAAATATAATGCTAATTGGCAAAAGGGATTAAATTATAGATATATGCACTGACATGGGTAAATCCCAAAAGCATTATAAAATGAAAGATAAGCATAAGAGTGATATACTCAGTCCTACTATGAAATTTATGTACTAAAACATTAACATTTCATTACTCTAATAATATTCAAGTAAATGAAATGTGTACAGACAGAAAGCAAACAAGCTATTGATTAGTATAGTAGGGTCAAAAAGGGGACTATAAGTAGACCCAGAGAGTCTTTCTGGTGTGGTGTAAACATTCAAAAATTAGGTGTTGGCACAACTCTACATTTACTAAAAATTACTGCCTCATGTTAAGCTATACAAGTGACTTTTGTAATATGTAAATTATACATTAGCAAATGTATTGATTTTCTCAGAAAAACCAGTCATGTTCACTGAAATTCACAAAAATAAGAAACAAAAAATTACTCCGAAGACCAGCTAATGATCGTACTGTAACCAAGCTGTATAGGAAGTACTACTTAGGTGAAATCTAGCAAGGGGAAATAGAGGAAAGTCATCCCTTTAAATAACCATTTGTTCTTTCTGTGATCCAGACACAGTTAGGAACAAGGATAGTATTTGTCATTTACACAAGAGAAATGAGCCAATGGAAAGTTCCAATTTCCCTTTAAACAGATGGTGTAACAAGTTTTGTTGAAAGCAAACCTAATTACAGTTCAATATATATATATATATATATATATATATATATATATATATATATATACACACACACACACACACACACACACACACACACACACACATGTATAAATATATATATATTCTTATATATGCTGGAGAGATGGCTCAGTGGTTAAAAGCAGTAACTGCTCTACCAGATGACATGGTTTCAATTCCCAACACCCATTAGGCAGCTCACAACCATCTGTAACTTCAGTTCCAGAGGATCTCATGCCCTCTTATGGCCTCCACAGGCACTGCACACATGAGGTACAGAGACAGGAATGCAAGCAAAACACTCATACACAACAACATAATAAAATTTAAATTTAATATTTTAAATTTTTAAAATGATTATTTTAATAATTTTTAATTTAAAAAAATTGGATGTCAACTAAGACATCACACAGCATAATTAACCAGGCACAAAGATTATACTGTTTTTCTAGTTACAAATCTGACATAGATATTTTGATTTTGGAGATAGGTAAGCGCATAAAATATATTGGATACTGAAAGTGTAAAATTTAATGTGAAGTTCCACAGTTTCCATTCTCAATGCATAACTATAACAGTGTAAAAGTTCAAAGTTCATAGACTTTGAGTCAAATTACATTTTTAAATAATGAGAAAGAAAAGACAAACCAAAATAAAGAGACAGCAATCATTCATCTCAATTAGTTTCCCAATTAGATCCCAATTAGAATCACCACTGTTGATTATGGTACAATTAAGTGCAATTGAAGTAGTAATCCTACACTTTCTTTTTTCATTTACATCTTAAAGATGTTTAAATGAATTCTCTTCAGCATTTACTATCATAATTCTACTTGAGGTTACTATATTAATTTGATAAAATCATGTACGGATATATCTTATCCAAAAGAGCAGGCTTTGTGCCTGCTGAGAGTTGCAGGTACAAACTAGCTTACCAGCTATTCTGAGAATAATAGAGTGACTTACTTTTTCACCAGGAGGGCCAATTGGGCCTTGTGGACCAGGAAGACCCTATTATATAGATATAAAAAAAATCACGTCAAGAATCATTTATCAAAAACACATCTTTATAAGAGACAGCAAAATTTACGGTACTTGTATTGATTCTCTTTCTCTGTCTCTCTCTCTCTGTCTCTCTGTCTCTCTGTCTCTGTCACTCTGTCTGTCTGTCTGTCTGTCTCTCTCTCTCTCTCTCACACACACACAGACACACACACAGACACACACACACACACACACACACACACACACACACACACACACACTTACACACCCTCTGGCACTCCACTGAGTTTTGGAGCACTGTGAGGAGTTTTACACAAGCTCATTTTTGCAGAGCTTGTAATGTGATTCTAACCAGAAACTTCTGCAGGTGTGGCTTCCTGTGAATGCTGAATATGTCCTTTTTTCCTTGAAACATTCTGACACTATGAATTTTATTTCAAACAATACCATCTTAACCCCTTATCTCCTGGGAAAAACAGTAGCTTAGACTTACTTGCAGTCCTGGATTTCCTTGTTGACCAGGTGGTCCAGGCTCCCCTTGGGGACCCTGTGTAGGAAGATATAAAATACTTAGTGGTAAGGCTTTTGTATAGTATTTGTTTTTATTCTAATTATTGAAAATTAGCCCCAAATCATGTTTCACACAAGAAGTCTGGATAATATACTTAGCAATGTGTGACTTTTTTTTTTAATTTAAAAAAAAAGTCTAGTGCTCTGAAGTTGATATGAGCTTATAGATCTTAACTACATACCATGTTTCCTTTTGGTCCTTGGGGGCCATCTATACCTGCAATACCCTTCAATGAAAAACAGAATAAATTTAAAAAATTAGATATTAATTGGAAAATAAAAAGAATCCTTTTATAATATATTAGCTATTAGCCTGCAGTGACATGAGCCACCTCGTGGTTGCTGGGAATTGAACTCAGAACCTCTGAAAGAGCAGTCAGTGCTCTTAACCGCTGAGCCATCTCTCCTGCCCCCACCTCCCCTGCCTGCAGTGACATGAGATTATTTTAGAAATAAAATGAGGATTTAGGATTTATCAAAAATTGGGGCGGGCCATACTCTCCCATCTATGGCCTCACTGAAGATAATCTAGCATCATTTTACATTGTGTGCTAGCTAGAAATTAGTCATGAAACCTATCTAAACAGAAAGAAAGAGCAAGTATGGAGTGATCAGTTAACCTGATAGGCAGCATCCATAGAGTTTAAGGGTATAGCAAGGCCGTGAACTTGATGCTCTACTGAGTTCTATACAAATGCCCTGTGGAAAATTTGGCAACAAGCTTCCCCTAGGAAACCCAGGCTGTTCCCAGGAATACATACAGGCTGGCCAGGAGGGCCTGGAGTTCCCCTTGGACCCAGCAAGCCTCGTGGACCCTAGGAGGAATAAAAGGAAAGGAGAAAGCTTGCATAAGAAATGCCCTCTTTCACTGAAAATTTTTAATATAAAATATGAATTAAAATATTTATTCATCTTCTGTCCGTACACTGAATGTAAATATTTTAAGTACCATTTTATGTACTATAAATATTGATGTTTATACAACAAAAAGACAAAATAGATAATAGTTTTTAATATATAACCTTTCTTAGGCTAAATACATTTGCAGATGCGTCTCTTACAATGTTTTTAAAAACAAAATTGCTTAATGCTCTTAATAAGTTGAATTTCTGTCATTTTCTAATTTGATTTGCAAACTCAATTTTGTTTTTAGAAGCACACAGATTGAACAAACAGAAAAGATCAGATTCTCATCCATTTAGAGAAATTGTATCTTGGGAGAACATTCATTTAAGAACAAACAGCTGGGTATCTTTCTATGCAAATTATAGAACCATTTTCCAGATAGAAGGGTTCTAAAATAATCAACATTTACATTCAAATTCTCCTTCTCTCCCCTTCTCTTCAATGTTCTTTTCCACCTTTAGAAAAGTCAGCTTAAAAATTTCTTGACTGTAGTTGACCTGGCAGGTTTTATAATAGAGCAAATGAAGGCTGAAGTTAGGAAAGCTTTTCAAGTCTGGTTCTTTTCCTAATCTGGCTTTTAGTAAATATTCCCAGTTGAACTTCCTTATTATCAAATTTATTGGAGAAAAGTCATATAATCTTTACATCAGGAATATCTTAGTATCTTGCTTCTGATAATAAGAGTAATTTACACACAAAAGAATGAATTCTGGAATTATTGCTAATTGAATTTTTTTTTAAATCTGCAACAAAAACAAAGTACTAAGGTTTATGACAAGCAAGATGTTACATTCCACATTTCTTTTCCTCAAGTCACAAAGATTTTCTTTACAACAAAAGGGCAGCTGTATATACTCTGCTTTGAAATGTGAAAATCACTAGGCTAATCTGTAGAAAATGCAATGTGTACTAATATAGCATTAGCTAAATAAGTAACACCGGCACTATTCCTCATAAAAGAGGCTATTTAAAAATGAAGAAAATTATTGCTTACAGCTTCACCTGGAAGACCCCTGGGGCCGATCTCCCCATCTTCTCCCTGTCATTGACAAAAGGGGAGGGAGTAATATTTGAGACTTATCATTTCAAAAGGACTTAGTTTGTTTGGTGTTTTAATTGTAAACAGGTATAAAAAAAAAAAAATCTTAGTACCCTCATTCCGTCATCGCCGGGAAGGCCAGGAGGACCTTGTGGACCTCTTTCCCCCTAAGGAATAAATATAAACAGGATAAATGTAGGAAGCCAGGCAATTGTTTACAGGTACATCAGATGACCAACGCAATGAGGTACAAAAGGGCGTTTGTCAAGGAAAACTTACACTGCCTTTAACTTTCTTAGAGTAATTTCCAGGTAAGTGACATTTTAAATTCTAGCCAGCTTTATATATTAGTATGCTAGAAAAATGTCCCCTCAGTTTTTAATAAAAGTGATTTAAAGAAAACATATGAAAATACATTCAGGCAGATACTAAGAAGTAAATCATTCAGAAAACTATTTTGTTTAACGATTATCTTAAGAAGGGTTCAACTTGATGTAAAAATTGTTATTTCTGAATAATTCACATTGAATCAGCACAACTCACAAAGACTTAAAGGGATTTGGAATTTCTTTCATAAAACAGAATTGTATATACATCTTAGTATGTGTTAACCATACTTAAGGTATCTTGTTAAGTGACTGAAAGATTATAAATTCATTTCATTCTCCCATTTACCCAAATACAGTCCTAGGTTTGTTCTTCATTCAGATGAGAAAGAATACAAATAACTAATTCTTATTTTTTCAAAAAATGGTCTCCCTAATGTCCCACTAAAAATATATATAATGGGTTGTTACTATTCAGCACACTGGTTTCTTTAACCTTAAAGTTAAGGAGCTCTCGCACTGAATTGTGCACCACAAAGAAACTGTATGCCACCAGGAAGCCTGCAGGTGTCCTCATCTGAGTTATTTGCACAGAGACTAAATGTAAAGAATGTGGCAATGCTCAAGAAATAAAAGTCTCATTTAGATTCTCCAATATTTCTACTAACATGATCTTTATCACATCTGTGGGAATAAAGATTCTGCTTGTATTTGTTTGCCCATGAGGTATATTTGAATATCTATAAATATAGAAAAATCATATTGGTACCACCTACAAAGCTATATGTACATTTACTCAATATCCATTAGATACAAAAATTTACCAATGTTAATGTTAACTTTTTCTTCTGATTTCCAAAAGTATACCAATAGTACCTTAGCTCCTAAGATTCCTATTAAACCTGGGACAAAATGTAGTAAAGGTATCTTACCCTATGACCTTTGTCACCTGGCAGGCCAGGGAGTCCATCAAACCCTCGGTCACCCTATAAAATCACAATTGTTATTACCATCATATTCTCATTCTGGATCAGGCAGGACTCTAATTTCAATATCAAGTTCACTGCATGTCAAGAAATGTTATTTTAAAATATGATACTGTGAAAGGTAAAGCAGCAAACAGGACCTGAATATACAGTTATAAAGTCCTGACCTTAGATCCAGGTTCTCCTGGCATTCCTCTCCCTCCATCAGCACCTGGACGGCCCTAAAAATAACCAAACAAGGTTAAGCAAAGGAAGTCTACTAAGAAGTACAAAGATATAAGCTAACTGATAGCTAAAGTTACAGCTCAAAATACACAAGCAAAGATAGCCATACCCTCTTTCCAGGTTTTCCTGTTGGACCAGGCGGACCTTGGACACCTCGAGGGCCCTATTGGAAAACATTTGAATCACAATGCAGAAATCTTGATCAGTAAAGTCAACAAAGGTGGTTTTAGAAAAAAATATTCTTTTTGTTCTTCTGTAATTATGTAAGCACAAAGAGTTTATTTCTGTATAAACATTCTGATAAAGCAAAAGTCAGAAAAGCAATTTTCTTAAGCGGCTTTGCATATATAAGGCTATATTACATAATGTTTTATATAGATGTGAATACATTCGAACAAAAGAAATATAATGTTAGGCTTTTCAGCCTTTATGATCAATTATTCATTCAGTACTCAGAAAGATGGCTTCCACATAGCAGTCACTGAGTGCCAGCAATGCCTTTCTGATCACAGCCCTCTCCCCTCACCTTTCTCTACATTTTTCAAATGCCCTCTCCTACATATTTCATCTCTCAATCCACTGGTCACATTTGATTTAATCACCATGAGGCACATTGAAACCTCCTATAATGTTATTATCTGCTAAGGTGTTCAACTAAATCTGTTTCCCGGAAATTCTTCAACACTTTAGCACAATGCCTGGTGCGTTCAACCATCCACAAAGTAGCTGAGGATCCCTTTCTAACTGGAGACATGCTATTGAAAATTATATATTAAAAGAAATGTTTTGGAAATGTGAGGATGAGACTGTCTAATAATTAGAAGTCAAATATGCAACTTGAAAAATAATTGTTGGAAAAGAGTCTATCATGAATCTAGCTGGAAGGAAAAGGGAGAAATACTAATAAAACCAATACCTCAATACCACTAGTGTTCTTTTCTTTTTCTTTTTTTTTTCTTAATTAACTAATTTTATCTTCTGTGTGTGTGCCTGAGTGTGAGTAAGGGCATCATATGTGTGCACGGCCCTGCAGACTTCAGGATAGGGCATCAGATGCTATAGAACTGGAGTTACAGGTGGTGTTAACAGTCTCGAAGGTGCTGGGAACCAAACTTAGGAATTCTGAAAGTAATACTCTTAACTGCTGAACCATGTGTCCAGCCGTGAAATACGGTTGGTTTTTAAAGAAAAAGATGCTTCTGTGATACATCTTATCTTTTTAGATTTGGAAAATCAACAAAGACTATAAGTGCACAGCATAATTGCAGATTCATCAATTTTGTAAGCAGATGAGTACACATTTTGCATCATAAAGTTCATGAAACAGCAGACCTCCAAGTGCTTTATATAGCATATTTTAATATTTTCCTGTAATTCCCAGGGAACGAGTGTTTCCATCCTTTCTACAGAAATGTTAATTAAACATTCAGAGCAAGGCTACTACACCTTGAGCTGGTTAAATGTTATCAATTTTCTTTAGGTTTTGTCACAAGAAGATGTAATATATCTACACAACAGAATGTTTATCAACAAGAAAAATAATGTCGTATCTGTACACTCAAGTATCATGAGCCTGGAAACCTTATGTTGTATCAAAAAGCCAGTAATAGAAAATTATATGTCTTATATTATAAGGAATAATTTCATTTAAGTTTCTTTTCTGGAAAATGCACATAATTCCAGGACAATTAGTAAACCATTGGCTACCAGGTATTTATAGATTAAACAAAGTTCTAAGTATAAAGGGAAAATATTAAGAAACTGTTTGATGTCTTCTGGACATGAGAGAAATGTTGCACTCATGAATTCACAGCAGCTGTGGTTGCCAATACAAGATCAAGCTACTCAACATTCTAGCATGGAATGACCCTCATTCTTAATTGAGAAGTTTGTGGGGAGGTAGAGTCAGTTTTCTTTAAGTGTATAGCTCCTAGTAGCTCAATCATTTTCCAGTGAATGGCTCCAAACCCATGAGTATGTGGGCATTACAACCTGGAGTCAATGCGTTATTTAAAAGAAAACAGAAAAAAAAATGAATAAAAAGAAGACACCAGGTTGGGGAGGTATGAGGAGCTAGGAGTAAATATGATTGAAACACCAAATTTGAAATTTTGTAAGAAATAACAAAAATATTAATAAAAGATTTTAAAAGGAAATCATTTTGATTTATAGAGTATTTTTATCTTAATTATTATGGTTACAAAGTTATATAATGGGTGATGATTCTATCATTCCTTGTGTTTTTAAATAAATCTAATTCTAGTTAAGAAAATGTAATCAGTAGGGGGGACCAAAGAGAGATAATGGTGGATGAATATAACCAAAATGTATACAAGCATAAAAATGGCACAGAAACACGTTATTAGGTATAATTATAGCATGATTAAAAAAACATAAAGAAAGAAGAAAAACATTCAGAGGAAAAACAATTGAGAAATCTTGCAGTCAGCGTAAATTTCTATTTTTTCAGTTTATCAGGCAGTGTTTTTACTTAAAAGTGAATCTATTTTGAATTCACAACATTTTTTTTCCTCTTTTTACTATAAGTATACTAACAATATGAAGTCTCTATCTACTTATTATCTAACACACAAAGGTCTGGCATTAACTTCCATTAAGTGTGCTTAGCAATTTTAATGAGAGAATAAGCTGAATTCACTGTCTGCAGAAGCATGGGCTCAAGGAAGAAGTAGAGGCTCCTGTAACACAGTAGCAATTGTTTCTTTAGCCAATAGCAGGTCTGCAATTTAAATGTTGTTTAACTACCAAGCTAATGAAATCAATGGTTTACTCAAAAATTTTCAGTTAAAACCATGATATGGGCTTAAAGATAATGTAAATACATTCTTTACTCCTAACACTTCAATTGCTCTACTATGTAAATATAGACAATAAAGACAAAAGTGAAGAAAGCAAGTTACTGTTTCTTACCTGAGGACCTGGATCCCCACTCTCACCTTTGGCTCCAGCTGAACCAGGACCCCCCTGAAGAAAAAAGTAAAACAGACAACCAACTAATTTAGAAGTTACCTAAGCTCTTTAATTCACTACTTTCACTTAAAGTAAATAAACATATTTTTCTTAATCAGCTTGATCTTACTAATGCAATGTGTTGTTCAAGTCCTGAGTCTAAAGTGTATCTCTTCTAGGCATATCAATATATAAACTATATATAAAGGTCTATATTCCACTCACAACTTTAATATTTTACCATAACAAATACTCTTGATAAACAAGGCATGAGTAATCATGAGTAATTACTGCATTGTAAGGAAGTATCAGTGCATTGTATTTTCATGGAGTTAAGTATACATTGAGTTCATTCATGTAGTAAGGATTTTACAAAATCGACCATTTGTTATAGACAGATATTTTTTTCATGAGCTGCCTTTTATAGTAATAAACTGCTTTGGAAATATGCTATTACTCTCATTATAATTACTGTGAAATAATGTCAAGCATTTTTCTCCAGATTGGTTTGATTTTTCCCCCATGAAAATGAGTCATTATAGCAAATAAAATTTACAAATGTTTATATATGTTAAACAATACAATGAAGGCCTAGTGGATTAATGGAGGGGAAACACAATAAATGACTTTATAAAGGAGTTGTGGAATAAGAATGTATACTATGCCATCCATTATCTCTAAAAGCTTTAGAATAGTAAAGAATTATTATAGCTCTTATTGCTTATTTCATGTGTTCACAAGGACTATGGTTTTTTAAATCAGTATACATTCTACTTAACTGAGTTACAATGAAATAAAACAAACAGGGAAAAAAAAAGCTAAATCTTAAAGAAGCCTTCTAGAGCCTCCTGGTGGCTTTACAGTAAAATGACTCCTGTTCTGCCTCCCAAGAAAAATGAGAAGTCAAGTAGAATGTATTTGAAATTTTTCAAAATTATAACTGTAACTTCCAAGCTTCTAATAAAAAAAAGCTTGTAAATGATTTTATGTAAAAAGAAAAATAGATGTGCTGTATTAAGTCAGATTATTAACCACTGAACTGAATATAATTATATTGAGTGGTCAGTTTAATTAATATTTAATTAATTGGTTGTGTTAGATCCTCTGTATGTACATATTACTTGCTCAAGAGATTGTAGTTGCTTTCTTTTACATGTAATCAAACATCACATAACTGACAGGAAAGAAAAAGTACAAGAATATCATTTCTACCTTCCTTTCTATCTAAAAATTTTGTAAAATCTTACCATCTTTCCCTCATGTACATACACATTTGCATCAATAACATGCAAATAAAATGCATTCCTTTGAGTGTCTCAATATATTTTAGTTTCTTGTGTTTTGAACAGCATAACAGAAAAAATAAATAACAAACATTTGATAATCTGTTCAAATGTATAGATAATTGAAGTTCTATTGAATATATTACCTGAATATTCCACATAGGAGTATATATTAAAATATATATAGTATGAAAATTTAAGACTGAGTTAAAGGAATTTTAAGTGTATAGAAAACAACAATGCTTTTTATTTTTATTACATGGAAGTATATATTAGCTTATTTACATTCTTTACTGTATTAGGGATTGAACACAGGGCCTCATATATGTTGGACAAGCAATAACTCTGACCAATATTCCCAGCCCTTGTTAATGCTTTCCTTTTTTAAAATATTTATTTTATTTTAAAAAAAATCTCTATACATTTGTGTCCCTACGTGCACAAGCACTCATGTGAGAGGGTACACAGGGTCAGAAGTGGGAGTCAGATCCCTGAAGCTGGAGCTATTGGTCCAACCCAATGTAGTCTGGTAACAAAACTGAGTAATTGTGGAAGAAGAGCAAATACTCTTAACCACTGAACCATCTCTCCAGGTCTCTTAACTCTTTCATTTTGAGACAGAGTCTTCCTACGTAGCTGAAGTTGGTCTTGATTTATTCTATAACTCCAGGAAGTCATGAGTGTACAATGTACTTATCATGGCCTCGTGAATATCTGGGATTGCAGGCTTGAATCATCACGATAGATTGTAACAAAGTTATGCATAAAATTTATGCATAAAACTAAATGGTATCCTAATAATCTCAAAGAATATTACAATGAAACTTTTACTATGTTAATCCTACCAATCTGTGAGCATGAGAGATCTTTCCGTCTTTCAATATCTTCTTCAATTTATTCCTTCAATAACCTGAATTTTTATCACACAAGTTTTTCACTTGTTTGGTTAGTTACCACAAGATACTTTATATTATTTGAAGCTATTATGAAAGGAGTTGTTTGCTTGATTTCTTTCTCAGTGCATTTGTCATTTGTATATAGGAGATCTACCGACTTTTGTGAGGTTATTTTGTATCCAGCTACATTGTTGAAAGTTTATCATCTGTAGGAGGTTCCTGGTGGAATTTTTAAGGTCAATTATTTATACTGTCTTACCATCTACTAATAAAGATACTTTGACTTCTTTACAACTTGGAAAGGGAACGAAGTGAATAAAATATATTTAAGTTTAAAAATTATTTTAAATAATGAAGAATATAATAAAATAACTGTGAGGAGTTGGGGAAGGGACACGGTAATAAAAATATATTGTATGAAAAAATTATTTTCAATAAAAAATGAGCTATAAAAATTGCACAGAAATTATCAAAGATTTTAAATGAACCATAGTGAGAATTCTAAGATATAATTAACTTTCAATAATTTAATGTAAAATTGCATTTTAATAATTAGATAGCATGCAAATAAATTATAAATATGGTTTGAATAACAGATATGTGACTTTGTTATATTTTTATTCTCTTTATTTGATGAGAGCTTTCATAAAACCTTCTAATCAGAACTATTAAAAATTGAACTTGCCACCCACATGGCAGCTCACAACTGTCTGTACCTCCAGCTCAAGGAGATCTGACACCCTTACACAGACATACATGCAGGTAAAACACCAATGCACATAAAATACATAAAATAAATAAGTAATTTAAAAGTTTAAACAAAAAAGGCGGGCGGTGGTGGCAATCACTTTTAATCCTAGCACTCAGGAGGCAGAGGCAGGTGGATCTCATTGAGTTCAAGGCCAGCCTGATCTACAGAGTGAGTAGCAGAACAGAGAAAAGCTGTCTTTAAAAAAAAAAAAACTTGCTCTTTCACATCTCTGTCTCTCTCTCTCTCTCTCTCTATCTATCTATCTATCTATCTATCTATCTATCTATCTATCTATCTATCTCTCTCCTTCACTGAGACAGTTGCTATGCTATTATTCTCTCCCTCTCTATCCTCCCAGCCTTCTCTGGGGCCCCCACACACTTTCCTTATCTAAATAAACATTTGACCTAGGGGGTGAAAATTAAACTGAAAACTGTTTTAAAAAGAGTCAATATTAGTCATACAGAAAAGCTTTCCTAGCCTGAAATACAGAGTCTGGAAGATGATGTGGGAAAACATATTAATAGGAAATTTTTAACACATATTTAACCTACCACAGGACCCGGTCTTCCAGTTAAACCCATTGGGCCAGGTGGGCCTCTCAGAGCAATCTAGAAGATAAAATACATCAAGTTCAGGAACACTTCCCTAGTAGTATGCTGTAATAGAAGAGTCATTTTGGGCATGCTGTCCTTAAACACCACATAACTTACAAAGGTATAATAGCTAGGAAATGTACAGTCAGTGGTGAAATGCAAGTAGCTAGAACATCCAATGTCAGTCAGGGTTCAAACTGTTACGAGTCTTACATAATATATTGCCAAAATTTCATCAATTGAAAAAACCAAAATAAATTTCAGAAATAAGAGAATATCTAAATAATTTTCTACTATGAAACATACTCCAAAATAATAAAGCACTGGTCATCCACATTGTGCAGGCATATTTTTGAAGATATTTATTGAAGTGAACAATTAGAGGTAACTTAAGTTAAATTTTTCTAGTACTGTTTTAAGGAAAATCATGCTGATTAAAATGAGGCAGTACAATGCAGAATTGGACAGAAAGTGTTATGGTAATAAATGAATAATGAATCCCAAATGGTACTAGGTAATGCACTTGTTTGCTACACATAGACATAATAGATTAGATGCATTATTGTTAGACTCAATAACAGAAATGTGAAATTAGAACATTTGAAAAGCTGGAACATAAAACACAGAGAATACTTGATAGATGTCAAATTAAATTGTTGTACTATTTTAGATATTAATGAATGAAAGATGAATATGCATTTAAAAAAATAACCCTGTGATGGAAAATATGCAAAATCATAAAAGAGTAGTGTCATGAATCAAAATCAGTAAGATCTCCAAAGTTATATCACTAACTCACTGTGAGAATTTAGGTAATGTACTTCTTAATTCTTGAGATTAAATCTGAAAAGTTGAAATTAAAAATCCTGCTGCCTGCTTTTTAAACAAGAGGACTAATCATATAAACTGACTATAAAGACATCATTATATCATAGATTTGTGAATCTCTTCATCTTCATTTTTTTTTCTTTTAAGAAGCTTCTTTTTACAGTAGAATGGGATTAAGACAGAGACCCATAACTTGACAATATACAGAGAATAAGGGCTTGCAGAGTGTTTTGCTGCAAATGTAACATCTAGAGCACAACCCTCCTCACTTAGGGATCAAGGCAAAGAGACAGAAAAATTGGATGATTATAATGAGACACTGTTTTCTAGACACAACACGATAGTTGCACATAAAGAGCTGGTATGACATTGAGGTCAAAACTTGCACAAGATCAAGCCAGATGAATTTGCAGCACGGAGTAGGGAGAGTCTCAAGAAGTCCCACTGTTAGCTTTCTTTAGGAAAGTGGTCCCCCTGAGCCCCCCATGCTCAAGGAAATGGCCCTATGCCCATGCATATACTGGCAGCACTAAAGGAACTCAATGGAGTTACCAAGAAAGGACATATGAGGATCAAGAGAAATAGCAGTGGTGGAGCTAGCAGAGGAATTGAAAGGGAGGGAATCAGGGGTTGGCTTGATCAAAACACATTAATCATATGCTTTATTGAAATGATCAATCAGTAAAAAAATTAGAAAAGGGCTAATTTTTAAAAAAAGGAATTCTGAAGCTTCAAAATGTTTTAACTTCAAATAATTGCCTTACATTTCAAAACAATGTAATTTCTAAAAAAATATAGCAGTAGTTAGTTATTACAAATATTTTAAGAGTTATAGTATGCCTTTACCTAACAAATGCATATTCTCATTACCATTCAACATTACATAATAAAACAATGATCTTTTCAGATAGGTGATAGTCTCATACACACAAATAAATGTTGAAAATGAACTAGTATTTTCCTTTGCACATTCAGCATTTACACATACATAAATTTATGATGGTAAATAAAATGTTGTCTTAGACATGATACAATTACATCTAACATGTCTATACCAATCCTAAATCCTACACTTACTTTTTTCCTTAATAATGAGCATAAAAATATAAACAAAGGTATTATATGACTTCTGATTCCTTTCTTCTTTACTATCTGAATTTTCATATGTATATGTTAATTACCATAAAGCTAATTAAAAATTTTTAAATTGTTTTTCCTAAATAAGAGTATCACATTTCTTTCACAGACTTCTCATAGTTAATGCCATAATCATCATTTCACACTTTTGCAGAAAAAAATCATGATGTGAAAGACAAGAAATACTAGATATTAATCTCTAAATATTCTGTTAAAAAGAGGACATTTGCATGCCATGGGGGATACCATCAGGATTACACGTGGTGATACAAGGGTCAGTTATTTAATATTAAATTAGTAAGTATCATTACGAGAAAGAAAGATATACTTTTAGATTTTTTCATGTTAATTCCATGTGATGCTGACAACACTTTTCCATGAGCCTACACACCACTATTTGATAAAGAATCACTCCATGTATAAGTTTCATCTTCTCTTACCCGAGCCTGCTGAAGGATCGCTTGAGCCTGAGCTTCTTGAGCAGAGACAGTTGGTCCTTTGGAGCCATCACCCCCATAGCGGAACTAGGAAAAGATGATGTGAGCTCAAAACTGGCCTTTGAAAACGTATGGAATTAGGTCCTTTAACTGTTAGATTAAAAACTGAGTAAAACGTTGGTACTTACAAAAGTCCAAAGTCACTTCATAATGAGACATATATACAGAATTGTGTGTGATACTATAAATCCGCCTCTCCTCTTCCCAAAGTCTGTACACTACATTATGTAAATAAATCACTTGCAAATTCCAAATTTTATAATTATTGATATTCTCTAAAAAATGTTGTGCCTTATTTAATCTGCAAAGATGCAACTCACTCTAGCAACATTTACAGCTACAGATATAATTCTTTACCAGAGTACTGTTCAGTCGAAATGTCCCTATTTTCAAGGGCTGCTTGACATCTTGAATTTATTTCTTTCAAAAAATGTTTCTACTTGACAATTCTATAGCAGTATTTTTTAGTTAAATGATGACAAGATATAAAATTATCATTTTAAAGCATGTTTTAAAACCTACTGGTAACATCAACATGGTTCCAGGAGGACCAGGTAGACCATCAGCCCCTGGTAAGCCAGGCCGTCCTGGAGGGCCCTAGGAAAGGAATTACAATAAACAAAATCAATTACTACATTATATTATAGCAGAGAATCTATAATTGCTGAGACTGTACCTGCCCTCTCTGAACTGGCTAATCTCCTTTGGTAAATGCACAGAGACATGATTAGAATTTATTTCAATAGTTACAAAGACCTCAAATAATGTGCATGGTTACTAATGCACAATCAAAATGTGATGAGAATTATGTTTAAATTTGATTTACAGCTTAAAATTGCAAATCATGAAACCTTCCTATCTATTCAGGAGGGGAACCAGTGTGAAGAAAAACTGAAAATTTAAGTTCCTACAATTGAACAGTGAATTAATTAAAAATTTTACTTTAAAATTAAAAAAAATTACTTTAGAGATAATTAGATAAAGTCCATTTAATATATAAATAGATGTGTTGAGTGTATCTTCTATGTTAAATTGAATATCAACCCTTGAAATACATATTTTATTAGTTAGGGTAACATGATGAGGCTAACATTGAGTTTTGGCATTACTAAAATGTCTTACATTGTATCTAAACACACTCAATGTGAATATGCATAGATGCAAATATATGTTGAAATTTGTATATGTTACAACATAGATATACATGATTATAAAAAATCAAATATATATATATATATATATTCATATATAAATTCTTGTGTGAGTGGATAATACATAACTGTGAAGTATATATGCATCAGTTTTAAAAGAGGAATTTATTTTACATAGTCAAATCATATTTAGTAAAAAGAAGATCAAATTCTAAAAATATAATAAGCAGATATAAAAGATACAATCTATCTATACAAACTATCAACTAGAGCGATTCTGAAAATGAAAACAATATCGAGGTCTGTGGGAGATACATCACTGGGTTCAGTGCTTCCCAATCAAGCATGAGGATTTGAATTCAAATATCCAGCTTCCACACAGATGCTTTACAGGCATGGCTATGCTGGCCTATATTTCTAGAACTCTGCAGGAAGCAGAGAAAGACAATCCCTTGGATAAGTTGGCTAGCAAGCCCTAGATTCATCAGAAAGACACTAATCAAAATATAAGATGGAGAGATGTTGAGGTACAACCTGACATCAACATATGTCTGTTGTACACATTCACTGATACACATGTGTCACACACACAAACATGTCCTCACATATGTGAATACAGACACATAAACACAAGCATCACTCACATACACATAAAATAAATAAATAACAAACATTTCTATCAAACTAAATTTCTGAAATTAAGATGAAGTAGAAAAAAGAATATCCACAGTAATATCAACATGGTAAGACTAATGTTATATATATAATGTTACAATGTTACTAATTTGTCTTAAAATTGTATTTAAAAATACTCGATGTATATACATATGCATGCACATATATGTACAAATTTGTACAAAATGTATACATAAGTATACATGAATATTGGGAAAACCAAATATATACATACACATAAATAAATTCATGTGTGAGTGTTGAATTCAAATTTGAAAACCTGAATCTGCTCTAACTGTTCATGTGCATAGCAGACTGATTTGACAGCAAAATTGGCTTACTAATCATATCACAGGTAAATTCTTTATGCCCACTTAAACATGTCAAAAAATGTAAAATGTAGCAGAACCCCGAATTTGTAGAAATCTCACCCTCACTCCCTTAACACAGGAAAGGTAGCTCAATAAGTTGAAGGAAACCCTAAATTTTAAGTCTGTGTTTACAGTTGTAATGTGGCATCTCTTTTTCACTTACCCTATCACCAGGGTCACCGGGGGGCCCAGAAGGGCCTTGTTGACCTGGAGGACCCATAAGACCCTGAAGAGAAACAAACCATGATCAGAAGCAATTTCCTGCCTCATTAGTATTCAAGTAAATGCGCATCCTTAACAACCAAAGGGCAGCTCATTTATATTTTATAAATACACCCTTGACATCCAAACAACTGCCCTATTTAGCTTCTTGTGAAAACACAACATATAGGAAATGGTTCTGTATCCAGCACAACTGCTCCTCTATGAGGCTGTGCTCAGGACGGAGGCAGATGCCAAGGAAAAACAGGAAGGAGAGCATGCCAATGAAAAGTCGCCGTGGTGGAATCTGGTCCCCAGTTCTTCCAGAAGAAATGGCTATTCATAAGACCAGACCTCAAAAATGTGGTAGTTAAGTTGAACAAGAAATTCTTTAGCTTGTCAGCATTTTAACATTTTGTTTTGCCATTACTCAAAAGCATCAATGTCATATATTCCTATGACACACAGGCACATATACATGTGAACAAATATAATGTATAAAGAAAGAAGAAAATTATCCAAAACTTACTTGCAGCCCTGTCAAGAGTATATTTTTTACAGACAAATGTAATATAGGTCAAGTTTCCTAACTCCTATGCTTGACTGTTTTCCTCTATAAATTAAGTAAGTCTAAAATATAACAAATTCAACTCTATGATAGAAATCCCATATTCAATAATTTTAAAAATCAAAACAAAGCATCATATACATACCGCTGGCCCTGCGGGCCCAGGTGGTCCTTCAACAAGCATCCCCTATAATGAAAAATACCCATGGAAACTTTAGCCTCTTCACTAACCATAAGAGCACATTACACATTGTGTTTTTTTACAGTAGATTCTAAATTTATATTATGTAAGCAGCTTAGGATTTTTCTATGAGAACAGGAAAGAACTTAAAATGATAATTGCCTTTAGAGAGCTATGAGATAATTGAAAGTAAAATAAACACTCAGACAAGTAACATTAGGGAGGAGAAAGGCTATACTAAGTGTTTCCTTCAGCAGAATGGACAGCAGGGATGTCGAACTACGCTCTTCCCAAACACCTAAACAATCTCTAACAATAAAAAAGGCATGATAAATCTTTGTTATGTTACTGGACAAATTGATGAATGAATCAATGAAAGGAAATGGCACCTAAACACAGCAATTCCCGAAAAAAATGTATTTCCTCAAGGTTATTGAAATAATCACATGTCTCTAAATTAAAAAGACACTCATCTCCCATTTCTATTGTACTTCTTTTCCCAAGTTGCTGGTTAATGAAAATTGTGGTTTTTAAAATGCTTCTAGAAAATATGCACCCTTGAAGAGTATCTTGAACGTTCCTAACATTAATACAAATTGAAAGAGAAATAATTTAGGGTTATACACACATAGTTCCACATAATCGTCCAAGTAAACATAATGAGATTTTAGAGATTATTCTGTTCCTATAATTTCACACAAGAACGTCATACAGACTGACCACACTAATGACTCCCCCTCATTAACACTCCTGTCCATCTCCCTTTCCACAAATCCTTCTCATATCTATTTTTACTCATTTTGTTTTATTATTGTATATGTACTTTGTATCAGATACAAATAAATACATCAAATAATATACTTTAATAAATAATTGTGAAGGAATAGCCCTGCATTCCAGGGGCTACATTCAGAGGTTTGTGTGGTCTGGAAGGAATGTAGATACACCTTTAATCCAGTATTCAGAAAATGGTGGCAGTCCATGCCCTTAATCCCAAGAAATAAACAGTGGAACCAGACGTAGGAAGTAGAACTCAAAAGGAGTCAGTGTCACACAGGAGGTGACATCTGAGATGAGTCAGAGTGAATAGCAGACAAGGGAACTAATCAGAAGAAGACTTAACAGAGTGAGGATATTCCCAACTCTCAGGACAAAAGGCAGGTTCTCAGCTCTGTAAAAGAGAGTGAATAGAGTCTGTTTAAGAGGCAGACAGAGTGAATCAGTTGAAGAGTCAGTAAGGAAAGTCAGTTCAGAAGCAGTCTGAAGAGTTTGAGTTCAGAAGGAGTTAGTCCTGGTGGCTTAGTCAGCAATGGAACCTTAAACATTCTAGATGGTACGGAGGCTCAAAAGGTCCAGGGCTCTAGTACTAAGGACCAGTGATTTAATTAGACAAAAGAATAAACTGTCCTCTTCCCCAAACCAATGCCTACATCTCATGAATCTATATCTATATATAAATCGGCTACCACAGTAATTATATAAATTATAAAGTAAAATCATAGGAGTAAAGTTGAAAGAGCTAAAATTGTATCTCAACCATCAAATATTTGAAACTACAGAAAAAAATATGTAAACTCAGATTTGTAAAATGAAAATGTTGCAACAGAAATACGTCAACCACGTTGAAATTCCAAAATTCCATACATGTGTAATTTTTTTTTATCTTAATGAAATTTTGCTTTCTAGAAAAGTCATTATCCAACCCCTTGTTAATGATAAATTATAAATATTGAGGCATGGGAATTTTCATTGAAAAGGAAATGCATTTAAGTTCATAAATTAAAGAACTGTAGCAAACTTTAAAACATATTCACAGCACTTACAGGTTCAACCACAGCTGGTTCCCCCTTCTGCCCTTTCTCTCCATATGCTCCATGGCCATTTATCTATTGAGTAAAAAAATTAAAAATGATCAAAATATCTTTCAACAACAGAAACAATTTTTAAATTTTTAACAGAAATAATTTAACCACCTAGTTACATCAACCTTTTATGATGTGCTCATTTTATAAAAGAAACACTAAGGGTTCCAAAACACCAAATAAACATGAATACATTTAAATAAGAACAAAGTATTGGTTCTTTAAATTTCTGTTACAGAAAGTTGAACTCACTTATTGCCTCGATTAGTTCTGTAAGACAAGAAATGTCACCAAATCAAGTGTAGAAAATAGTTTAAAATTAAAAAAATTAGAGCTAGTAGTCAGAATAATACTGACAAGATTATAAAAATATATCAATGATGAAAAATTTGGAGTACCATTCTATTTACAATACTTTAAGATGAAAACTGCAGAGAAAGCCCAAGACACACCCACAGCCAACTCCCACTGGGAAGAATCTATAACAGTTGTCTAAGTACAGTCAGTGTCCACAACTGACATAAAAATTCAACCAGCATTTTAAACCTGAAAAGACACCAGAATGAGCACAGAAACATCCCCAATATAAGGCATGTGCAGGCACTAAGTGTAATGCTGACTTACGCTTGTTTCTGTGAAATCAGTTTCTGCTGGGACACCTGGGCCAAATTCTTCATTAGGGGAAGTCGTTGTCCTCTCTTCGTATTCTTTGTATTCATAAAAATCATATTCACCTAAATCTCCATCTACCAGCAGATCAGAGTCCCTGCCGTCTATTCCTTTGTTTCCATATAGAATATCCTCAGAAATATTCCTCTGGACATCATAATCCTCTCCAGTTAGATATTCTTCAGTAAAACCTTCTTCAACTGGATTTGGCTATTCATTAAAGTTGCAGGGAATTGGAGAACATGAAGTATACTGTTAGCAAAGCAAGGCAAAGCGTCTGTAACTACAGCTTAATGGCATGTGACGGAAAGAGAGCTTACTTCTCAAGCAAGACCTGAGCCTAGAAAGAGGCTGTTGAGTACCACTGAAAGGAATATACTTGTACATACACTGATATGTACAAAGAAATATTGCTTTCCAAGCACCTTTCCCCATCAACTGCAAATATTCACACGAATATGTCTATTTACTCTCTTTGGAGAAAACTCGTTCATCAATGAGGCTTTACTTTATAGCCTAATGTCTGAACTAATACATTATGTATATAGGTGAATATTTGCTCTGTTTTCAAATCAAATTGGATAATATATCAAAAATACAATTGTTACAAAGATAAGTCTTGTAGTGTGATATTCAGTCCTGTCAGTTAAATATTAATACCAATATCTGAAAACTATTTAGAGTATATGCAAATATACTCTGAGTTGCTACTAGAGTTGCTATTAGAGCATTATGGCAGGCCTAATGATTGTGATCAAGTTTAAATTAAACAATTTTCCCTGTCACTCTTCGGGTTAAACATAAAAATTTGTTCTCAAAGACAAAATGAATATAGATAATAGAGAAATATGGACTACATAAGTAGCATTATAGAAAATTATATGAATGATACATGGCTAAGTCATTACTGTACAATATTGTATCAGGTATAAAAATATGGTAACCATGTACTTTTACACTAACATGTAGAACACATACTTCTACAGAGAAGTTTTATCTAACCTATGATGTTATTTTGTTCATAACACTAAAGAAAAGGAGCTGAATGAATTTAGATAAGAAAGTCAACATCTTGAACTATTATAACTTCTCATAAGAAAAGATTCAGATTAGGTAAAGTGAAAAATCTATTGACATCCTAAATGTTTATAATTGTAAAGTATGTGTTTGTATTAAAGCTATATTTTATTGGGACATATATGAGTTTAAAATAATTAAATTGCTTATGCTTACCTAGAACTCATTTGCTAAAGATAACAATATAATATATAATGAATGCCACATACTTAACAACATTAACCTGAACTTTCTGCTGATAGTTATTTCATGATCAAAACATATACACAATATGAAATTCAAGAGGACCTACTCAGATCTACCTATACTGGAACATTTTCATAGAAAATAATCAAATGCTTAAGCTATATTATTTTAACCATAATTCATATGAACATTATAAAGAAATTTTAAAATACAAATAGTTGTTAAAATCTAAGACCACGTTTTCATTAAAATGGTTGCTGTCACTAAAATGAACTAGGATTGTTCCCATGCAAAATAAAATGCTTATTGTATCAGTTAATGATACAATTATCACGTCAGAGGATTCTTCCCTTAGAAGGATCATGCCGTGAATACTCTTTGTAACATGTTAAAAAGCTTTCTCAGCTATAGGAGCAATGAAGACAATGCTAGCAGCCAATTCAGTTTTACCTATATAGAATTTGCATGAAGAGAAGTGTCATGCAAATCCTGAACTGATAACATCTGTAAATTCAGTATTTTGTAATTAATGAACCAATGCCTCTGTTTCTCTAAGAGTGACCGCTCTGAGATCTCAGTAACTGTGTATGTTTCACCAAGGAAATTCAACAAAATTTTGAAAGCCACACTGTGATTACCACTGCTTAAGTGCATTACCTCATTTGACCTTGATACACTCCTAGGAGACTCTGTCAGGTAAGTTTCCATTGTTCCATAGTTGTAGTCTTGAAAATCATCCACAATATTTGCCTGAGGACAAGTTCAGAAAAAAAAGATGGTTAGGAAGTTTGAAAAGTAACTTCAAGTAAGTGAAAAAGCATGATTTCATAAGTTAGAGTGTTAGCCAAATTGGAATTGATCTAATTGGGTTAAGACTAAGACTCATCAGAGATCTTCCATCTCATCTAGGACAGATCTTGATTGTTTTTTCTTGCTACCTGGACCCCTAGTTTGGCTTTGGCTGTTGCTTGATAACGTTTCTTCTTCTTGGATGGATATTTTTC
The DNA here is from genome assembly GCA_026225945.1 of Cricetomys ansorgei. Classification (NCBI taxonomy): domain Eukaryota; kingdom Metazoa; phylum Chordata; class Mammalia; order Rodentia; family Nesomyidae; genus Cricetomys; species Cricetomys ansorgei. Next base: position 57,654 of record JAMJFZ010002662.1, on the reverse strand, counting down.
AGATTTGGGGGGTGTGACCTTTTTAGATTTTTTCTTTGGGTTAGTAGCCAATGTCCTCTTCTTCTTTGTATAATTGGATTTCTTTTTCTGTAAAACGTCATGAAAGATGGAATGGAAAACATGTCGTAAGAAGAAAAGAGCATAGACAAAAAGGCGGAGATGAAAAATTAAAAATGTTCAGCAATCCTCAAGATGGCCTCTGTCAAATAAAATCCTAGTTATTAATTCACAGGCACGAAGGACAGGTGTGTGATAAGTATGAAGGGTGACGAAGAGTAGGACACCACATACAACAGACAGTTCTTTGGTTTTACCTCTGTTTGTGCTACTGTTTCTTCAGTTACTGTGGGTGTCTCTGTTACACTCTCAGCCTCTTTATAGTCTGTTTCCCCATAATCATAGTCATACTCGATTATATCCTCAGGTGCATACTACGTTGCAAAGGAAAAATATTGGGCAATTGTGTTAGTTAGAAGTCATACTGTTGACAAAGTGGAAATCATCTGCTTAACCTTACTCAAAGTAAAGGTTAAGAGAGATGCTATATTAAACAGAAGTATTATTCTATTGCATATAGAATGTAATAACATCAGAGTTATCAAGCAAGCTTTCTAAGAACAGAACAAGTGCTTAAGACTGCAAGAAAAATAAAAGTTTTGAATAGTGATTCAAACTTTTATTAAAATTGAATGTTAGTTCAAAGATAGGATTTAAGTTTCCTGGCAGTTTCTAAATATTCACTTTAATCTTGATTTGTAAAGATCTGCCTTGAAGTATCTTCCTTTAAAAACAGTAATTTTTCTGGGGTTGTAGCTAACTGGACAAGCAATCAGCTAACACAGACAGGCACTGCTTTCAATAACAAGCATGGCAAAAATAAAATTAAAAATGATAGCATTTCAATAAGTATGCTTTTTAATTAATAATATGAAGGAAAATAAAATTATGAAGAATGGTCTTATGAAAATATGGGAAGATATTCACATCTATCATTGAAAAAGGGAAAAAATAAAAATGGCATGAAATAGATATGACTGTGTTTGGAAAATTCAGATTTAAATTTTATTCTCAATTCTCTCATTTCATCCAAATTAAAACCAAAATGGACACAAAAACTTCTAAAGCACTGCATTTTCAAAATTAGGTATGTTTTAATAAATAAGTCGTTTCTATTATTGTTACCATTTTTTTTTCAACTGAAAGTAGTCCTCAATACTTACACATCTTAAAATATATAAACTGAGAACACAACATTTTCCCTTAGATTCTTCTGTATTAAAAATTTAGCTGGGGACCAAATATATTTCTTGATATCAATTACAACTTATCATGTTAAATGATGAGGAGGACAGTGTCAATATGGTCATCTATAAAGTTATCTTTAGGAAAATTTTAATTTTTGTTTTCAATCAAAATAACTACACAAAGATTGTATAGTATATAAAAATTAAATGCTAAACTCTGTTTCTAAAATCCTCAAATATATAACTATAGAAGTCCAGGGTAACCACCACGTAATTCCTCAGTTATTATAATTGTTAAAATTCTACTTCTTCTGCTAGCATCTCTAGGTTTCTCAATGAATCTTCTCTAGTCTGCCAGCAAGGTGACTAGTGACTATAAACGTTTTGGAAAATTGTGATCACAGTATCCTTTACTAAACCCCAGTAGATAGAGCAATGCAAGTGAATGCAATTCCACAGACAGAACATGAAGCATGTCCAAATTGATCCTGTGGCAAGATGGCATACCTGGTATTTAATGACTTTCCCTCAACCTACATGAATGCTTCTAGATAATGCGGCCAAAGGCAATAATGAAATGTAAACATGAAAATTCATTTATTGGTCTTATGAGTATCAAAATACCAATTTGATAAAAAAAATTAATAGAGACTATTTAGAATTTTGATAAAATATAAAGCTGTCAATAGACAATACTTTAAATACATTTTGGTAACTGTATAATTTAGATAAAATATCTACAACTACAAGAAACTCTCTATGTGTGTAAATGTGTGTGTGTGTGTGTGTATAGAAAGTCTATAAATATACAAAGTATATATATATATATATATATATATATATATATATATATATATATATATATGTTGAGAAAGGGAGAGAGAGTGGGAGAGAGACCTCTTGACAAGCCTGGTCTCAAACTTGTTATGCACCCAAATATGGCCTTGAGCTCTTGATCTTCATGCTTCCACTATGCAAGTGATGAGTTACAGACATGGATCCATCATGTCAGATTTTAATGTAATTATTAAGTGAGAACTATGCACCATAGAGTAATGTTTCTGTAACTGCCATCATTCATGTGGGAATAAGAAATATTGACTATCTGTAACTACTTATGGCTGGCTTGAAATAAAATACAGAAAAAAAGAAATATTTGCAGGTTCAAGTTACTGTTCACAGTTCTAAATGTAATCAAATTGCACATCATGTACTACTTAAAAGAAATCAGTGAAACAGTGAAGACACAGTTTTAAATGTGAACAATAAAAAAGCCTACCAAATGTGGTATTTGGAGATGCATTTGTATATGTTTATCAGTGTTTGTCAAAGCAATTAATTTATGTCAAGCTTTTTCTGGTAGAAGTAAAAGTCTAATTTTCTCCACTAGTGCATATTTCTGAAAATTAAGAACTGCCAGAATGCTCTCAGGGAAGTGGAGGGAGTAGCAAGTGTGCTTCTTCAGACACTGGACCACATCTTTCCCGAGGGATTGCTCAAGAGTCAATCAAAGGGACAGCTCCATCTCTCATCCTTCCATCATCTGCCTAGTGTCTCCTTTAGAAAATTTAGCATATCTTTGTGACTTTTTCTACATGAAGTTGTATAGCACACTTAGGGGAATATTTTCCAATTTTCACTAAAGAATTTTAAAAAAATCAAAATGGTGGGAGGGAAGAACCAGTTTGTAATTGATGCAACTGAAGCCCTGCAAAAATGTTATGATGTGATGGATAAATTAAACTTTAGTCCATTAATATCTCAGTACATATTATAAACTAGGGTGACGAGTCTTCTGAGAACGGAAATCCTCTTCCTTAACATGTTTGTGTGAAGGTTAAATTGCTTAAATTGTTGATGGTATGTTTTAATACTATGATAGAATGTTTCTTACATTCACACATCAATGTAGCTAATTAGAGGAAGAATAGTTAATTCCTCCTGAAATAATTAAAGTAAAATATTTAATTGTGACACACTCAGTTTAGAAGCAGATGGCAACTGTCAATCAGTACTCCACTGGAACACCCGACTCTCTTCATCACTAAGTAGTCCTGTATTTGCTACAAGAAATGAGCTTAATATTCCCTATAAAAGTGGCAAATGCAAAATAAAAATCATTAGTTTTGAACACAAGCATTAGTGACACTCTTTTGACCTGTCAGCTATAGAAACCTAAACTCATGGTTTTTCTCCACTGAAACCACCAAAAATACATTTAGTGACTCATAAGGAAATAAAGAATAAGGCACGTAAAAACTGAAAACACAATCAAACATCCAAGCCAGTTTTCATAGTTGTTCCTTATTGGCCTTGCCTTGGCTTCTTAAGACTTTACCTTGTTTTTTTAAAAAAAGAAAAAAAGATATTACTGTTAAATTCTGGGAAAGACTGGGAGGACAGAATTCACAAACTAAAGTAATGTCAAAATTTTGCAATTTTGAATTATAAAAAACAACATGAATTTGTATTAGCTGTAACAATGAAACAAATAAAATATTCATTTAATCTAATTAGTTAAAATTCAGAAGGTAGCATCTAATAGTGTGTTTTTCAGAAAGGACATATATAGTATTTGAGTCATTTTTTAAACAGAATTTTGTTCTCAATATTCAAATTCCCTTTTAGAATTTTTGTATCTTAGTTTTAGGAAAATAAATTTGAAGATTCGGTTTTCTCAGAAAATAACACACCAATTGGTATCTAGTACTAAATTTTCAGCCGTGAAAACATTCATACAAGTAACAGTACAAGGAATAACCAGGTTATATATGTAATTGAAAGAGATCGAGGGGAGCACATGGGAGGGCTGGGAACGAGGAAAGGGAAAGCAGGCAATGATGCAACTGAATAATCCAAAAGTGTTTTACATTATGATTTTTTAAAAAAACAGTAGTTCTGCTGTAAGTTAAAGCACAAACTATTTCTTATTTAATTTCTTTACTTTTCTATGAGAAGAAAATTGAAAAATAAAAAATAAGTAAACTCTTGATTATAAAACAGAGCCTCAAATCTTTAATCAATCTTAAATCAATCTTACTGGGTTTTTTTTTTCCCCATTTGTATAAAATGTCAAAAGTTGGGAAATGGTTACTATACCCTAAAACATACTCTTCCCATATTAAAGTAGTTTTAACTGTTTAAAGCAAAGAACAGAAACATAGCTTTAAGGAATCAACCCTGAACAATACCAAAGTACCTTTGAGTGAATTCTTCAAGATGTCCACAGACTCTTAATTAAAGTATAGATTAATTAAACTGAGTAAGTATGCTTTAATGAAGGTCTCAGCTACATCTCTGGACCCGAGGATCTCCTCTGTCCTGCATCCTCACCTCATCTATCTGAGGCTCCTGAGCCTGAGCAGCCTTGGATGTTGAGTCACAGTCTGGACTGTAATGGTCACAGTAGTCATATGCTGCCTTGGGGTCACCAGTGATCAAGAACTGCTGAATATCACCCTGCAAAGAGTCAGACACGGAGAAGGTCAGCATATGCAAATATACATGCCCTCAGCATGTTTGTAAAGTCAAAGTAGCCTACATTTAAGTATTTGAAGAAGAAAAATTACTTAAATACATATTATAGAGATGTATCTTATAGGTCTAAGAGAGAAACTTATTATCAATTATACTGTATTGCATTACTTTCTGGTATAGAAAATCTACTCTATACTAATCTAGCTGAATTTTCATAAATTCAGTTTTACAGTATTCACATTTGAATCTGCATAGAAAAGACAAATGGAAGACAAGCAAAAGGAAAAGTACCTTGTAGGTTAGAAAGTTGATTCATTTACATTGAAATGTTATTGTTAGGAAAATCTATAAGGGAATTTCTGGATAGAGTCACGTTCAGAAAAAAAGAAAGAAAGAAAAAAATGTTCACCTACAAAGATGAGCAAGAAAGAAATACAGCAGAAAACCAATATTATAAATACAAAAGCATGGATTTGGTAAATTGTTGATGAGGGAAAAATAGTATTATTTTGGCAAATATTTAAAACCACTTAAATAAAATCTGTGTATATTTATAGAAGGAAAATTTTAGAGATACAATATAACAAGATTATCTAAAAGGTCTGAATTTCAGTAATTTTAGAAACAATATGATATAAAAATATATTTAATTTCTCAAGAAAATACCATGATATGAATTGGCATATTCCCACTATAGCAAATTTAGAAATGCAACAACACCCAGAAATTGTTTAGCCTGACAAGCACTGTAAACTTGGAGATCGAAATATTTTTTATATTTGAGAACATAATCTGACTATTCTTACTAAATCTACTTAGAACAATTTCAAAATTAATCTATCTTTACTAAAATTTTATCAAGACTTACAACTGAATGAAATCATAAACATTAAATATAAATGTCTTGAAAATTAAGAACTAAAAATGAATTTATAGCATAATTATAACAACACTCATTTAATCGTCAATATATGTTTATTGAGAAAGTTTATTGACAAAATATTGAACATAGCATTATAGACTCTGAGGAGTTCATTTTGATTGTCAATATGACTGGACCTATAATCACCTAGGAGGAAAAACTCTGGGAATGTCTTCAAGGAAACTATTTGACTAATTAAGTTGGGAAGAATCAACATAAATGTGGGTAGCACCATTGGGGACTGAACCAAAAAAGGAATACAGGCTGAGCATGAGCATTCATGGGTCCCTTCTTCCTGAATATAAACACAATAAACCAATTGTTCTGTGCCATCCCAAATGGCCTGACTGTACCATCTTATTTTTTAGTGTGTGTTTGTGTGTGTGTGTGTGTGTGTGTGTGTCTGTGTGTGTCTGTGCACGCGCATGCACACATGCATGCACGCTTATGCACAAGCAAGCGTTTTCAAGGATATACGCATGTGGGTACACTCTCAGGAACCTTCCACAGTGTGGGTCCTGGGGACTGAACTCAGGTCAAGAAGTATGGCAACCAGCACGTGTACCCACTAAACCATTCAAAACCTAATGACAGCAATTTCTGTTCAGGGATTATGAGCATTTTGAAAAATATACTTATTTGATTATGTATTCTATTAAGATATGTGACTCTTGATCTCATAAACTTTTTAAATTATCACTGGTTTTTTCAAATCTACGTGCATGACAGACACATCTATATATTTACACACATGATATGTAAGGATGAATATGATCAAAACATACTACATGAAATTCTCTAAAATTTAATAAAAATGTTATTTTTGGAACAACATGCTTGAAAGGGGACTAATATACAGCATCACAATTGCTGATTTAAAGTTATTATGTTTGTTATGAAAGGTCAAGAAACATTTTTACTGTTTCTTTTAATAAATATTTACATATATGTAAATATATGTGCAGTGCTGTTTCTTTGCCTATTTCATAATTTTCTAAGGATTCTGCTTGTGGTTTAAAGTTGAATATCTTAGATGAAAACTGTGTCAGTGTCAGTTGAATTCTTGTATAGTAGTTACTGGTGTTACTACTTGCTTGTAACACTATTTTTTCTTGACTTTTGACATGGAAATATCTGTTCCATTGTATGGTGATGAACAAGGATTTGTAGACTTGTTCACTGGTTTGAACCTCCAAGTATCTCTGGAGGCTTTCTTTATTTTGGAGCACATCCACTAATTTAAGCCTCCTTGCTCACTGCATAAGTTCAGGGTCAGCAACATGAGATATGGGGACTTTTTTTTAGTTCTCTATTGGATTTATGAATAGTTCTTCTCTATAACCTGAGGGATGCTGAATGCTGAGTCTGTTATATTTATTCAAATTATTTAGTAATTTCATTTCATTATCAATTCCGTAGTTTGTTCCTTTAAAGGGTTATTTGAACATGCATATATATATACAAATGTATGTTCAGGTAGCAGCCAAATAAAGAAAATTAATTAATTTAATTTCCACCAAAACATTAAATACAAAAAAGTGCAGTTAATATCCAACTAAAAATATTCTGGACTTTTAATGATTACACTAGTACTAATGCTTCCAATCTATAATATTTACCTGCCTATACCATGGAACAATATAGGAAGTTAATCGAATAAACATTTCTTCTGAGTGATTTTTCAATATATTGTAAATGTATAGGTGAATTATGTCACTGACTACTGATTCTTGGTAGGCTGAAAATAAGTATATGCAAGTACCTAAAATATATCCACAGCAATTCACAAACCAAAACTCATCAGTCAAGCACATGGTAGCCACATCTAGACTGTTACAGATGAAGACTTAGCCCAAAAAGGAGAACATTGAATGTACAGTTGTTTATTCTGTTGCCTCAGAAATAACAATTGGGCATCACTGGGCACAACCAGTAAATCAAGAAATCATATACCCCTGGTTTTAATTATAACTTCTAATTCCATATTTTCCTCCCCAATTACCTGAAGCTGTGAGTCCCTTCAATTGAATTGAAATGAACAATTTAGAAATCCTATCTAACATTCTTTCCAGGGCTACAAATTCTCAGATTCCATATTTAATTGCTGAAACACACAAAATGTGGCATCTCATATATGATTTACATTTTTAAATAGATTTTTGGAGGAATATTGTTTTTCCAACCACTTACTATTCTATTTATAAGACTTTATTTCACTAATGGAGTGTTGCTAATGTTTCCACTATAAATTCTTATTCCAGGCATTTAATGGTTAGCCATAAAATACAGTATAGGAAAAAACTGAAAATTTCAGTAAAAATCCAATAGTACTATTTTCCCAGAAAGTATTTCACAGTGTTTTGTATTAATCATATGTTGTGTTGTGAGACAGTCTATAAATAATCCTGAGTATCATAACAGGCTTGATGAACTGTAAATATTATTTTCGATGCTACAACACTTTCCAGAGCTGGAAAATGTTGAAATTACCAAGGAAAACTGGCATTTGCAGTATTGTAACATTAGAGGCATGAAAAAGACATCTTCATTCTCTAATGGTCTAAAAGACAAGTTCCAACTTCAGGTTGAGGTAGTGATCATAGAATTACTTTATGATCTATAGCAGGGTCAACTAGCTAAAATATAGTATTTTCCTATAGGTGTAGGAACTTACCAGAAGAAAGCACAATGATTGTAAGATAACCTAATCAAAGCCTTGTCAAAACATAATCAAATAAATGAATGTCCCTGTGCATTGTAGAAGATTCTCACTAAAATGTTTATCATATATATACATATATATATATATACACACACATATATATCACAATTTTTTATATATCACAATTATATACATAATTATGTAAACTTCTTCCAGATCAAAAATTGATGCACCCATTAACAAGTTCTTACTTCTTTTTTGGTTTGAAAGTGCACACACACACACACACATCTCACTTATTTAGGAAATTTTCATGAGGATGGGTCATTTATATTTTCTATAGTGAGAGTTTACACAATACTCTATATAGTATTTAAAAAACTAGGATTCTATTCACATGTAAAGCACCATACTTACTGAAAGAATGTATCATATAAAATCTATCTAATGTATGTAAGCATTAAGAGTCAGGTTTCAGGTTCAACTGGCCCCACTGAGTGAGACCAAGCAGTGTTTGGTTGACATCAACTCCAAGTTTGATCACCTACTGACTGACATGCAGCAGTGACCTTTATTGAACAAACAATGAGAATCCAGGCGCATATAAGGTATCATAATTAATACATGATCAAGTTGAATGATATGAACTGTAGATGGATTATTCGCTTGAAAAGCGGCTAAAGGAAATGCAGAAGGCATTCAGATGTAATTGGGTAGCTACAACGATGTTGGGTTGATGTTCCATTACAACTGAGATACGATGACCTCTTAAATGTCAAGTGCAGAGGGACATTTAATCCTTTAATCCAGCAGCATAGCTGCTCTAAGGTAGAAAGAAAGTTAGTACACTTCTTTAATCCCAAAGTAGCACACACCTCTAATTCCAGCTCAGATGGAAGTGGTGCCACATGCCTTTAATCCTAGCATTTGGGAAGCAGAGTTCACAGACAGTCAGTTTGGAAGAAGCAGTTGAAGGAAGCAGAAGCAGAGCTCAAGCAGAGCTCAGAAGAGAGAAGTTGGGAGTAGAAGCAGAGCGTGGAAGCGGAGCTCAAACAGAAGCGAGGTGGAGTTCAGAGAGAAGTGGAGAGTTAGTTCAGTCTGGCAGTTTGAACATAGTTTTCTCACAGTTCAGTTCAGAAGCAGAAGCCAAGAAGAGCAGAGCCAGTCCAGAATAAGCTAAGAGAGAAAGCAGAGAGTTAGACACAGGTTTACGATTTACAATGCTCTTAACCGCTGAACCTTCTCTCCAGCCCTTACAGCTAATATTTTATGAAGGTAAATATCGTCTGTACAGCAAAGGAAACAACGGAATGAAGAGAAAGCCCACAGAATGGGGTGGAAAGCTATACCAAATATTCAACAAACAAGAGATTAATAACCAGTACATGTAAAGAACTGAAGACTAAACCTCCCCCCAAAAATAAATAACCCAAGTGATAAAAGGTTAAGTGAATTGAACATACTGCTCTTAAAAATATAAAGAACTAGTAAATACATGAAAAATGCTCACCATCCATAGTCATAAGGAAAATGCAAATCAAACTGCACAGAGATTCACCCTGGTAAGGATCACCAAGAAAACAAAAGGATTTTGTAATCCTTATACACAGTAATTGGAAGTATTATTCATCACTATGGGAAGTACTTATCGAGTTTCCTCAAAATCTTAAAGGAAGATTATTTTACCATGCTATACCTATCATTTGGAATACATATGGAAGTGTACTTAAGTCAACACATAGAAGAGGTACCCACATAACCATGTTTCTTGTCATTACTCACAAAAATCAAGTTATGGAATCCTCTTCTCTTCAGTGGATGAATGGGTAAAGAGAATGTGGCATATATACACACAACACATGTGTACAATGAAGGTCTAGCTGGTGAGATTTCATATAAAAAAATGAGACTTCTCTTGGGCATTGGAATAAAGGTCACTGTTAACTTTCCTTGCCAAAGCATTTAGAGGCACTGTAGGTGTGTTCTTAGAAAGCTAAATTTAGAAACAACTGACTTGTTTATTGGACACCGAAAAGCATCTTAGTGGTAGCATGGGGAAATTGGCTGGGTTAAATTACCTGAAATGATAAAACGGAAGAAAGACAAAAATACTGAGAAACATTGCAGCCTGGACAAAAGAAAGGGAACAGAGAAATCTTATTGGGATAGAACATGTGTAGGCAAGGAGGGTGTGGTTGAACAGCCCCTTGCCAAAGAAAATACTGGTGATGATAAACATTAGCAATGGAAAAATCTCAAAAAATTTTAAGGCTTCTTCTCCTGTTACAGGACAATAAGAACCGAGAAGAACAAATGTATTTCAGAGACCTTCCATTGCGCACTGAGTAGTTAAGTACACCATGATTGTTATAGCTGTTATATTGGTGGCAAGTTTCAGTATATACCATGTAGTCTAGTTTTTGAGGTGAAAATGTAAGAGTTAGGGTAATGGGAGGTTCTATGGAGTTCCTTCCTTCCTTTTTTTTCTTTCTTTCTTTCCTTCCTTCCTTCCTTTCCTTCTTTAAGCCTTGGAATACATTAGCATTTTTCAAGGATGAACTCTCCACAGGGAATTCTCAATGGAGCAGGGCACAGAAGAGGCCTGCGTGTGAACCTGAAGCTAAAGTAGCATCAATGATTCCAGCAGCTTGCAATGGCTGATGAACAAAGCTTCTGAAACCATATGAAACCATCCCAGAAATTCAGCTGGGTGGGCTAAACTCAGCACAGCAATATGGGTAGGGTTCCCAAAGCCCTCATGTGCACACTTCTTGCTGCAGTGTCTCCAGTGTACAACAGATGTAACATAAGGATACAGCATTTACCACAAGGCTGTAACATTCGGTCTTGCCTTGGGTCACTTTCATTCATCCACTGCTTAGTCTTTCCATTCCAGAAAGGTCCCACCATTATATATTAGAAACATATAACTTGATTTTGTACTTATAGCAGTGGTTCACAGATGAGAATTTGCCTGTGTCTCAGATATAACTTTAGTTTTGAGTTTAAACAATGCTGGAAGAGTTGAGAGATTTGGGGACTCAGGGAAGGAAAGGCAAAAAGAATTTGTTTTGATTGTTAAAAGAATATCACTATTTAAAGAGAGCAGGGATGTGATATTATGCTTTTGTTGCTGAAATTTCTTTCAATGCATCTAATATTCTAAGTTCATCTGGAACTGCTGAGAACTTGTAGTAACACTTAGATCACTACAGAACTTCCTTCAAGAGAGGTGGTGCGGTGCAACCATGGTCACCTTCACTCTTGGAATGCTTTTTGCATTCTTGTCAGGATGTTCTGCTACCTACTGTCCTCTCCAGAGGTCAGACAAAGGGAGTCCTGCCCTGAACTCTGAAGTTCCAAACCTGGGATGCATAAGCCTGGTCTGTGAGAGGAATCTCCAGTGTTTGACTGCTGTGACATAAAGCTGGTACTATTAAACAAATCTCTGCACTGCTCTTCCCTTCTTCTTTTTGCCCCCCAGGATGGAAATGAAACTTAGAAGATCCCTCAGCTTTGCTGTTTGCACCTCTGTAAGTATGAATTTTGTTTCCTAATGAAGTTGAAGGAATCTTATGTATTTAAAGGCCCTAAGATGGTAATTTCATATTTTAATTATACATACACACAAACAAAATATTTGAAAGATTTATGTAAAAAGTAGATGAGTCTTTTGCCACAAAATATCCACGCCTATACTAGAAGATAATATGTTTCACTGGAATGTAAACTACACAAAAGCAGGAGTTGTCTTCTCTGTGGTGTTAACAGTATCCATACTCAGCTTACATGCACTAGGTTTTCAGTTAACATCAAATGTATGGATCTATAAGCAAATATTTTTCATCATTAAAAGATTCCATTTCAATATTTGTGAACTAAGAACTACTAAAACAAGTTCCTCATCTTCTAGACCTTGCAGTAGATATCTCTTTCTGTTGTGATTTTTAAAAATTTTGACCAGTAAGAGGCAGAGGCAGGAGGATCTCTGTAAGCTTTAAGCCAGCATGGTCTACAGAGTCAGTTCCAGAACAGCCAGAGCTACAACAGAGAAACTCTATCTCAAAATACCAAACAAAATAAGTTTCTTTTTTTGTTTGTTTGTGGTTTTTTTTGTTTTTTTATGTGAACAAGTGTTTTGCCTGCATATACATATGTGTAACATAAGCATGCCTGGAGACTAGAGTTCAAAAACGGGTATCGGATCCACTGGAATGGAATCATAGACACCTTTGGGCAGCTATGTAAGTGATGAGACCTGAACACTGGTCCTCTGCAAGAGCAGCAAGTGATCTTAACAACAGAGCCACCTCTCAGGCCCCCCTGATTCTAATGTCAGTTAGTCTCTTTTTTCTATAATAACGTACAACTGTGAATATTTACAAAGTACCATTCCTTTTCTTGTATTTCCCAAGACATTCTGAAAAATTACCAGTTAAATTTAAGCTGTTTGTAAATTTAAAATTGCACATGCTAAAAGGCATTTTATTTTCAAATTTTTGGAGGCAATTGAAATATCAGCATAGAGTATAATGAATGTGAGTATAGATTTCACCAATAATTGCTCCAAAAGTAAGTTCTGAGAAAATCAGTTCTGTGAATCTGAAACTGATTACCCATCATAAGCCAAGAATATGGGGCCATGCAATAGAAAGGAAAGAATAATCTCTGCAGCTAGACAAGCAGCCACTGCTGTGAATGCAGTCTTGCAGCACAATGCAACAAACTGTCCACTAGATTTTACCTTTATTCCAAAATATCTTACTTCATTTGGTACTACAAATTTCTGTAATAACAAAGTGGGTCCGGACAGAGTTTCTAATTGTAAACCCAGGAAGAAGGCAGGCACTAAATCCTATATTGGGTTAAAACTCTTCAAGACCAGCTAGCCAAGTCACATCAGTTGAACAACTATGCTTCCAGCCCACTGAGACTTTTTAATTTGCCAGACAGTAAGTCTCATTGCAGTGTCTGTTTGTTTTTATTTTTTTCCATAAAAAAAACACACACACACACACACACAGCTAATGATATTTTCTCAAATATTTTGTGGGGTGAAGGAAAGCTACTGAAATTCTTAGAGTTTTAGTGTGATTAAAATATATACCAAAGATTGCATTGGAACCATAATTCAAAGGAAAGAATGAGAGAAACCACATAATCACTGTCATAACTGCTGCCCACACAGCAAGGATAGTACACCAAAACAAGCTTAAGAAACCAATTTTATGAAAATGAGTGTGTCTTACATTACTCAAATGTATTTCTAATTCAATAAACATTTACCAAGTATTACAGAAAATGTCTGACACTGTAAAAACCGCTTCCCCCAAAGTATACATTATTCTTATACTTTCTATACTTTCAATGGTTAAAAAGCTAAGAGCTCTTATTCAAGTGTAAGTACTACTCTGGGCCCACTCTACCCAATGAACAAGTAAATAAATACAAGGTTGCTTCCCTGTGTTTTTAATTAATAGGTTCTGAAGAGTATATCTACATTTTAAGTTTTATTAATGAAATAATTTGTAAAACAGACATGACTCCATATCTTTTAAATACTACAGAGAGCTTCTTTCCTCACAAGGCTTGTGTTCAAACAGCAGAATAAACGAATAGCAGAATGCCATAATCAGTTGGAAAAAACAGAACAGTAAAGAGTAAGGGTGATGTATTAGAAGAAATGGCTGTTATATAGCAAGTTTCATACGAGGAATTTTACTGATTAAGGAACACCAAGAATGAACTGAGGGGGGTAAATGGAACTGGGGCAGAACCCTCGAAGCACAGAGAGTGGTGAATGCATGCATAGGTAGGAACTATGCTGTAAGGAGCAAGTAGTGTGCTTGAAGGAAGGGACACTCTGGATAAGAAGGAACAAGGAGGAATAGAATCACTGATAAAGTCAGAGAGAACTGCAGAGGATGAGATGTAACCTGCAGACACGTGAAAGGATAGAATTCATACTCTAAGTCAAAAGCCCCTGGGATATTATAAACAAAGAGGTGACATCAGCCATTCTCTCATTCAATCTTTCATTCAGGAGCTACATGCTAGGAAGAAAGACTAGCAATCATAGAGCCATTACACAGAGACAGAGGAAACCAATAGACAGAATTTCCAGTGGTATTTACAGCATACTTTTCACTCATGTAGGAACTGTATACAGCTGTTTATAGAGATAAGTGAACTAGGCTATGCCTTTAAAAGATCACATTCTAAAAGTAGCTCATTAATAATGTAATTGATTACATTCTTTGGGTACTCCTTTGAGTCAGAGATAATTTCACATTAATGGTGTGTTTACCATAAAACATAGCATAGATATGATGAAATACAGTTTTGTCTAGGAGAATCTTGTGGCTTTTAATCTTTTAAAGATATTTCAAAGGTTGTAAATGTAGTTTATAAATCACAAACTACATACAAAGTTAAACCCATTTTCAATTTTGCTAGCATATCAAAGAATTCATGACTGTAAACACTATGTACTTACTGTCAGCATAGCAGTGCTAGAAATCTAAAGTAAAAAGTTCCTCTTTCCATTAGCCCCAGATATTCAATCAGTCCTGGGTAATGCTGTCCTACTTTGCTTTCGGTTGCTCTGATAAATACTGACCAAAATCAACAAAGGGAGAGAAAGGTTACTTAGCTTACACTTCACTTCCATTACACAGTCCATCTGAAGTCAGGTCAGGAACACAAGCAGGAACTTGGAGGCAGTAATTAAAGTACAGATCAGGGATGGTTGCTACTTATTGGTTTGCTGCCAACTGCTGTTTTTATACACATAGGACAACATGTACAGATGGGGTACCAACCTCCTATGTCAAGAAAATGTCAAATAGGCAGTCTGATGGGGGCAAACCCTCTATTGAGGGTACCTCTTCCCAGGTATCTCAGGATTTTGCCAAGTTGGTAAAAGCTAACCAGCACAACTGCTAAGATCTGTTAGACAGCTATATCATAGCCCTTCACCTCAGAGCTCAAGTATTATCACAGAAGAGAGGGTAGAAAATTGTTAAGCATCGTAGGTAGTGGGTGTCTACAGTGAAACAGCTATTTGTGGACATGGCAGCACCATAGTTCACTTGAACTCAAAAGAGGCTGGAACTACATGCACAAAATCTGCACATGATCAAGTCATTCCAAATCCCATCTTGGATGACAGAGAGGCTCATGAAGTTCTCCTCTAACTGGGGACATATTGACAAATGTTGCTGCTGGGTGAGGGAGAGTTGGTTTTCCACATGGATGTAACACCTGAGGGGCTAGCTATAGTAGATGGCCCTATACCCATGCATGCACAGGGTGAACTTGGTGGGTTAAAAAAAAAGTAGAGGACATAAAGTCATAAAGATAATGGAATACATGGAAGATGGGTAGATTTAATGAAAACACACTATATACATGGTATGAAATTAATATGCTGAAGAATGACAGTTCTTAAATTTTCAAATGAAATGGAGAAGTACTGCACTTTTCAAAGGTAATCTATACTGAGACAAACTTGTAAAAGGAGGGAGATAACAAATCTGATATTATACACAATGGCAAGAGATACCTGATTTCCTCTTAGAGCAAAGACTATTGTGTGCATGGTGGTGCTTTGTACCTGTGTACAGTCCCAAAATCTGTCTCTATCACAAATACTTCTTTTTTCTCCTACAAGTAATTTCAGTCAACATACATACTGAATACGAAATTTGAATATGAAGTAAATGAAGTTCTAAAATAAAAAATGCATAAACCCATCAGGTAATCAAATTACATTGATGCAGCAGTGATATGCAGGTAAGCAATAGAATACCACAGAGACTTTTAATAAAGTCACATCTCAAAGGAAAGTCTGAGAGAGTGCCCATTGGTTCCTGAAAGTTGGCCTTAACTCATGTAGTGCATTTTTGTGTGTTGTTCTTCACCATACATGTCATATGAACTCAATCTGCAACACTCAGGGATGTGATTACACATGGAAATGCCAAACCAGATGTATCTGATAAAGGAAATGCTTATCAGATGCTCATGATAAGGGAAAACTCTCAAAAAAGGTAAAACCAATATTATGTACATATGGCCAGGAGCAGAACTTAAGTGTCTCCTAAAATAGAAAACTCAAAGGGGAAAATGTAGTATTTGGAATCTTGACTTAGTAAAGAATTAGTAATACCAATTCTAAACAAAACCTAACAAATTAAACTAGTAGATAACAAGATTGTGGGGCCAAGGAGTGATGACTCAGTTGATAACATTCTTGTTGTACAGGCCTGAGTATCTGAATTCAATTCCCAGCACCTACTTAAAAAAAAACAAAGAAGCCTGACATGGAGGCTTGTGCCTTGTGAAGTTAGCACTGACAAAGTTGAAACAGATGGATCCCAGGGGCTGGCTGGCCAGCCAATCTAGCCAAATCATTGAACAGCAAGTTCAGTGGGAGAATCTGTCTCAAAAAATAAAACATAAAGAAACTGAAGAAGTCATCTGATGCCTCCCTCTCATCTTTGTATGAGTCTACTCAGGAGTGCAGAAGCACGCATGCATGCACACACACACACACACACACACACACACACACACACACACACATGCATATCTACATAAAAGGAATAAAACTATTTTATAAAAATTGCTATAAGGCAGTTATGTGTATACATTTTCGTGCTTCTACACAACAATCCTTTCCCAAAAGGAAAGAATTTAGCATTTTTTTTCAATGTTATAAAATTTCAAAATGTCTATGAGCCCACTGACACCTTATAGTAGAATCACCACAGGAGTCAAGGATTTTTCTGGGTTGGGTGGGGAATTTTAACACAAATCTCTTTTGGACTTGAGTGACAGTGCTCACTTTTTACTTTAAGTTCAATAAAAATTTGACCAAGTTTTCACTTCATATTTGTCAACTACAGCTGGATTATACATTGCGAGATTATACATTTCCTTATATATTATGAAGCAAATAACATTAGCCTTCGAGTATATTACATAAAACATGAGTCACCAATGTGATTTTACACAATAATTTCAATATTTTTTTCAAAATGCAAAGTTAACCAAATATTTGCAAGTTTTAATAAAGCAAACAACCATAAATTACTGCAAAGCTGCTTTGCTTTTCTCATGTATATAATCTATGATGCATTGAGAGAGTAAACAATAAAATCCAAATCAAGAATAACATTTGCTCATCTTTTCAGGTGTTGGAGAATTCATTAAAACAATAAATTATAAATCTGTGTATTGTACAAAATGACATGTCTCTCCAATGTAAACTATTCCCACCAAATACCAAAACTAATCAACAGTGATTAGAATTAACTCAATTCCATGTTGATCAATGGAATCGAATCAAAGATACAGACATAGGTCTGTACACTTATGGATACCTGATTTTCAATAAACAAGACAGAAACATACAATGAAAAAAAGAAAGCGTCCTCAACAGATGGTGCTGATCTAATTGGATGTCTGCATGTAGAAGAATGCAAATAGATGTATATTTATCTCCCTACACAAAACTCAAGTCCAAATGGATCAAAGACTTCAATGTAAAACCAGATACACTGAACCTGATAGCAGAGAAAGTGGGGCCGTGAGCCATTAGCACAGGAGACATCTTCCTGAACAGAACACCAATGGCTCAGGCACTAAGATCAATGATTATTGCACAGGACCTCATGAAACTGAAAAGCTTCTGTATGGCAAAGGACACTGTTAATAACACAAAATGGCAGCCTACAGAATAGGAAAAGATTTTCACCAACTCCATTTCCATTACGGGACTAATATCCAAAATATATAAATAACTCAAAAACTTTATATCGACAAAACAAATAACCCAATTAAAAAGTGGGATACAGATCTAACAGAACTCTCTCAATAATGGCTCAGAAACACTTAAAGAAATGTCCAAAATCCTTAGCTCTCAAGGAAATGAAATCAAAACTACTCTGAAATTCCACCTTATACCTGTCTTAATGGCAAACATCAATAGCACAAGTGACAGCTCATGTTGGTGAGGATGTGGTGCAAGAGGAACACTCCTTCATTGTAGGTGGGAGTGCAAATTTGTACAGACACTATGGAAATCAATATAGTGATTCTCCAGGAAACTGGGAATCAACCTACCTCAAGACCCAGCTATATCACTCCTGGGCATATACCCAAAGTACATACCATCCTATCACAAGTGTAACTTGACCAACTATGTTAATAGTGGCTTTATTCACAAAAGCCAGTGATTGGAAACAATCTAGAGGCCCCTCAACTAAAGAATGGATAAAGAAAATGTGGTACATTTATACAATGTAGTATTACTTAGCTATTAAAAATAATGAAATCATGAAATTTGTTGGCAAATGAATAGAACTAGAAAAAAAATCAACCTGAGTAATGTAACTAAGAACCAGAAAGACAAACATGGTTTGTACTCATCTATAAGTGGATATTAGCTGTTAAGTAAAGGAAAATTGTACTACAATCCACAGACCCAGCGAAACTACCAAACAAAGAGGGCCCCAGTGAGGATTCATGGATCTCTCTGGGAAGTGGAAATGTAACAGATGTAGCAGGTGGGCTTGGGGAAGATGGAAATGTAAACTGAGGGGATCAGGTAGGGAAGAGATATAAAGGGAGAGAATATAGCAAGAGATGACTGGAATTGGGGGACATTCAGGGTGTGATCTAGAGACCTAGACCTCCCTGAAATATACAAGTGTGGCCCTAGTAGGGATACTTAATAGGGAGCCTGAGCAGGCCAATTTCTGTGACCAAGGAAGTCTTCCAGTAATGGGACTGGGACACCAATACAGTCAGAAGAATCTTTGACCTACAACCTACCCTGCCTCCAGGATCTGCTGGGGCAACGAAGGAACCCCACCCCAAGGGAAAAAGCTCATGCCTGACACAGAAGAGCTGGCCAGGAATTGGAGACTGGATAGCACAGAGAAGATTCCTAATATATTCGGCTACACTCATAGATTGATGCCTAGCCCAACCATAATCAGAAAGGCTTCCTCTGCAGCTTTTGGGGGCAGATGCAGAGACCCAGGGCTCAACATTGGCCAGAGCTCTGGGAACGCCAAGGAAGACAGGCAGAGGGGATTGGGGGTATGAAATAGGTCAAGGACACCAGGAGAACATACCCCAAGGAGTCAAGTGATCAGGAATCTTAATGGTTCACAGAGACAGAAACGACAGAAGAGACAGAAATGGCAGGGTCTGTAATAGGTCCTCTACATATATCTTATGGTATTCTTGTAGAACTCCTAAAAGTTGGAGTCAGGGTTGGGGAAGGGGTCTCTAACCCTTATACATGCTCATGGGACACTTTCCCTCTTGCTGAGTTTTCTTGTTCAGCCTTGATGTAGGATCTAGTACCTGGCTTTGTTCAATCTTGTTATGACCTGTTCCACTGGTAACCTTGGGAGGTCTGCTCATTTCTGAGGGGAAACAGGGGATGGATCTAGGGGAGATGGGAGATGTGGGAGAGCTAGGACGAGGGGAGGGAGTGGAGGTTGGGATAGGGATGAATTGTACAAGAGAAGAAAAGTTAATTATAAAAAAAAGAGGGCCAAGTGGTGGTGACACACGCCTTTAAACCCAGTACTCCGGAGGCAGAGGTAGGCAGATCTCTGAGTTTGAAGTTAGCCTGGTCTACAGAGTAAGTTCCAGGACAGTCAGAGTTACAACAGCTAAAACCTGTCTCATAAAATCAAAAATGTAAAAAAGAAAGAATTAAGTCAATTTTTACAAAATACTCTACATGAATGTGTCTTTATAAATGTTAAGTCATTTAATTTTCATATGTTTCAGTAATACAAACAACTTTCCTTCACATTTTACAGATAAGGTTACAAATAGATAGATAGATAGACAGATAGATAGATAGATAGACAGACAGACAGACAGACAGACAGACAGACAGACAGATAGATAGATAGATAGATAGATAGATAGATAGATAGATAGATGGGGCATGTTACCAATTCTGGTTTTCATTCCAAACATCACACAGGACTGTGTGATACCAGAAAGAACATTGCTAATGACCTGGTATATGATTACAAAACTATCTAGGTAGAGAGAAATTTCACTCCCTCTACTGCTTTTTAAAGCTTTTTGCATCTCTATCTGGAGCTAGAAATTAATAAATTCAGACTGATAGGGAAAAAATAACTCATCTAGATTTACATATACTTGAAGAACACAGCAAAAAGATATTATATAGACAGGCATTGGTGGTGCACTCCTTTAATCCCAGCACCCAGAAGGCAGAGGCAGGAGGATCTCTGTGAGTTCAAGGTCAGCCTGTTCTACAGACTCAGTTCCAGGACAGCCAGAATTACAACAGAGAAACCCTGCCTTGAAAAACAAAAACAAAAATAACAACAAAAAAATTATACTTTTTTAATTACATAATTTATTTTATTTACAATTCATGAATTGAAAAGCACCTTTTCTAAAACTAGACAAGAGATATGCTATGTTCAGGTATGCTATGAACGTGAAATTTGATAAAGTAGCTTCAGTAAGAACAAGGAAATAGCATAATGAAAGAATTGCTAAAATATCCTTGTTTTTCCTTATTTCACACATGTATATGAAATTTGATCATCTCTGCCTCCCACAACACTTACCCCATGACTCCTCCATCATCCCACCCTCCAAACTTTTCAATTTTGTGTTTGCTTTATTGTTGTTTCTTTGTTTTGGTAACCACTAAATTCAACTAGCGCTGATCCTATATAGGGGGTAGAGGGCCATCTACTAGAACGTGGGAAGCCTACCTGTTGGAGGGAGAGAGATAGAACCATTCTTTATTGATCTTACACTTCTCAAGAAAAATTCAACCAACAGTTCATAAGGAATGGGCAAACAAATAGGTCTCTGTACTAGGGTAGACTTTATAGAGCTCATTAGACATGTGGGAGGATGTAAAACTTACTGAAGACAAGGACTTATTCATTTCAGTTCATTGCAGCCTCAATTATCCATCTCTGGTAATTAAAGCTGTTTTGCACCTTAAGTTGGGAAAGATATGTCTCTCAAAAGACTGCAAATGGCCCTTAGTTAAGTGAGTTTCTCTGATGATTTCAGCATGAATTAACATGTCAGTTTGGGGTAATAAGAGGGAACAACTCGGATTCCTTCAAATTACAGCACTTGGTTATCAAATTACAGCACTTGGTTATCCTCATCATAACCCTTTCCCTCAATCATTACTGCACTTCTTAGAGACTGATTGAGGTCATTAGCTCCATCTTTAATTTCCCAAGTGAAATAACTGAAATTGATATCATCAGTGCTCACTCACTTTCACTAAGATTCATTCATATTGTATAAATGCTTCCTCAACAATTATGAAACATAGATAATATTTTGAAAAGTGATTAGTGAATGCAGCAGTGACAATTTCCATTTGTCTTTTGTAATCAGAGACATTTCACAGAAAACTCAGAACAAGAGTGTTTAAGAAATGAATTCTAAGAAAATTAAATTATATTAATGTTAGAGGTCTGGGAGATGAGACAAAGACTACATATGATACTGAAGTTTCCATAGTGTCTGTTTTTATCATAAGAAATTAAATTTTCAAATATCATTGCTAGTAATGCCATTAACCCTATGGTAGTGGAAGCCCCGTACACCCCAAGTTAACTGATGATGATAACAACATTTTTTGAAAAAAGTGAAATAGAAACACTTTTTTCTACTGTGATAGATCTCAAAAGCAGTAAGCACATTATGGAAGAGATTCAAACTTAAGAGACTCAAATCCACAGGTGCTATGTTACCCGATCTGGGAGTTTATTTCTGTCTCTTTCATTCTTTTGTTATTTTGTTTATTTTGTGTTTTGTTTTGTTATTCTGATTTTGTCCCAGTTGTAATATCTAGTATCTGAGTGAAGGTAGGAAATGCTGTGTTAAAAAAGATGGAAGAAATTCTGGGTCTGAATATAGAAAAACAAGGGAAAAAGTTACAGATTGAAAACTGAATATGTGGTAAGGAGGAGGAGAATCACAACCTTGTATTTGAATAACACAAATTTTAAATTATCCCCAAAACTGTACCATGGACCACAAACCGAAACCAATTTAGAAAATACTTAAGAGGAATGAACTAAAATTAAAACTATCTCTATATGCCTCCTGCACCTTCCTTTTGTGGAACAGACAAAATTCTATGAAATATTCCCCTCTCCAGGAGTTACATACTCCACTGGAACTCAGTCATGGATGGTAAAGGGTACACTATTGTGAGTTTTATTTAAGAGGTTCTATAAGATCTTCACAGTAACAAGCAGACATATAATTCTGACAGGCAACTAGAAAAGAGAGCTGGGAATAATCGTTTATAAAAATACTGACATATATGGTACTGTCCATCACAACATGGCTTTCTATGTAGAAAGAAAATACATGCATAACTCTAGGCCATCCAATTCATCCTACAAACCTATGGAAACAGGACTGAGATCACTGACAAAACTGACATTCCATGAGCTCAGACTCCACAGAAAACTGAAACCTAATAGGACTGCAACTTGCTTCCTCTTTTGACACTAACCCACAGATCATTTTACTCAATCAACCATGTATGTCATTCAACAGAAAAATACAAGACATATTGTTAGGTAAGACACACATTTATGGAGAACAAATAACATCAAAACTAGCACCAGACATAGCAAAGTCAGAATAAACATAACAAGACATTTTTGTACCTGTGGTTATTATACTTAAAGTTTTAAAAGAACAAATCAAACAGTATGCAAGCACAGATGGATAATGAAGCACAAATATGAAATAATCACAAGAAAAGCATGTGTTATAGATCAATAAAATTAACAAAAATGGAGTGGAACTTTATAGGAATGCTAATTGCATAGACAGAGCAGAGGAAAGAATCTCAGTTCAAGCCCCTGACAATAGTAACTACCCAGATGAAAAAGCAAAGAATAAAAAGGAACTGAGTGAAAAGAGAAAACCCAGGAGTGTGGAGCAGTTGTAGAGTATTTGTCTAGTATGCAGGAGACTCAAGATGGGATCCACCACAACTCAGGATCAATGAGGTAAAACAAGAATCAGAATAAAATGTCCAAAAACTATGGTGACAATCATGTTTAGGCAGTTATGTAGGTGAGACTTGATGGGTGTAGCTTCTGACATTCCCAAGAGACATGATCTCATATAGCAACTCCCTGCTCCTCTGGCTCTTACATTCTTGCTGCCCCATCTTGACAATGTGGACTGGGTATTGAATAAAAATAAATTAGTGAGTACTCTGATGAAAAATCCCTAGTTCATGCTCCTGACAAGTAGACAAAGCAATGATAATGTTACTTCAAGTACGAGTGGATGAGACACTAACGTTTTAGGAAGTTTATTAACAAGCCTTCATAAGAAACAGCAAACAGAGAATAGGAAAGGCATGAATCCACTAATCATCATTATTAATCCATTAGAAATAATTGGCATTTCCTTAGTATTCTGTCCAACGACAGTACAATATACATCAATCTAAAGTTCACATAGACATTCACGTTGAAATAAACCATGTTGTAAGTCAAAATCGCTCTTGAAAATTTAAATCAATATAAATTACACAATTTCAATTCTCAAATAACAATGGAATTAAACTAGAAAATAATAACAGAAATACAGATGGGAAATTAGTAAGGGCTCTGAAGAACCAGGGTTAATAAAGAAGTCTCAAGAGAATTTTAGTAACATATGAAAATAGAAATGAAGATAGAACTTGTCAAAGATTAATTTAGAGAACTGAACATTAAAAAAAGGCTTTGCATCAGTAATATAATTTCCACATAAGAAAATGGAAAAAGTGCGCAAACAAAAGAAGAAAAAATAATGGCAAAAAAATATAAAAAGGAAATAGAAAAGTTAATACAGACTATCACTGTAGCCAATTTCTGGTTCTCTCTATATTTCAGTAAGAATTATAAGCTTCTAGGTAAGATGTTAAATAATTTTCAAAAGGTGGAAATTACTGATAGCAATACAAAAAGGGTCTGTTATGGCAACCATAGCCATCAATAGTAAGAAAGTATTCTAAAATCTCAGACAAGAAACCTAGATGAAATGATTGATTCCTTGAATGACACAATCTGCAAGCCTCACACCAGAAGAACTAACAGGGCTAACTAACTAACTAACTAACAGAGAAAATGAATATTAAACATAGAAAACTGATAACTTCCCTAATCTCTGTAAGTTTTCTGAGAAATGAGGACAGAGAGAATACTTCTGAGCTCATTCTGTGAAATTACATCACTATAACACCCAAAACAGATGAAAAAATTAAAAGTAAATTGTAGGTCATTGTTCCTCATGAAATGTCAAAAGATCAGCAATATATTTGTAGACCAAACCCCAAAATTTATAAAAATAACTGTACACCATCACTAAGATTTTTCTCAAATACTTTTTAACAATTAAAAGCCATTTAACACCAACTCACTAAGAGAAAAAATGAACAGGGCTTAGTGGTATACACATTTAAACCCAAACACTAGAAAGGGAGAACCAGACAGATCTCTGTAAATTAAAAATCAAAAAGTAAAATAATTACCTGAACAGATGAGGGAAAAGCACTCGAAAAATCTGAAAACCAGCTATCATTAAAGAATTCAGCAAAATAAACACAAGAAAATTTCCTCAAATTGACAAAGATCAGTTATAAAACTGTAGCTAATTCATACTTCATGGTGACAGAATCATAGTTTTCCAACTAAGGTCAGAGGTAAGGCAAAGGTATTATTTTTTCAGCACTGTTTTCCTAGTCCTAGTTAATGCAATAAGACAAGAAAAGAGATAAAATGTAGAGAGATTAGGAAGTTCAACTGTCTATTCATATCTGATATCATTATCTATGTTTGACACAAAAGGAACAGGAAACAAAATAATATTTGGAAGTTGTAAGGGATTATTGCTCACTCCAAGATACAAATATTATATAAAAAGCCAATCACTTTCCTATAAATAAACAATAAAAGTGGTATTTTATAATATTAATAACTGAAAGATTCTATGAAAAAAAACCTACCTAAATCAAAGAGGTATCCATGTTCATGGAGAGGAAGCACACTCAACCTTGCCCAGATGTTAGTCTCCCCAACCCACTCTTTAAAGCTATTACAATCCCAGAAAGGTGGTCCGTGCATTTTGGCAGACTAGTTCATACAAAAAGACAAATGAGTAACAGTGTTTCAAATCAAAATTTACTATAATGCTTCAGTGATTCAAATTTAAAATCACCTAAACTAGGAGAGGTGGATAAATAGAAAAACTGGCTTCATTCTATGACATTGCTTCACAGAAAAATTATGTTCATGACTATATAACTCATTAGTGTTGTGTGTACTTTGGATATTATCACAAAGCAAGCATAAAATTCTTCATCTATTTGGAACTTAGTGGCTTTAATATAATTTAATGATTTGTTATTATTCAATATTTGAGGGGCCTTCCAAAACTACCAGAAAAATATTACATGTTAAAATTATTTATTGATTTCACCACAGAAAATCAAAGTTTAAATGTTTTATGAGGAGATCGAAAAATGGCTCACCAGTTAAAAGTGTTTACTTCTCTTACAGAAAACCAATTTCATATCCCAGCTTCTCTGTCTGTCAGCCTACAAAACTGTAGCACCAGCCTCAAGGTACATGATGAGATTGCAATCTTTTTTTTTTTTAATGTACTATCTGTATTTGTAAGCATATGTGGATTTTAATACATGGCCATGTCTATCACATGTGAATAAAATACATAAAATAATATTATACAGCTTTATGCAATTATAAGAGAAAAAAGTTAAGTCAGAATTTGTATTAACAATGTCTCACTGCATCCCTTAATAGAGTTAAGCTTCATTTCTGCTTATGCTATAGAAAGACTGGAAACCAAAATATAAATTAAACAGGGACTGGCAGATCAAAAGAATGTATCATAGTGATAATTAGCAAAATACAATTGGAAATTTTTCTACCATGACTTTCACTTTATTTTTTAAAGGGAGATTTTAAAACTTAAAGTTCATCTTTAGCAACATAATCTCTAGTAGAAAACATTCAGAGAGGAAATAGTCAGGCAGAATATATGGCTGGGATATTTCTCTGAATTAACCTTCTCGAACAGGAAGTCAAAAAAGTTCTTTGCTCTAAGCTGAAGTACTAAGAGTAAAGTTTAGGAGTAAAACAGACTGTTCTCAGGAGGAGAACTGGAAGCTTGTGTTCAAATCCACCAATCTCTGCAAAGCGTCCAGGGCCTTGCAGCCACTATCGTCCAATCCTCCTCTGGGCCAACAATAGAAAACATCACCACTCCATTCACAGAGAAAGAAAGTAGGTCACCCTTTAGAGCTTTGTACTTTGTTTTACAAAATAGAGATTGCTAGAATTATTAACCCAGTTGATCTAACAACACTCAGCTTAAGTAAACTTAACTTATTTTTACCTGAAAAACATCTGTTTCTAAAATCCTTGTTCCAAACACCATGATCCCGTTGGTATCGACTACTGACTTCTCACTTCTATCAAGGGGTTTTGTGATTTTCTTCTTACAATCAACAATCATTGTCACAGTTTTCTTCTCCACACTGATTGCGACCCGATGCCACCTGCAAAAAAGGAAGAAATTCTTTGGCAAGCTTCAGTGGCTAGGGCTGCCAAATCAATAGACTCATTAGAATGTGAGTTTTAAATGTCCAACATGAGCTAAAACAGTACAAGAACAGAGGCACACTTAAGCCTCAGTGTTTTAGCTAGTGACAACTCACTTTTACCCAGGACAGCTTCAGGTACTAAAGAGGTCACAGGTTCCTAAGATGCAGGAAAGGATTAGACACCTGTACAGATAAGGACACGCCTACCCTTTGCTTCACTTTGTGCTGCAGACATTAAATTTAACCTCTTTGTTTTCTAATGAGCACATTTGACAGAGATTTAGATGCATATAGGCAAGAAAATACTTTCTCTGTGCATATACACTTTCTTCCAAAGTGGAGATCCACAAGGAAAACTTCTGCTCTGGTGATCCCCTGAGAGTGACTGTGAAAGGGTCTCCTGACTGAATTGCTGCTCCATCTGGAGCAGCTGAATGTTCTAATTGTAAAACACAATGTGCAACTCTGCACTGATCTCCATTTACTTCAAGTGTTTTCATGTTCTTTTTTCCACTTTAATTTCAAGACAGTTATAGATCACCACCATGGGCAGGATCCAAAACTGAGACACAATATCTCTCCTTCTTTCCAGGGCTGGCAGGAAGAAGAAATACTGAAAGAAAGCAGAGTCAGTGCATGTGTGGAATGGGAGGTTCAATTCACTCTGTAGCTACTGCCCAAACTAATTCAGAGTGGCGATGACAGGCTTAGAAGGGGGAATGTGGCCAGCTCTTGGAGGAATGCATACTCTCGCTGCATCCTAGAAAGGGTTTTATTAACAATGTCTGGTGCTAACAGAAACCACTAAGTGAAATTCACTTGGATTTTTTAAGGCACTGTGGTTTATATTTTCTTCCAAAGGAAAAGTGCTAGATTAATATTCCAGAAGTGTCTAGGAGTAGATCCATAAAATAAAATACTCAGAAACTTGTATGAGCATTCCCAAATGTCTACTTCATGATATTTGGCATGGCTACTGGTGAAAACCAAGTACATTTCCATATATACTTTTTCTTTGGTATTTCCACTAACACATTCAACTAGCATAGGTTTGAACTGAACAAAGAATTATATAAGTAGCCTTGGAGCAACTTCATACACTGAGAGTAAAATTTACACATACTTTATGCCAAGAAGCTTGAGTGCTAACTTAAACCATTCCTAGTCTTGAAGGATGTTCTTTTCATTAGCAGAAAATGAAAAATAATTTTAATCGCTAAAATCTAATCTGAACTCCAAGCTCGATTGGTTTTTACTATTTTAAGCTGTGCTAATAATAAGATGACAAAAAACAGAATTAGGTACTGCATTCAAAATAATAATAATGTAAACAGTACTAGATTAACTCAGTTTTGAATCTTTAATCACTCCCTTTCACTTATGGTATCTATGCCATCAATAAAACATCAAGAATTTTTATTATGAAACACAATCTGGTGATTCTCAGCTTAGTGGAAGACTTTATCCCTCTAATCTATACTACTAACTGGTCTGTGTCTTCATACCTTTATACCATAGCAACCATCAAAACATGAAGAGACTAGCAATAGAGTTTAGTCAATAAGATGCAGGCTGCATAATCAAGATATGAGTCCAATCACCAACATCCATGTAAGCCAGTTGATATTCTAATCCCCATGCTAGGATGGCAGAGACAGGTGTTTGTCTGGTGTTTTATGGCTACTCATTCTAGCCTAATCCTCAAACTAAAGCTCTATAGTAGTGTGAGACCCTGTCTCACAAATTAATAATAATAATAACAATAATAATAATAGACGGCTCTTTGTCATCAGCACCTAAGTCCTCCTGTGGCCTCTACCTGAACATGCTTTCACCTCCACTCCAAGTGTCTTTTCCCACTGAACCATCAGAACCAATGGCCTCATATTCCAACCTGAATGAGGTCTTCTTTCATCTCATCTTTTAAAGTTGCAACATCACTTAATTATCTGTTCTCGTTGCTGCTCTGTTCTCTCTCATCCACACCAGTTTTCTTACTGCTTTAATTTTTTTTCATCATTTACCTGCCCAGACTGTGAAGTAAACTACACCATTGTTGGGGATTTATGGTGTTCTTTCTGATGTTTTTCATCAACAGTAATTGGAACACACATCTCATAAACAACGTTGAACAATGAGTAAAAATTATTTTCAGCACAGTTAACACATTTGATTTCTGTGTGACTTACTTCCCATCTGCGATGTTAACTGTTGAGAAGAGGGGATAGTTTTCTGGGGTGGGCTTTCCAGTGTGGTCTTCAAATAGAAAAACAGGTGATCTCCCAACCTCAACACCAAGTTGCTGAATACCATGTTCATTATATATAGATAAAAGAAAAGCTTGAGTTCCTTTTTTGGGTTTTATTGTAAATAGTATTGAAAAATCTTCTGGAAAAATTCCACCTGAAAGGACAGAAATGATTTAGAAATTCCAGATTTCCAAATTGTTCCTTATTCAGAATTTTTTTATCTGAACCTTTTATATGAGCCTGATAACTAATCTAAACAGAAAAGAGTTAAACTAATAGTGCGATTGTAGAGGGGACCACATGACTATCAAGTTTTCTCAGTATAGTAATCGAAGTTAAGCCTCATAGCCACTTATTTAAAGCATAATGACTATGAGAAACCAAGTCCATAGTCAGAAAACAGGATCATGGCAGCAGTACAATTTCAAACATAACAAAGCACTCTTTAAAAGTTTCTAATTATCATTTTAGATGGATTTAACTTTTTAATAATGTGTACATGAATAGAGAGTGTATGTGCATGTGAGTACAGGTTCCCAAGGAGGACATAGGTGTTAGATAACCCTGAAACTGGAATTACAGGTGGCTGTGAATTGCCCAATGTAGATGCTAGGAGGAGAACTCTGGTCCTCTAGGAAAAGAGTATGTACTCTTAACCACTGAGTCACTCTCTAGGCCCTATTTTTATTATTTTAATTACATATATCTGTGTGTGTCTGGATCTATGAGAGCGGGAGTTCATAGAGGCCAGAGACATCAGATTATCTGGAGTTACTTGCATTGTGAATCATCTGAAATGAGTTTTGGGAACCAAACTCCATTGCTCTGTAAAAAAACAGTAAGGGCTCTTAACTGCAGAGGACTCTTTCCAGCCCCCAAAACTAATCTTGAAACATTTTTTTAGCCACCCACTACTTCTGACATAAGCTTTGTTATTTCCTAGCTTTGTGTGAACTGTTCCATACATGCTCTTTGTGAAAAGGCACTGTAATGAGGTGATACAAAAGCACTATCTTCATCATTCCTGTAAAGACATGAGATTTTGATCACATGATTCAATTTCACTATTGAAAAGCATGCCACTGAAAATCAGAACTATTAGGTATGAAGGCATAATATTTTTCTTTCATTCCATGATGCTATCTCAAGTACCTAGCCTATTGTCTGACCTATTGACCTATTGACCTATAAAGGTGCTTCCTAAACATTCACTAAATGTGTCAGTTTAAGGATTGCCTTAAATATATCTACCTTATACTTGGACTCCTTATATTACTATGGAAACATTATATACTAAGTATCAGGTTTTAGTTTTCAAATTAACAATATTATGTTAAATAACATATATATGTATACATACACATATGTAATATACATATATATGTAATATACATATATATATGCATATTATTTGGATCTGGCACAATAGTAAAACAGGGAACTTCATTTAGGATCATTTAGGAGAATTTTATTACTTCAGTTAAAATATTATGCATTTGCAAAACAGATGTTTTGTTATGGGTTATACCTTGGCAAAAATCAAAAGCTTTTATATTAAATCCATTCATAATTCAATAACAGGTTGTAGTGCAAAATGATTTTTTTAAAGGCATTGTGAATATGACTGTCATGGGTTCAAATTCCTAAGATGACAGAGAAATGTAGTTCCATTTCTGTTCATGGTAAGAAGATGCTTGCTTGTAAAGATATTATGTTTGCAACTCATCAAAGCAGTATTTATTATAGCAAACATATTTTTAGTTCATTGGAGTGACTGAGAATAGTTCAAATAATATCATTCAAAATGGAAATCTATGAATCCACTAAGAATAGTAGTGAAATAAAGATGTTTCTTGAACAGGAAAACTTATAAATGTATCTATTTATAGGACCAAGGAAAAAGAAACACTAATAGGTAGCATAGACACATATTTACATTGGACATGTATGTACAAACTAGGTAAGGGGGAACTAATGTACTATACATTATCTCAATTAAAAATTTGGAGTCTTGGTCTGATGGCTCAATAGGTAAGGAACTTGCCTCGAACGAACTGAGTTCAATACTTAGGACCTTCATGGTGAAAAAAGAGAACCAACACTTATAAATTGTTCTCTGTCACACACACACACACACACACACACACACACACACACACCTTGGCATACAAATGAATATACACATGCACACAAATAAAAATAAATAAATGCCATTAAAAATCATCCTGGGTCTTGATCCATTGGGCACATAATATTCTTGCCATGTATTCTTAGCAAAATGCATAAAGTGCCTTAGCTGGGCTAATAATGGATACTGAACACTAATAGAGCTACTATGAAAATTAAATAGCATGCCACCAAAGATTAAGTTAATGTTGACTAACTGGCTCTCATATATTTTTAAGCAACTACTAAGCAAAACTCCACATTAAAAAATGTTTGCTTTCAATTTCTCAATGCTATCAAAAAAATCTCTCAGCCTACCTGTCAAATCGTTATTTCTAATGAGTTGGAGTGTATTATACATGTATGCATATAGATATATATTGTTCAATTACAATTTTTAGTTGGCATGATGATTGAACCCATGACCTCATACATTCTAGACAAAAACTTTCTAATTTGATTTAATTATAACAGAAAATTTTAGTTTCATATTTATGGAAATCATTAGGAAAGAAATAATCATAGAAGTATGATAGAAAAGCTAAAAGCACATCAGTTAACAACATGCTTTATAATTGTTATGCTATTGAAATATATAATTAGGTAATTCTGTATATTACTGAAGAGGGCCCAACGTAAATGATCTCAAGTTTTCCATGACCTCATAGTGAAAGAAAAGGACCTTAAAACATTACATTATGAGCTGAAGAAAAAATACTTTGTATACTTTACCAAAAAGGGTAAGGAAAAGTCTATACAGAGAAATTTAGGAAAGGTGAGAAATCAGAAGATATTGTACTCATATGAGAGTAAAGGGATTGTGTGAAATGTAATAAGCCATTGAATTTGTGCAGTATAAGTTCTGAAAACCTCATTTTGTTTAATACAATACTAATACTAATACTAATACTAATACTAATACTAATACTAATACTACATTATATTAAATAAATGAAACAACACACAGTATATACAGCAAAGTCGAAATTTGATAACTTAAAAAATACAAATTTTGAAATATGAACACAGGCTTGTTAATGATAAATTATTGTTGCTTAAAGTGCCACTGTTCCAGTATTTGATATTTGTATTTATCTAGAAGCATATGTGTCTGTAATAACCATCATGATTATTACAGGTAAGTATTGCAGATTCAGCCACAACCCTTAAAATGGGTTTTTAATATCAGCAAATTTTGCCTCATTATTAAATATTATATAAAAAGGAACAATTAAAATAATTTTAAGAGTTTAAATTTTGTTCAATATTTTTCTGAGCAGAATATATCTTCCTAAAACATTTTTAAGTTTCAACAGTAATGATGGTTTTTAAATTTAGGAAGTGAAACTTTCTTGTATACATTGAAAAGTATAGTTAGTCAGAGAGAATTGTCTCCAAATCCATTAACTACTGTTTCTGTAATGATAGCCAAAACTTCATCTGTCTTTATCCAGTGCCTTAGATGGCTAGGCCAGGCTACCTAAAATTCTCCATCCACCCAACTCCTCCTATGGATTGAGCTTAAATGTCCCCTTCCTTTGAAGGTTATGAAGATATAAGTCGATATGCAATTTTTTTTCAAGATATCAGGTAACCTGAAACTCTAAAGGACACACACCTCAATTGTGTAACAATATATTAATCTTTCTTCCTGAGAAATACTCCCTCTTCTCAGTGATGGCTACTGAAGTGTGTAATCCTACTGTTGTGTTCATCAGAAAATGTAACTTTTAAAATAATGTTCACCAATCTTATGTTTATAATAGTGATATTATCATTACTGCTTTTTAATTATCACCTGTGCATAATTTGCAGGAAATTCTTCTCTCCACGAAGGAATTTACATGAGACATCCATCATGTGAGTCTCTTATCTGAAATAGCCATTGCTAGAACCATAGGCTAGAACACTCTGTGTTCAGAGTGCTAAATGGAATAAACATTCATACAGATAAGTTGTGTTAACTGGAGTGGAAGAAGGTATATGCATACCTTATGGTCATTCTCCATGAAGAAAAGAGAATCAGACTCCAAAGTAATTGAATTAATTGTCATGACCTTGTGAAAATGATCCAATTATAAAATATTAACAACTGTTTCTTATTCAGTATTTCTAAAATGTTTCTATTAGTCCACATTTTTCTGTTTTATTTTCTTTTCAAAATTATTTTTTCTATTAGATATGAAATATATAGAGTTAAATAAGTTAAAGTAACATGATTATTATTTAAAAATTTTGAATTGAATTTCAAAGTATAGTATAGAGTTAATATTTTAAGAACTTTATTTAATTTTTAAGTACAGAAAATTAGGCATTATAGAATTTTGTGTCAATTGCTTTTGTTCAACAAAACTTTAAGTAAATCAGTAAGTATACTGGAAATATTAATGAGTGCCCAAGATAGATGTGTTTTCAAAATAATTTAGAACAGGGTATATTGGTTCCTCAGGAGGCTAAGACAGAAAGTTCTCTAATTTGGGGGTCAGATTGAACTAGAGTGAGGCCCTGCCTGGCACACTCCTCATGAAAGGAAAGAAGAAAAGAAGGAAGGAAGGAAGAAGAAAAGGAAGGAAGGAAGAAAGGAAGGAAGGAAGGAAGGAAGGATGGATGGATAGAAAAAGAGAGAAAGACAGAGAGAGAGAAAGAGAAAAAACAAAGAAGCAAAGAAAGAAGAAAGAGGAAGGGGCTAAGGAGTCTAATGTCATTTCATGAAAATAGTATTTCGCTTATAATATTGAATTTCCTTATCATATTTTCTGATTGATTTAAAAACTCACACATAAAATCAGAAATGAGCTCTTCAGATAATTAAAGTATAGACAATATGGAAAATATAAATGTTAATTTTGGGGTGAAGAGCCTAAAACATCAAAATGAAGTCTGATTACATATGGAATATTGGTTTCATATCGCTTTGCATCACCATAATTCAATAGAATTCATCAAATTAAATAACATCTGTAAACAATTTTACATCCCTGTTAAATAGGAAGAAGAACCAAGTTAAAGGCTAAATAATTGGCATGTATCAACTATAAGCCTGTGTAGTGGGTTGTCTGCTTAGATAATGTGATACCTGGAATTTTCATTTCAGCACTCAATGACCTTTTCCTATGTTTATCATGATTTTTTCAACATAATTAATACTATTGGATTAAATAGTCTGTCATAGAAAAAAATACAAGATTTTCCCAGAATTTTATCAGTATCACATGAAAATCTGCCAGGTAAAGTCTTATAAAATCTCTAATGCCAGAATTCTGACTATTTGTGAGAAGTGACTAGCTGTATATCTCAGTTACTATTTCACTGCTACGAAGAAACAACATGACCAAAACAACTTATAAGAAAAAGCATTTAATTGTGGGCTTTCTTACTATTTCAGAGAGTTAGTCCATGATCATTATGGTGGGTAGCATGGCAGCAGGCAGGCATGGCACTGGAACAGTAGCTGAGAGTTTACCTCTGATTCACTAGTTGGAGGTAGAAAGAGTGAAACTAGCTAGGGAGGAACAAGGATTCTGAGACCTGAAAGTCCATCCCCAGTGACACACCTCCTGCATCAGTGCCACACTTCCCCAACAAGGCAATGCCTCCTATCCATTCTAATATAGAAGCCATTTGTATTCAAACTATGCCATTATATTAAACTCCACATAAGAAATGTATAAAAACATTCAAAATGAGCACCTAACAAAAATATGTTTATTTGAAAGGAAATAGTTACAGTAATGTTAGGACAATGTGCAATAAATTTGTCTTAATTTACATGACTATTAAATTAACCTAATAAATCATTAATGGTAAAGGTTTCTTGTACTTTCCATCCTACAAATATGGGGTAGTCATAAAATATTGCCTTACCATATTATATTGCAGACATAATGAATTATTAAATTTCTAAGAATAAGTACATTTCAATTAACAGGCTAAATTAGTACTGACAGTTGTTTTCATCATATAATTGCTAATCACAATTTCTTTGGGTTTCTTTATATGAAAAATTATATTTCATACTATAACTAAATATTATATAGCAAAATTGAAAGACTAATAAGCTAAGAAATAATGGAGGTTGTATTAATAGCAACAACAACAGCAACAGGAGCTTAGACAAAGTGAACCTACCTGGAAATAGCTGTTTTGTCGGGGCGCTGATTTGTGCTTCCTCTGTAACTCTATAAGCAATATCTGAATCTTTAGAATTCTTTCTGTTTGTGCAAAATCCCGTTGTTTTAGATATTCCCACTGGAGAATTGTGGAAATCTAGTGCTTTTAGTATATCAACTGGAGCAGCTGAAAAATAAGTGGAAAAAAATTTAAAAAATAACTAAATAGTTTAATATAAACATTTTTTAGTTTCAGTATTTTAATTATTAAATTTTGTCATTTTACAATTCTATACATATATAATATAATGCATTCTGCATCCTCTCTCCCTACCTTATCTTATCCATCGCTTCTATCAAATCTTCTTCTTCTTCCCTGCCAGTCCCTTTCTCAGATTTTGTGACTGTTTAGTTTAACCAGGACCAACTTTATGACCACTAGGTTGAACCATCCATTAGAGCCAGTGGAGTCATTGGTGGGTACACAGCTGAAAGCAATGATTTCTTCTCCACCTCCTGAATTTATCAGTATCAAATGCTCCCTAACATGAATTTTTAACTCTATAATTTTATGAAGGTCCTTATTCTAGGATTTGCAAATAAATAATACCATGCATTATCTCAAAACAAAGAAAAAGCATATAATTCCAAAATCCCAATAGCTACATGTGCAAAGAATTTAGTGTGTTCTCTACAGCATTACTCATTATAGCAGAAAATCTGAAACAAAGTGAGTCCCCTATAAGAGGTAAATGAATTAACAACATGTGATACATACGACAGAATTTTATTCAGCCATTAAATGTAGAGCTGTCCTGATACACAAAATCATCTAACCACCTCTGTAGGTTGCCGAGTATGCTGACCTCAAACAAATAATCCAGTCACAGCATGGATGAACCTTCAAAACACTGAAGGTTCACTACATGAAATAAACCAACAAGACAAATTTGATTGCTTTGGACTGTCAAAATCCCTTGTCCAAAACAATGCACTTAATCTGATTCAATATCTGAGAGAGGCGAGTAGTACCTATTTGCAAATGAAGATTAGAGCCCATGATGTTAATATATTTATGATGTATATTCTTCTGTCTGTATCCAAAAGTAAACAAAATGTTCCAATTAGTCCATGTGCTGGCCAATGTGTCATTCAACATGCCTGAGACACAGCCTTTAAAATATTTAGAGTCTAACTGTGACAGCACTAAAATGTTTCAGCAACTATCTAAGAAGTCATGTCTACTTTTAGGAGTGTACAAAAAGTGCTATTTTGCTGTGTGGTGGTGGCACACACCTTTAATCCCAGCACTCAATAGGCAGTGGATCTCTGTGAGTTCGAGGCCAGCCTGCTCTACAGAGTGAGTTCCAGAACAGCCAGAGTTACAACAGAGAAACCCTGTCTCAAAAAAACAAAATAACAACAAAAACAAAAAGTGCTATTTTGTTTATTTATGACTGAAAGTTCCAGCTTATATAAAAGACTGCAGTAGTGATTCGGTAACAGGAACTATCACCAAGGACTTGATAAGAAAGAAGTTAAAATGGATTCTGAAATCAGGGAGCTAACATCATCACCTCCTTCCTCAAAGGACAGACTGCAGCATCTGGCTCTTTGAGAATTATAAATTCAATGAATACTTACAATAACTCAATCTGTCACAAAATGTATGAATGAGCCATTGAATGAGAGTTATGAAAAATATGCACATGATTGTTCGCTTAGTTTATTACACTCAAGGCGTATTGACCTCTACATCTACAAACATATATAGGAGGAGCTTTATAGACCCTGCCCTTGTGTGGTACCCTGAATATAATTCCCTTCAATAACAAATGCGTGTGCATCTAAGGTATGAAGCTGACAAATGAAAACTCACATACTATTCAATATAGCATACAGTGTTTGTTATTATTAAGAAGGAAAAAAACTGTTGTGGAAATAAGACAAGCTAAAAGAATCAACTATAGTGTGGCCTTCTATTTCAGTCTGTGAATATTTGTTTCAAAATCTGAATAGTATTTGAAACTTTCTTTTCACTAATCCTCCTTCAAAAGGCCGTGTTTTGGCCATTCTTACTGTCTTATTTTTCTAATGTCATAAAACTAAGAAAATAATACTTATACTAGCAGCCATGTCCAAAGATCCTAATATGTGGTTTGTCACCCTGCTCAGTTCCTGGAAGGCACAAACCTTCAGAAATAACATGTTCTTTTCCGGCTATGCAGATGAGAGAACTGAGCATCAAAGACTAAGCTAAGGGTACTCCCGGGGTCTGTATAAATATTAAGCCTGCTTTTTCCGCCCCCACTCTTGCTGTAATAACCCACAGAAGAAAACTACAAAAGGAAACTTAAAATGTACTTAAAATAGTCTGAAATTATCTTAATCCAGTTAATTGATTCCTGATGTTCATATTTATTTTAAATTAAACTCAATTCACATTTCTGGATATAAATTACTCTCAAAGAGAATGTGACTAAAAACCACAGCATATTATCTGCCTATTTTATTTTATCTTTTTGCTCGAAGCTGAGCA
Organism: Cricetomys ansorgei; assembly: GCA_026225945.1. NCBI lineage: Eukaryota > Metazoa > Chordata > Mammalia > Rodentia > Nesomyidae > Cricetomys > Cricetomys ansorgei. The sequence goes on along the minus strand of JAMJFZ010002662.1, from coordinate 19,601 downwards.
AGACCCCAGAGTAGACATGAACAGAGTCTAGAAGGCTGTAATTCAATGTAACACAGCTATGGGCTGTGTTCAAAACTGGGTGTCCATAAACAACACACAGGATGGGACACAGCTTCCCGTTCTTCACAGTCGCTCTAACACAGAACATCTACAAGCACAAAAGCAGTTATTACTCTAAAATTTGAAAAGAATATGATAAAAAGCACACTCCTTTTGCTAGATTCAATGTAAAGCCTCTACCTAAAAAAATCTGACAACTTATTTACAGGGACAGAGTGTAATGTTACCTTCAGTCCCTAATTCACAGTTTTTAAAAAATAGTTCCAATTCAAATTATTTTTCTAAAAAGCAATTGTCAAAACTTTTTAAAACTAACAAAGCCTGTGTTCTTTTCTTTCTTTCTACTAAAATAAATGATAAATTAAATCATTTTGAAATCCTGTCTGTTTCTTTATCCTGTCCTTGCAATAGCCACAGTATTTACTAAACTCTCATAGAGATTTATTGCCTTATACATATCACTATTGCTTTACACATATATGTACTGGTATATGCAAAATATTTCCTTCTAGCTTCCTTAATTCCAACTGTTTAAAGATGTAAAGGAATCATTCATTACAGCTTATTACAGTATATCTGAAAAAATGAAATTTCTAATATTAAAAGTTACTCTTAGATGCTCCTGGAATTTTATTTCTATTCCCATATCCCTTCATTGAGCATTTTCAAGCATCTAAGTCAGTACAGTTTTCTACTCAGTAATGTTTCCCTATCTTCTAATGCACACCATGGGGTTATCAAAAGAGGAGAACAGGATACAAAAGCCTAATCATTACTACAGAAGCCATTTAAAGGGCACCCATGCCTTTCGCCATTGATCTGCATACCATTGCTTGAATAAGCTTCCTAAATTCCATGGTTCAAGCAACTCTGCTGCTTAAATTCCTTCAGCGAACCCCACTGACTTCCAGATGGCATCCACATTCCTTGCACAGATAATCCTGATGATCTGGACATGCCCAATTTTCCTCCTAGCTCCAACCCCCACCCACCCCAGTGCATGTCTATTCTATTATTTCACTGCCCAAGAAATATTAACACAGTCAGTGCTGTAGAAATACTAGTTGAGACATTATGGGGAAAACGAAATGATTTTGTCTACTTTGGGACTTTATTTATCCCACACCAACTATCTAAAACAATTAGCACCACTTTGCCTGAGTAGTAAGTAGGATATAACCAAGTTGGCATCTTTTAAAGGCCTTCTGTCTCTCCTGAAACTTAGTTTGGTGTGCTTATCCTGGCATTGCACCACTAATACTTATTTTAAATTATTTGCCTATATTTGATTTTTATTCCCACATTAGAGGATAATAGATGTATATACAGATTTGTACACCGCATTCACATACCCACACAAACATGAGTCTGTAGACAACACACAAAGACACATACACATACACTATACAAAATACCGACTGACCAATTGAGCAAAATACAAGTGAAAATATATGAAAGTAACTTTCTCTGAGTGTCATGTACTTTCTCATCAAGAAACAAGACTTCTGGCAGCCTTAATGGTCTTTCCATGTGTTCTCTTATCCTCTCCACTAGCCCCATCAATTCAGTAGTTTGATCCAGGTTTTTGATCTTTTCTTTCTGTTGCCTGGAGCACCCAAATGCATCACCTATATAACATCTCTCAGTATTTTGATTCTCCTGGTGTTTCTTCCATAAGCTTCTCCATATGGTGCTAAAGCTTGTTTGATACAGTGCTGGAAATCCTGGCTGCTTCTGCGTTCCATTTCTGCCACTTAGTATCTGCATGGTGTGAAAACACAGAAATATAGTAGCCTGTCTGTGCCACAGATTCAAAATCGGTAAAATGGCATTAATAAAAATCTTGACATTGTCAAAGACCATTTTGCCTTGGATTTTTTACTACAACTTAGATAACTGGCTTGGAACTCTTTTCTAATAAAGCAACACTAGTTTCATGCATGGGTTTTTTGATATGGTACCTGATGTAAAAATGTTTTTACATTTTCAAATGGTACGTTGTTAGACTTGAGAACTGTATGCAACTTAAACTTAGTAACCACATATGATGTCCAGGACATAGTTACAGTCATTCATTTATCGGCTGCCCATAGCACTTTTTGCACACTAAAGTCAGTTCTCCGTGGTTTCAAGAAAGTCTATATGGAATTCAAAGTGTCTGCAGCAGTTTTTTGCTTTGTTTTCTTTGTTATTTCTTTCCTTCTCTCCCTCTCTCTCTCTGCCTCTCTCTCTCTCTCTGTCTTGCTCTCTCTCTGTCTCTGTCTCTCTGTCTCTGTCTTTCTGTCTCTCTGTCTCTCTCTCTCTCTTTTGTTTTTGTTTCCCCCTTCCCCCCGCCTTGTGATTGGATTTAGGGCCTCACATATGCCAACCACTCTTCAACTGACCTATAACCCTATCGCTCTTTTTTTTTTTTTTTTTCTGGACAAAACCTTACTATTTGAGTAAGCTGGCTTTGAAATCATTTTGTTTCCCAGAATGGTCTTCAATTTATGCTCCTTCTGCTTCTGCTTCCTGAATACCTGGAATTACAGGCCTACACCAGTAAGCAAACCTAAAATATCCTTTTTCTTGGTATTACACACACACAAACACCATTTGTTCCCCCTTAGATAAATCTAACATTCAGACAGTGACTGACTATATCAGATAAATTCAGATCTAGTAAACATTTTTCTCTAAATCTACACCACAAAATCCTTTAGGAAATCTTTAATCTCCCGTGTAGGTTGTACAATGCTCTTGTAGTGCCTTGTGCTAATCTAGGTAACACACTTCATTGTATTTGTATTTATCTCATTATGACTCTGTATTATATGAATTCTAACATGGATTAAATCACAGTATCATTTTCCTGATGCACACCACCTAATCATTCTTTCTTCTTCTTCCTCTCCTCACCTACATACCCCAAAAAATTTAATAAGTAAAAAAGAATTTCAAAAGAAACTATAATGTTGGTGGCTGTGGAATACAGTATTGAACCAAGAGAGAAAAGTGAACATAATTTATAATTTACTACCAATAATCTGATAGTTTTCAAAACTCCTAAGAGCCCTTACCAAAAGTTATCTGTCAACTAAAAGGTAATTAATAACTTAATTTCTGTAGCTGAAACTGTTCAAATTCTAACTCAAGCTCAGAAGCCATTATCTTTATTTATGGACATGTGTGCATGTTAATGTGAGTATCTGTGCTCATGATTTGTGTGCATATGTATGTGTGACAGGTTAACGTGGCATGACTTTCTCTAATACTGTCATTATGTTTGCAGACAAAATCTCTCACTAAACCCAGAGCTCACTAATTTAGAGCTATGCTGGCTGGCAGTTGTGTTCCTGGGATCCATCTGCCTCTGCATACCCCTACCCAGTGCAGGAGTTAAAGATATATCTCACTACACTCAGATTGTATATAGGTGCTGGGAATCTGAACTCAAGTTCCTCCTGCTTCTATAGCATGGACTCTCTTCACCAAGCTACTCCTCCCAGGAGTTAAATGACTTTGTATAAGCTACTTAAACCCTCCCTGAATTACTTTATCCAACTTAGTCTCAGTTTTGAGAATGAAGCTAAAACATATAAATACCTATCAAAAGTAATTTCTATAGTGATTACTTTCAGAAAATTCCAAACTATCTGAACATTCCTAACAACTCCATTAAGTACAATCTAGGTTTCCCTATGTCATAATTTAGCTGATTCCTGTTATCTGCTTCTACTGAGGTTAGGAAATCCTTTTGCAGTAGAGAAGAATAACAAATAGCTTTATATCTCTAAATATTTACCACATATCCTCCATAAAAATTATTCATTTGATTGTGTCCCAGAACTTAATGGTAGAACTCTACTACAGAAAACACCATACTTTGGGCTCAGAACTTGGAGTAATTAACCCGGAACTGAAGACTACCTCCTTGAGGACTAACTCTCATAGTATTCTAAGGTGCTATGCAAGCAGCCAATGGAGCAGAGCAATCAGCAGTACTATCTAGCTGTAAAGCCTATGACCACAATAATGTCCACCCAGCAAGACTCCCATCAGTGCAACAGTGGCCCTTTTTATATCTTAGGGTAACCAACGCTGAATAACTGGACTTAACGTCTACTCCATAAGAGGGAATACCTTGCACTTTAAACCTGACTAACTACCCATTCCTGAGGAGGTCATGGACCCCAGAGGAAAACCTACTACTGTCATTTTCTTAAACCAGTATAATTTCTAACTGCATTCTAAATATTTATCTTTATAACTACAGATAAGTGTAGCTGTTACCCTTCATCAAAGAAGATACTTTTTGAAACAGATAGAGCCCATATATAAATCCACAAATGCAAAACTAGGAATGATCATCCTGAGTGAGGTAACTCAGACTCAAAATGACAAATACTGCATGTTTTTCTTTACTCTTGTGTTAGTTATTTTACTTATTTTTTATTTTATTTCATTACTTATTGTGGCTTTTAATTTTTACACATGTGCATTTTAATCCAATTAATCACAGAGGTTAGGTAGCTAGTAAGGAACCAGTGCCAAGGAGGGGATCTTCCCAGGAAGGGTAAATAGAATCTAGTGTTAAAAGTGATAAAGGGAAAACAAGCATAGGAAGATAAAATTGGGAAGTAGGTAGGAAGGCAGAGTAGTGGAGGGCCTATAAGAGGAACAACTAACACTAAAGGTAATTTGAAAAATGATAGGGAAATCTACTACTGTAGAAGCTTTCTAAATTATGCATGCATATATGAAAAGAATTTAAATGGAGTTATCATATAGTAGAGGAAATAATAACCAGAATAGATATCTTATGCTACCAAGTAAAACCTCCAGTGCCAGGAATGGATTACATCTTGTTTAGTCCCTAGCCAGAAGTATCCCATAAACCATTCCCCAAACATCCTAAGCTATTGCCAAGGTTACTGGTTATTCTCCATAATCTGAAGGCACTGTCCTTTTGCTGAAAACAACACTTATGACATAGAACATAGAGAAGTCATGCTGATTCCTGACTAGAAATCTCACTCCAGTTGAGTACAGTTCATAGTGCTGGAAGGTACTTTGCATGCACATTACCAGAGAAGATCAGTAATAATGAGTTATGACCCAGCTACAAACCCTACAAATCTACAATAACAGAAACCTACCTGCAGGATACACTGGTGCAACAGTGGCATAAATATTATGGGAGTAATTACCGACCCCCTTTTAATTGGATGTAAGATCCACTCCATGAGATGCAACCCATACCCAATGTTGCTAAAGTGGCCATGAATTTGAGCATGGATAGTTCATAAGTCTAGGAGAAACACGATGACCCACAACTAGACAATGTGCAGAAAGCGAGAGTTTGTAGCACTCGGCCCCAAATTGGATGACTTTGTCAAACCTCTCCTCTCAAGGCTCAGGTATCTTTGCAGAAGAGGAGGTGAAAAGATTGTAAGAGGCAGATGTAATAAATGACTTCAAAAGAAGACTGCCTTCCAGACACAACAGGACTAATACATATATGAACTCACAGAGATTAAGACACATGCATAAGATTCGAACCAGACAATATCCCAGTTCCCAGAAGAGGAAATGAACAAACAAAGTCTCACCCCTAACCAAGAAGCTTTGCAATTGATACCTGCTGGGATAGGGACAATCAGTTTCTCCAATGGACTATCACTGAGTAATCAATCACTCAGGGGAAGTTCACCAATGCAAAACTGACTCCATGTGTGCATGTGTGCGTGCACACAGTATTTGATTTTTGCTTTGATATTTTGGTATTTTATTGATAGTCTATTTTTTTAGTTTTTTTTATTTTCCCTTTTTTTGATTTCTTTGGTTTTATTGCTGTTGCTTTCCTAGTTTTCTTGGGAGAGACAGAATGAGAGAGAGGGAGGGAGGGAGAGAGAGAGAGAAAGAAATAGAGAGAGAGAGAATGAAGTGAAGTTGTATTGGGAGTACAGAATGAAAGTCCTTGCACTCATAGATCTCCAGGGAGACCAGCAAGCAGAATTGTCTTTCCAGTGGGAAAGATGTAAAAAACCTGTTCTTCCATTCAGAAAGCTGGGAATTGGAAGTGATTAATAGCCTGGTGATCTGTGTTATCTTTTGGACCAGGTGATATCAAGCTTCAACAACCAGGATCTGAGGTGGCTAGTAATCTAAATGACCCTTACAGCCAGGGACTCCCTCACTCCCACAACAAGCACCAGAGATACTAATAATCTAAATGACCCTAACATTATCTGTATAGACAAGAGATTTCCCTAAACCCCCACAAAAAGGACCAGAGGTGGCTAATAGTCCAAATAACCTCTGAACTATCTGTATAACCAAATCTCAGCTAAAGCTTTCCCTAGGCCCTTAAGCTAGTACAGTTAACCTGTCTCTAGATTCCATCTTCTTGGACGAAATGACATGTATCCTGAGTCAAGTTTCGATGTAATTATGCTTTCTTGTGCACCAGGGATTATATTACACCAGGAAATAGTTTTCCAAATTATACTGTGATTCAAATATGCTGACCATGAACAGCCTCACATCAGACACTTTAGAAGTCTTGATCAAGGATAGTGAAGTCAATCTGAACCAAGTTTTCATTTTCATCTTTTGTGGCTTGCTTCCCTGCCTAGACAACTGCAGGGTCTCCCTCGAAGTTGGGTCAGTAGGAAGGTGGAGAGCATCGGGAGGTAAGGAAGGGATTAGAATCTGACCAAAATATATTGTTTGAAATTTTTTAATGAAATTTTAAAAAATTACAACTGATCAAAATGCAGAGAAGAACTGGCCACTGGGTTCCCAACCCAACTGATAATTCTACAACATAGCTGCCATACCTCAGGCTGAAGTAAATCCATGTTTTAAAAAAATTATTCTCAACAAAAGAAAATTTATCTATGCTCCATTAGAGACTCTAATTATGGGATCTGTGGGTAGAGAAAAGTGCATAACACACAAAATCTTGGGTTTAATCCTGATTAAAGATAATTTTCTGCAAAAACACAGCATGTGTGTTCATGTCCCTGACAGTACTTAGTGTGCTTTCTAGTTCTTTGGCTGGGATTGTATAGACTCAGCTGACATCACAGAAGTAGACATTACTATGACAATTTTAATACGGTACTATCTCTCCAAACACATGGGTAGATGGCCATTGTACCCATATAATCAGAGAAGCTGTACTTTTGTTTGTGATTTGACTGTTTAGAGAGTAGCTGTGTGTAGATTTTATAAAACTGAAATAATATCAATAATGGGAATTGTTGGCTATGTGACACCTAGATTCTGTTAACATTCAAAGCCCAGACAATTTATGACAACATTTATAAGTCAAAATTATCAGCTGTACATTTTATGGAAAAGAAAATTACCTCACTTATCTTAAATTATTAGTACTCCATTTATGATTTGTGACAATGTTTCAGACTCATAGTAGGAAATGAGTAAACAAAGAAGTTTGCTGTAAATGTGGAAAAGTAAATGTGGAAGTTTGCTGTAGCATGAATTGTGACATCAAATAAGAAAGACAAGAAATTGTCCAATGAGTAAATGATATTTGAGTATGTTCTGAGAAATCTGAGGAAGCACCTCTGTCCTGATAGTTTTTTGCTTAATTGGATTAGAAACAAAAGGAATGACTACAAAGAACCTAATACAAGAATCAACTCAGAATGCTGGAGAAATGTGAGGAAACAAAACCGCTTCTATGAAAATAGGAAGATTATAAGAGGCGAGGTCAAAGATGTAAGAATGATGTGTAAGTCTTATGAGGCTCCCATGGAAACTGAATTTTATTGTAAATGATTTGGAAAACCACTGGAAGGTCAACTGGAGACAAGTAATAGCATCCAAAAATGTTACGACTATCTTTTCCGGGCAGTATTCATTCCACAGAAAACAGATTTTTCTTTCAACTAATTTTTTTCAAACTACTAAGACTTCTGTGTTGAGAAAGTCCGGGGGGGGGGGGGGGAGTCACTGGAACCTAGCCATGTGGTCTTAAAAACTCATTTGCAATCCTGCAGGTGTGAGATGGTGCAATCTTGGGCTGAAAGATAAAGTCCTGGGTCACATTCTGAGCATCCTCTGAGGAGCGAGCAGACAGTACTAGGTAACAGGCTGTATTTGGGCTATGAGAGAAAGGGATTAAAACTCAAAGCACATTCTGAGAGTTTGCCGCGTGTTTGAACTTCATAGCTAACCATGTTGCCATAGCCTGAGATTGAGAAAAATGTGAGAACAGATTTAGGAGGCAAGCAATTCAGTTTAGGGAATATGAACTTTGAACTAGCTTAAATGCACTACAAATGGACGATCAGGCAACCAAGTTTACAAACCTGTAATTGAGGAAAGAGATACAGGCTAGAAAAAACTTTAGGAGTTGAGAGTCTACCAATATTATTTAAAGCAAAATTAATTAGTACTATGATTATTTTAAACAATACTAGTATAACTTCTTCTGCAAAAAATCATTAGAAGTTAACAAATGTTTTCATAATAAATACTGTGTTCTTTAAGTCAAAGTGGTTTTAAAGATAGGTCTCAGAATTACTTTTAAACAATAACATTGCAACTTTATGCTCTAAAAAGTACTATAATTCGAGTGATTGCAAGAAAAAAATCTCACAAGACTTAGAATTTTAAGTTGTTTATTTGTCTTACAAATGGGTTTTATAAATGTGTAGGCACATTTGTTTAAGTATTCCTTTATAAAATAGGATAATTAATTCATATGTTTACAGGTTCATCACGAGCATAACCATATATAAGGCATGATTTAAAAGTAGATCATTGCTGTTGAAACCCTCGGTGGCTTTTTAGGAGCCTGGCTACTCCAACATTAAAAACAAAAAAAAAGGAACACAGCCCAGAATCATGAGTATCAGCCAACGCAATGGTGACAACCAACTGGGCTCATCTCCCATGTGCTAGCTGACACTCAGTGTACACTAGCCCTGAAAATTAGCCAAGGTACAAGGGTTCTTATTAGTCACGTGATTCTGTGCTGCACAGGAAAATATAGCCTTCAGCTCTTGCGTTCTGTACACTCTTCCTCAAGCCTACCTCACATTATACCCCCATTTCCTTTTCTCTATCCACACTGCCTTTTTGTCAAGGGTTTCCTTTTAAATCCTTTGTAGTGTCAGTTGCTTTTCTGCCTCAGGCTTTCACATCACTTCTCAGAATACCTTCACTTGGTCATGCAGTGCTCAATTGTTGTTTCTCAGGTGGCTTTCTTTAGTTTTTCTATGCCTCCGTGTTCTATTTTCCTACACCTACACACTCAAGCATTATTGTTGTTCTATAGTATACTTATGTATACTATGTATACGACTAGTTGAGTACTACCTTTTCAAGTAGGCCATAAATTCTATGAGGCCAGATGATGGTGAAGTTTTCCCAGCAACTGGCCTGGACATAGATCAAACATTGAAGATTAGCCTAGCATTGGTATATCATAGGAATGTAACACGTATTTATTAAGTGAACAAATGTTTATTTATCTTTTCACTATCACTCTTGCAGTAACACACATACTCCATAGCATCACACACTGTCATACTTCCCTGCCACTGTAGCTGTAACATCTACACAGTGGTTATACATAGAAATAGAATTCCTTCCATCTAATTCTATTTCTTGAAATAGTGGAGTAGACAGAATGCTCAACCTCCTCATACCATAAGAAGTTTATATGAATAAATGAATAAAGTATGGTGAAGAAATGAAAGAAAATTTTGAAAATGGATAACTGTAAAGTACGTATTTCTGATTTATAAATCACAAAGATTACTTATTAAATGCTGATTTCACAACATTATTACCGCATTACCTACCTTACCACTTTACCTCAATGTTGAGAAAAGCAATCTTCATTGACATTTAATTAATTTTACGTTCTAGAAAACAGGATTAGAATAAGGTGTTTCCTAATTGTAATCAATTGACCAGCTCATTTGACTTTGATGAGCCACTGCACTTTGCCAATGAGATATTACAGAAATAATTCACACTTAGCAATGATTACCGTCATTTTCTACAAACTGGACACATTCTTGGGTGAGAATATGTTTGTTTTCTATCACAGGAAATATAAAGTTAGGCTGTACATAAAACAGTATGAAAAACTTTGTAAAACACTAATGTTTAAATTCAATTAGAAATCTATTTAAAAAAAGAAAAAGATTGAGATTGGAAATGACGGACTCCAAACAGGAATCATTACCCTACTCTTTTTTACATTAGTACAAGTCATTTGTTTTGTTTTGTTTTGTTTTGTTAGTTGATTCATTCACTCATTCAACGACTATTTTACTGGACAACTATTATATTCCATATAGGGACCAAATGACCAGTTATTTCTTAAATAAGTTTTTAAGTGCATATCATGTTTGCAGTGTAGCATGAAAATATCTGGCAGAAAGCATTTAAGTTAGGATTAGGTGGAATGCACTTCATACTATATAGTATATCCTGCAGTTTCATCCACCTGACTCTTCGAAGTTGCATTGAGATCTTTCTGAAGGAGATAGGGTCTTGAGCAAAAATACAGTGTTCAGCAAAGTGGAAAGGGCTCGAGGGAGAGTCCACAGCTCAGCGTGGAGACAACCAGATGATGATATTTTCAGGAAGTCAGAATAATAACAGCAAAAATAGGCTCAATGTATTTCTGTAAGTATCTATAGCAATTTACACACACTGAAACATATAACCACATCAGTGTTTTCTGATTATTTTCAGATTTTTGAGCTATAACCAACATCTCTTCTTCATTCAACAACCACTGGTCCTTGAATGTCTAATTCCTAGCCATGTTCCAGGTATTGTGGCCATGTCTAATAAAATAGAATGATACTTGACTTACGGCTTTTAGTGTTATTGATATATACAACAGATAGCAATACAAGATTATATATGAAATTCATATATATATATATATCATATATAATTATATATATATAACTTTCTTCCAAAACCATTATAAGACTGCCTATCACCCTTTAATGCCTGAATCTTCAAATATGTCTTGCTTGAATATTGTACTTCATAGTAGAACAACTACAAGTATAATATAGAAATTATTTTATAATTCAAAGGCTTGTTTTCTTAAAGTGATTACATAGCAATAAACCATTATTTATAATTGCTAATAAACAAAGACAATTAATCCTCAATAATCTTCAACAATATGCAAAACCTATGACAGAAATATTTTCAGCAAATGTATTTTATGAGCTGCTATTTTTTTAATTGAAGCTCCCTTCCTTATACCCTAGGAAGGAAAAATGATTTATGACACCATTGAAGCAAAACTATCACTCCATGTGTTCAAGCCAGTTACAGTCACAAAGACAATACAGTCTATCAGTAGCTGAAGATGTTCAGAGACATCTTTGGAGAGAATGTAGGAAATGACTTTCCAAATAGAAGACTGGAGAGAAATTCTGACTTATTTGTTATTAGCAAATGAGTATAAGAAAATTGAGACAGTGTAGATAGCTAGGATGGCAAAGTGAATGCCTGTAGCACATAGACCATAATTCAATCTTCAGAACTCACATAAAACCAAGACATGGACATGTGCTAAATGTGTAATCCTAGAGCAGGGGAGGAAATGGAGACAAATGAATCCCTGAAGCTCCTGGCTAGCCTAGGCTACTTGGAAAGGGACCCTTGAATGGAGGTTAGGGGTTGAGGTGCATGGAGCCTTAGGAATAATAGCTTAAAATGTTCCCCTATACACATACAGACAGAAAACAAAAGAAGTGTCAGAATTGGGGGTGGATGTCTTTAATCGCAGCACTTGGAAGACAAAACCTGGTGGATCTCTGTGAGTTGGAGGTAATTCTGGTCTGCAGAGTGACCTCCAAGCCAGTCTAGGATACATAGTAAGAAACTGTTTAAGAAAGGAAGGAAGGAAGGGAGGGAGGAGGGAGGGAGGGAGGGGAAGGGAGGAGACAGAGGGAGAGAAGGAGGAGATATAGTCATTGCTGATACCATTAAGTCAGAAGGTCCTCACACTTTCACTTCACATGACTAAATTAACTAAATTTTATCCTGTTCCAGTCTTTGGGAAGATGGAAGATCACTACGTACCAGATTCTGAACACTACAATCTCTCACCGAGGTAGACAACAGTAACACAAACTATATTAGCTATAGTCCACCAAACAACTTATGGAAGAAAACTGACCCATGAGAGATTTCAAAATAATACCAGTATTTTACTTTCTGTAAGCCCTTTTTCTTTTGCTACATTCTTCACATTGATTACATTCCAAAGGTCTTTCAATAATCAGGGCTGACAATTTTACACTAGAGGAAATAAGCCAGTACACAACCATCAGTTCCTGGAAGGTGACTTGATGCTTATTGCTATAGATTCTTATTAGAAGAAAAGTAACAATCACTAAGTGTCGCTGTTAGCTAATTAAACCAATCAGATCATGAATCGAATAGATACAGCTTCTTAAATTACTGAGCCAAAATAACACTCAACAGCTTCCAACCACAACATTTTCAGTTTTCACAACACCTTTGTGACTTAGGCTTGGCCTAAAATTAAGAGTAATGTGCTTTCACCATTAAACTTAAATGTAGGCTGAGGAACAAATTAGCAAAAGCTCTGTTTAGTTTTAGAGACACTTAGGGCATTCACACAGTTGACATGTTTTGTGCTGTAGCGCAACTGCAAGATTTATTTTAGGAGTTTTGCATTAATTTTAGGCTTCAGTGATCCATAATCAAAATATAAATGTAAAACATTAATGTAAAACATTAAACTCTCCAATGAAGTAAGCAGGGCCAAGGCTAAGACTCTAATACAAGACTATGCCTAGCACTTGAGTCTACAATTTCGTAAGGTAATTATTTCCTCTTTTTTTCAGTTCCTTCACAGACAAAAAAGACCTTTTATGTCAGTTTATTCCTGGGACATTGGTCACAATGAAGAAATATTTTGCACAAAATATATATAACACAGCCTGGTGTATAACAGGCAAGTATTCAGTGGCAATCCTCACTATTATATGGGCCAGAAGAGATGAGGAAAAGTTTTGTGGGGATATAATATTTGAGTTAAAGCCTGAGATATAAAGTCTGAGTGTATCTGAGATGGGTAAGAAGAAAAAAAAAAGCAAATATTTAGAGAAACAGATCCAAAAAAGGAAGACTAAAGGCAAGAGCCTCCCCGTGGCACAAACGCAAAGGCAATGAAGGTAGACTGGAAAGATGAGAAAAGACTTGTCATGGGATGGATATTCAGGGGTACTCTCTATCACACTAAATCATTTAGACAGTAACTTTAGTTCTCAATGAAAAGAAAGCCCCATCACTGTTTCAAATGAATTTTGACAGCAAGCACTGTGTTAGACTCCATTCTAAGAGGAAAAGGCAAACTGCACTTTAGTTGCATGGCTGTTACTTTCCTACAGACCTAAGACCACCAAATATGAAACTGCAGTGGAGCTTCTATTAGCCTTGTCAAAGACTGCAGGTACCACTCTTTCTGGCAGCCATCCTGTCAGGAAGTTGTATGTGAAATCACAGTGAAGAAGCAAAGCCAACCAGTACCCGCTGTCTAGGGTTCATTCCCTTAAGCCCGGATGTCAGTGTACCAGTGAGACAGAGGAAGGAAGCTTCTACTGATATTCTATGAGCTCAGGTTCTATGAATAGGGACCTTATTTGCTGAACAGTCCGGAGCCATTCAGGAGCAATTAAATTTGGTTAAAATAAGAAAGAAATGCTTTTTAAGAAAAAAAAAAAAAAACAGGGAAAAAAGGAGGTTTGAGAGGATTGCAAAAGTTGATTGTGCTAGAGCACTTTTACACAGGTTTGTTTTAGTTCTCATTTGTCAAGTTGTATTTAAGCTGCTCTCTTACTCTGAAATCCGATAACCTTTCTTTTCTCTGAGTTCTTTCTGCTAAACTAATAGCACTGTCTCTAATTCCACATGCAGCAAGCAAAGAGTTTGTTTTACCAGATAACAGTAGGTCTGGTGATCAGCCAATGTCTAAAGAACCATTAGCCAAGTCAGTAGTAGGCCAGAGACTGCAACTGATCAATAGATATTACTCTCTAAATCACATTAAAATTGTCTTTTCATCTTCTCTACAAGCTGGCATTATTCATATTGTACTGATGCAAGTGAAAAGTAGAGAATAATTTAAAAAAAAAAACAAAAACTCTTACTATACAAATCAAACCATACTATGGTTTTGACAGGAGAAATAAATGTACTTAGATGCATTCTAATAATATAGATGTAGTTTAAAATTAAGTTAAAAGCCATACAATTTTTAATTAAATTCAAGAAAATTTAGAAGAGTCCCAATTTAGATAGTATACCATAAGTGACTCTGAAAGCTGCACTTAAATGGACTAAAGTAGAAGAACTTAAGCAATGTTGTATATCCATAACATCTCTGTATCCCTTTCTTCTTTACTAGAGAATAAATCTGCTATCATTCGAGAAACAAATAAGAAAGAGAGAGAGACAGAGAGAGAGAAAAAGAGAGAGAGAGAAGGGGAGGGGAGGGGAGAAAGTTTCCTCTCACCACTTCAGTCTAGGTCACATTTCCCTAGTATTAAATGAGGGAAGTGAAGGAACAAAAGCACAAATGCAGACCAGGCCACAGCTTGAATGCTTTTGTTTGTTTGTTTGTTTGTTTGTTTGACACAGAGTTTTCTCTTGTAACTCTGGCTGTCCTGGAACTCATTCTGTAGACCAGGATGGCCTCAAACTCACAGAGATCCGTCTGCCTCTGCCTCTGCTGGGATATAAGGCTTGCACCAACACCACCTGGCTCAGCTTGAAACCTTAAGAATTACACACTGTCCTTAATTACTTCTCCATGGGTGAGTGGAGAAGAGCACGCTTCGGATATAATAAAAGTCTGTCTATGACATACCTAATAATAAATCCTTCAAACTTATTTAGAGTGAAGACGAGCCATTACTTACAGCCTCCATGTATTGATGCATTGATAAGCATTATTTTCAGAACATATAATAAGACCTTCTGTAGTAGTAGCCTAAGGTCCTTAGGAATATTAATTTCTAAAGAAGAAATGACTCTTAATTTGGTAGACTGCTAGTTCGTGAAGATTGGATTTCTAGAAATTAATGTTGCAATACAAAACTGAAATTTCTGTCCCTTACATCCTAACACTTACTCATGTGACACAGTACAGCAGACATTATGGCCACCCAATGAGACAGAACCCTTCCTTAATTAACTGCACGATTACTTCCAATTTAAAGGCTATTTCTGTATTCAGATATTTTGGCAATCCAAAATAAAAATTTGAATTTGAATTTGAACTACTACATTCTCTCATTTTTTAAAAGTCAACTATCTCTTTAGATAGAAAATTGAATTTTAAAATGCACGCATTTTACTTAATTTTCTTTAAACTGCCATGTAAACTACCCTCTTGCTAATCAAACCTCCAGCACATCACATAAACTTGGCTATCCAACCAAGTATGAGACTTATATTAAAGATATTTTTATCAATATTATAGATCTCCCTACACACTCAGAAAATCTGTTACTGTGTTTAATGTTTTTATGAGAAGGATTATTTAAATACCACATTGTTGTGCCTTAGTTTCATCTTTAGTAAAATGAAAAAGTATGAATGATTAGCATTTACTGTAGATCCTAAGATTAAAGTTTTAAGGAATTTTTATCTGAACATTTTTTACTCCTTTAAATTAGTTGACCTATTACAAATGCTCTCGAATTACTTTTTTAATACAGAATAATAACAAAACTAGAGTCACAAGTGATAAACATGAGTAAAATCTCTCAGAAAAAAAAAAAATAGAAAGTAAATTCAACCCACCCAATACAAAAAATCTGTGGTGTTTACCTTGCTATGTTTTAAGGATAATTTAATTTAAACAATGTTCCCTTTTATTTTATTCACAAGCTCAGAAAAATATCGAATCAAAAAAAATTAAACTGAGCGATCATGCTGTCTTTGTACATATATCTCTCATTTGTCTACTTAATAATCTTGTTTCAAACTGATGTAAATTACACATTATGATAATAAAACAAACAAGCATTTGATGAAAGAGTTCTTGTTAACTAAATAAATATGCACCATCCCAGCTAATCCTTGATATATAATCCATGCAAAAAAGATTTCACCCCTGTAAGAACATTTTACCAAAGGACACAATATTCATTACCCTATTAAACACTGCACTTATTACCAAGAGTATACCTGATATTATTAACTTATTCTAATTAAATAACTACAGAGAAGAGACTGATCTCCTCACAGGTTGAATTAGCACACACTCTGAGCCAGTACCATTTCACCTGCTGATCCCGGGCACTCAAAATAACACTTCTGCAGTGCTCACTACCCACTGCTGGCAAGCCATTAAAATTCCTCTTAGAACTTATCAACAGTTTACAAGATACATTTGGTTTAATGGCTAAAGGCAGAAGGCCATTAAAATTAGTTTGAAAGAAAAGTTCAAGTAGGTATTATCAGTCATAGTATTCAGTTATAGCCAGCTCATCCTGAGACTGATTTAAAAACTCATACAATAAAGTATGCATTTTAACATAGGCATAGCTCAGTCACTGTAAATTTCACATGAATCCCAGGTCCTGTCTATAGTAAGTTATAGACTAATTTATGCACACACAAAATCCCTGAAGTAAAGAGAGATACCCATTAAATAACAGCTTGGGGGTCAGTGAAATCATAGTAAAGACTGTGTTAAAGATTTTCAAGTTACTTTAGATTTTCAAAGAAAATAATAGGCAAAATCAACTTCATTAATCCATTCACTTCCACAAAAAAAAAAAAGCCTTTCTTGTGCACATTGTATTTTAGAGTTTAAGTTCATAATGAATCTATACGTTTGAAGTTTTAAATGCTCCAGTTTTATATTTAAAAACCAGTTCATTTTAAATTACTTTTTGGTTTAGCAACTGAAGCATACACACAAACTTCTGGGAAATCCTTTAAGTCGGGATGATACTAGAATAAGATACCTCAATTTAGAAAGAAGTGGTTAAATTTCACTCAGTCCTTAAACTACAATTCTAAATGCTGGCTTTAGAATTGGAGATAGAGTTCGCTTTCCCCTTCTCTGGCGTCTGGGGCTTTGATGATGGTATTCCTCTTTTAAGCATTTACTGACTATTATTTTTTTTTATTTTAATTGGTTTAAAGAATGAATGCATACAAGATTGGATTAATGAGTAAGTAGATTTCCACTACGGAACAAGTATCTACCAACTTTATAAAAACAAATACCCAATATCTTGCCGTGTAACTGTCTAATGGCTCATATTATTTTCAAAATCTTCCATCAGCAATAACAATGTGACCCTATGCTTCACTATTTCTCATATTCTCTAGCTTTAAACAATAGGAAAAGTTATTTTCTGCAATACATGTGATGTGGTACTAAGATGTTTGCTTAGTGTTTCAGATGTGTAATTAGAGTGCAAATAAAAAATTATGACCTAAAAGCACAGAAATTTGGTTGACTGGAAATCCTATTATGAAAAGAAAATATGTCTTAAGACAGATAATGCACTCAGGTAACCTATTATACTGGTAATCACTGCAGAATGTCTCAGATTCTGTACTTTTAAATAACTGTCACTAGAACATTTGTGTTTTAACGTATATGTGACAAACTGAGATGAAGGCATACGTATTCTCCCTTAGGAAAGTGACATTTTTCAGTATCACTTAGTAATAAGACTTCCTTCCCTTTGCTGTGGCTGATGCTTCAATTCTGAATAATAAAGAAAACCAGCAGAGGCAGCAGAACTGCTGACCAAACTGCACAACCCAACAGGCTACGAAGTACCAAAGGTAAAATGTAAACTTTTTGAGATACTTTACTTTCAAAGATGCTAATGGTTCCCCCCCCCCCTTGAAGAAGGGTGAATGAATCAGCATAAGTAGCCCAAATCAATGTAAAAGTAGAGTCCAGTCGCACTGAGGCCAGGGTCACCAGCGCTCATCACCGGCTAAATGAAAAGCTGCCTGTTCCTGGGGAAGGTGAAGTCCGCAAGCAAGCCAAGGTTAGGACTGGGCCTCCTGTAGCTCTGATTCTTTAGGCAGCGCTCAGATCTGGACTTCAAGACCCAAGACCAGGATCAAGTTTCTACTAAACCTGCGCTTTCAGAGTTGGGTTGGCTTTTTTTTTTCTTTTTTCTCCCCCTGTTCTCTCCTCTCCTCCCTATTCCCCTGGTTCTCTACACTGCTGACAAAGCTTGCTTTCTACTATGAATCGCTCCTGTTCCCAAACTCCAAAGGCTTTCGCCTGCCAGCCGAGTCTACAGCACCTAAGGGACCGCTGCAGCCCAGATGCCTTTCAGAAAGGGCGGGGACAGGGGAGGGAGGAGGCGGAGGGAGGAGTGAAGTCGCTCTCCCTCCTCTGGTACTGACAGGGCTGCAGTCAGCTAGGAGGTCTGGTCATTCAATATTTGGTGGTGCCACGTAGAAACTTTTCCTTACCTCCCTCCTCCCATCCCAGGCCCCCTTCTCTTCCTCCCAATCCCTATTCGTCCGCCCCCACCCCATTTGCTTGGAGACTTTCATCACCCTCCAAGAGAGTTCCATGTCCAACCTGCAAGAAGAGGCTGTTTTAGGGAGGTGAGGGACAATTTAGGGTGAGGAGGTCAGAGAAGAGGAGGGGGCTACATCAGGGGAAAGTGACCCCCCCCCCGCGCGCGCCGTCCTGAACTCCACTTTATCATCTGTGAAATGAGTTCCACTGAGAAGCATTTCAAAATGCCACACACAAAGTGCTCTCAATCTGCTAGATTCATCCCCTTGGTTTCTCTTATATCCCCTAAAGTAAAAACAGCCCGTTTCTCACTTCCTCACAGACAAAGAAGTTTATCACAGTTCATTTTATACCCTTTCTCTATATTTTCTCCTCAGTTCACCCTTCAAAAGATATCTCTATTAAAACCTGAAGAAACCCAAAGATTTGTTCAAAGGGCAGACTGAGTAAAGACTGTTCTCGAAACAAAAGCTGTGTACGAATGCCTTCCTGTTCAAGGTAATATTTTTCCTTTTTGCAAAGAAGATGTGGAAAGTGAGGAAGGGGTTTCTAAGTCCTCTGTGTGCCTGACAGATCTTTTAATCCTGCCATCTACCTCCTCTCCCATTATTGTCCCGCCTACATCCATCTGTCTGTCTCTCCAGTTTCCACTCCTAACCTGGTAGCAGCTACAATCTGGATTTTATTTTTAAAAAGTGGGGAGAAGACAAGGGGGAAGGGCACAAAAAAAAGAATAAAGTCGGATGGCAATGTCCCACCCTCCCCAAACTGATTTTTTTTTTTTCTCCTTACCTCCTCTGACCTCTCTGGCTTGGAAGAGGAAAATCAAGGCGAGGTTGCGATGGTGAGATCCCGGACCCACCGTTTCGTTTTCCACCTGGACCACAGCTCCATCTCCAAGCCCCGAGCTCACAACTGTGAACCCACGAAATCGCCACTTCAGACCAACTTCGTCCCTTCCAAGGTGTTGCCTACGTTTCCTACACAGCCATCCGGAAGG
>JAMJFZ010002661.1:37500-69482 GCA_026225945.1 Cricetomys ansorgei | reverse complement strand
ACACAATACGATTACCCAGCACCACTGAGATATTCGACATTACTGCGATGAGCATATCTGAAATGATACCAATCTGTGAGATTTTCTTCTGAGTCTCAGCAGTTTGGGAGCGAGCACAGAGCAGACAGAAGTGGTGAGAGTGGGGAGATACAGGGGTGGCGGGAGATGGGGGCTGTGTTTACAAGGGAGAGCCTGTGAAAAGAGAACAGTCGCCAGGTCTCTAACACCAGAGCAAGGGGAGGGAAGGCTAGAAGTCTGACAGGAAAGGAGAAGGGCTATCAGAGGAAGGGCAGCCATGGTCCAGAAACAGCTGTAGTGCTTGAGCCTCCCCCCCCCCCCAGACAGCTAGGTGGGGTGGCAGGAGGGCAGGGTTTCAGATAGGGACTTTCAGGTGGGGGCTGGGATTGTGGCAGATAAGGAGAGGTCTGTAACATAGCAACTGCAAAGACTGATATGGTCATAAGCAGCCATGGAGTAGATCAGAGAGACCGAGGCCAGGGACATAGCCTCACTGATTGTCTGCCACATAGAGCCAGACAGGCCTTATTATCAGCTTGCTTTCAGCTTCCATCCCCTTTTCCTTATATTAAAACCACAGTATAACAAAGTGATATGTTTAAGGACAGATATACTGATCTACAGTCATATGTGCCTCCGAAATAGACGTCTACATGGTACATATATGAAACAGCACATAACCTATGGTAGGTCAGCTGAAGATTCTCTGACTTCCAAGAGGTGCCCTAGTTGACCGTGGAGTCTGTCACTTTCAAAAGAGCAGGCAACAAATTTTGTAAAATCTTCAGATGCACACCTTCAATCCCAACTCTCTGAGGCAGACGCACATGGGTCTCTGTGAGTTCGAGGCCAGCCTGGTCTACAGAGTGAGTTCCAGGACAGCCAGGGTTACAACACAAAATCCCTGTCTTGAAAAAACAAAAACAAACAAACAGATAAACAAAATGGGCTTCGTGTTAAGTCATCTTCCTCAACTACTGGTGAATAACAAATGTTCTGCCCCTAGAAGGTTCAGGGAAGATCACGGAAGAGAGGACAGAGGAAGGAGCTGGAGGGTGGGGAGGAGCACTGTGAGATACTGTCTTCTGGACATGCCCTGGCCACGTCACTCATGAACTCAGAGCAGCTACAGCGACCTGCAGGAGACCGGACAAGATCCAGCCAACATCAGTCAGTATCCCAACAACACTAACTGGACTCTGTGGAGGATATGATGTAGGGAGGGAGATCTGTTGGAGGTGCTAGGGGAAGCGTAGGGAGAGTTGGGGTGCATATACATTGTTTACATATACAACGTTGTCAAAGAATAAATAAAAGATTTCCTATTTGAAAAAGTAAGCGTTCTGAGTACATTTAAGGTAGGCTACGCGGTACTGTTGAGTCACTAAAGAACTATTTAATGTATTTTTTGACAATTCTTTAACTTTATAATACATTTATTGGGAAACAGTCCCACTGCAAGTCGAGGAACACTTACACAGAAATCACGATCTATAGATAGATTTTAAACTGCTATAAATAGATAGTGGTTTATATTTCAAGATATGGATCAAATTCTCAGCATACAGCAGATAGCCCACAAACGTTAGCCCATCACACAAACACGCTTTCCCTGCTAACCACCCTCCTTTTCCCGCACTTAAAAAGATAAGAACCTGCTGATTTAAATGATAATTCCCAGCTCAGGCCTTAAGCATCTGTCCTTTCAGGCGCTGGGAAGCCTCCTCCAGAGCCTAGAAGACAGAGCCCACAGTGTGCAGCTCTCCAGCCCTTTGGCTGGCATCCTGCAGATGCCCACAAACCGTCCATTCAGAGAGCCCAAGTCCACGCTGAGCGTCAGAGTAGACTACAAATAGCCCATCTTTCATGCACTCAGCACTGAATACAATGTGTGTGCTTTTTTAAAATCATTTAACTCTGGGAAGACTGCTCTTGACTTTAGTGAATAAGTAGATTCTTTTTGCCATGTGGAAATTGGTTTAGAAAAAAAACCTATATGTCTCTAGGTTTCATCCATGAACATCCAAATTTGGCCTCACTGTTTCTGAGTCTTAGAAACGACGCTACATGTGAGGTGTGGGGCGGGGCAGTTGGAAGTCATATGTTCTTGGATATGCTGCTCCGTTTCAAATCTCTACCGGGCAGACCCGATGCTTCCAATATCTTGTGAGGTTGTAAAGCAAGCGTAGCCCAAGACTGAGGCTTTAGTCCTATGGTTTCTGTTTACAAACTACCTTTCCTTCTCCAGCTTTACTTTTTGCAAAAACATCAATATAGGCAACAAACTCATTATTTTCCTGAAAGAAAAATTTGCCCATGAACCAAACACACCAAGACATTAATTAAAAGGCTGCCTCTTTCAGTGTGTGCCACTCCTCACTTGTGAAATATTTGTCGTCATAGAATGAAATATATAAGAATCCTGCATTGCCAAAGTTGTGTGAGCTTCCAGTCCTGTACCCTCTCCTCTCACCAACTCCCCTCTGTAGATACATAGAAGTACACTGTTCAGAGTTGGGGTGGGGCTTGTCCTCTCCCCAACCCACCTGCAGGTGGTCCAAATAAACACCCCAAACTCTCCATCAATCATTGCCAACCATTGTCTAGTGCATGCTCAGCTCTCTTGTAGACACAAAAGGGGGTGGGGAGGAGGGATCTAAGAAAGAAACAGCAGGCCTGGTCCTCACTCTCCAGGGACATTGCCATGGCAACAGGAAGGGGGCAGCAGAGTGGGGGTGGGAAAAGGGCCACCAAGACAGGGAGAGGCCAGGGCCTCACCCAGGGTCTTCCCAGCCTCACAAGTACAGGGTGCAGCTGCCTTCTTTGTCCTTTGTGAACGAAGCCTCTGACTATACTTTCTGGGGTAACGCTCCCAAAAGTGTGTCATGAGAAAGAAGAAAGATGCTAATGAGCTAAGCAAAATAATAATATATGATAATGATTGGTGGCCAGCTGATAAGTAAGGAGAAACAAAGAGGCTTTTCTTCAGATCACTGACTCCACTAACAGCAGTGTGCCTCTCCCCGTGAGGGTGCTGAGACTGGTTGCATTCACCTAGAGGAACCAAGGGACACCCTCTAAAAATGTACCTCTTGGCCAGGTATGCTGGTGCATGCCTCTATTCCCCATACTCAGAGGGCAGAGGCAGGCGGATCTCTGTGAGTTTAAAGCAGCCTGCTCTACAGAGAGTGAGTTCCAGGACAGCCAGAAGCAACATAGTGAGACCCTTTCATGGAAGGAAAGGAAGGAAGGAAGGAAGGAAGGAGAAGGAAGGAAGGAAAGGAAGGAAGGAAGGGAAGGAAGGAAGGAAGGAAGGAAGGAAGGAAGGAAGGAAGGAAGGAAAGGAGGGGAATGCAGCTTTAGAATATCCTCACTTCTGTCATCCACCATGTTCCCTTTGATGTTTCTAGGCTAAAGGGTGTGTGTGTGTGTGTGTGTGTGTTGTGTGTGTGTGTGTGTGGTGTGTGTGTGTGTGTGTGTTTGGGGAGGGGGAGTCCATCCTGCCTTCCTAGTAGACCTAGGAATTGCTGGGATTGAAGAAAAACAAGAGGTTAGGCCGTGTGGCTCCATGGGTAGAGAGGCCCCAAAGCAAGCCGGAAGAAAAAGAATCTAGGAGGAGGAACCATTTCAGGAACTCACCTCTGCCTCCAGCACCGAAGCGGAAGCACTCCAGCACCAGGTGACAGCTGCTGTTGTGACCAGATCGCAGGCAGACAACCCCCAAAAGAAGACTCCACTTCCTGAGATGCCAAAAAAATAAAAACCAGACTTTTTTCCCTTTCCTGCCAGCCCACCCCTTCCCGATGCCTAATGTAAACCCAACAGGTGAAGTCAGGAAGGGCCCTGTGGTTTAGCACCCTAGATCTCCTCAGGCTGACGCAGGAGACCCCTCCGCTTCCCCTAAGTCCCTCCATTCATCTGTCCTCTGATGCAGGTGTTCCCAACGTTGGTGTGAATTGTGAGGTGTTTGCTTCGTTTCAAATCCCAATGGCCCAGCTTCATCTCACCTAAGTAAAGTCAGCATCGCGGGTGGTGAACTCAGGCACCGGTATTTTATTTCTTGAGTGGTTCCCGCCTAGACTCGGAGCCACCTCTTCTTCTGAAAACGAGGTTGCTTTTCACTCTTACTTTTAACCCAAAGTGTTCTATCCTGAGCAGCCACATTCCTGGTTTGGGGTGTCTTTTGATCATTGTGTCTCTTGTTTGTGGTCACAGAGAATTCTGTGGACCCAGCATGTTTCGGGCTCTGGGGATCTAGTTCTTTCCGGTTCCTTGGTCTGCGCAGACTCATCAACTTGTCTGTGCAGTGTCTTCTGCCCAGCACCGTCTTCCAGGAGGCCAACCTCCACTCACGATCATGATCTCAACAAGTCTTGCCAACGCCTGAGTTGTTTGTCTTTGTTTTTGTTTTTCTACTACCTTTGATGTCGCCATCTTGGCACCATGAGTCCCCAGATACCTTCCTCCCCACACCCTCATCTCCAGAGATTTTTCTTCTCGCAGAAAGCCAAACACAGGTCATGAATTCCTCTGCCAGACTCACAGCGCTCTCAAGGCTGCTCCCTGGAACCTCCGAAACTAGAAAGGAAATGTCACCTTAGCTAAAGCTGAGAGGAATGGAGTCAGTATGAAAGCTAAGGCTTCCACACATAGATGACTCACCTTAAAGCCCGGCATCAGCTCCTACAGATGGGAGCAAACTGCACTGAAAGATCCGTGCGCGGCCAACCAGTTGTGACTGCCCGCGCCTGTTAAAGACTTGAGAACCGAAAGTTCAAAGTCATTCTGGGCTGTATAGTAAGTTCCAGGCCAGCCTAGGCTGCAGAGCAAGTCTCCCTCTCAAAATAATAATAATAATAATAATAATAATAATAATAATAATAATAATAATAATATAAATAATGAATTTTTTTTCAAATATTAAAGAGTAACTTTAGATTGGGGTGGATTTAATGCAAAACCAGGACTGTATAAAGAGACAGGCCAGGCCAATTTGGGACATAGAAAAAAAATGTTAGCACTTCAACTTAGATTTTAATTTATAGAATGAATATATCTTCATTTTGACATAAAATTGATGGTAGTATTATATACATAATTTATAAATGAATATGAGTAGATTCAGCACTCACAGCTTTGGTCATAAGGGTCCATAATCTTTCAAAGCCTGGCTAGAAGTGTTGCTAATAGTTACATCATAAAACCCCAGTGTGCGTAATGCCCGGCTTGGAAAGAGGTGCTCCACAGGGCAGGAGTGGCCAGTTCTTTCCAGCCCTGTTGAGAATGGGCTGTCTTGAATAGATATGTGTAGAAGCATGAGCAGCTCTTACAGCCTAGAGGCAGATTCCCTAAAGTCACCCAATCCCTGCACCTGCACCGGGACTCACTGGCAATCTTCCGACAGCCTCACCCTCCTCCTTGAGGCCACGCGTGTATCAGCCAAGCCCTGCCCTGGGACTGGTCAGACGCCCTGTAAACCCATCAGTCAGCATCCTACGTCAAGCTGTTTAGTATATGGGGTGGGTATGTGAGTCACATCATCTGAACCTTTTCACGCTAGGGAACCTCAGATCCTAGATCTCTTTGAAGCTCTATCCTGTTCAGTGATCTTGAAAAACCACTACCAGGTCCTTTCAGAGCCACTGGCCTCTCGTTTGCATTGCCTCAAGTGTCACTCAACACACAAGTAACAGGATTTGTCACAACCCTAGACTGCCCGGGATTGCTTAGTCTACCTACATTTTCAAGGAAGGAAAGTGGGTGTCTTCCTTATGTGTTGGATAGTAGGACCATGGAGACCACCAAGTGCACAGAATAAAGTAAGGAGAATCAATCACCCCACCCATGGTCAGACACGTGACTAAATGATGCCGCATATTCATACAAAGGAATAGCACTCAGCCCTAAGGAAGGGATGAAGCTCTGACACGTGCTGAGTGGGATAGAAGTCACAAGAGGCAACCTGTCCGTGGGTCTGAGAAAAGACACAGAGACAGGAGGCACATTAGTAACTCCCTAGAGGTAACAAGACTGGTGCAAAGGGGAGCTGAAGCAGACAGCTCCACAGGCTTCTGCTAAGGCTCACAAGTGTGTTCTAAGTTGACCACACAACAGTGAGTGTTGCTTGTAGACCACCCACTGGACCCTGGGGGAGGGGTGGGGCAGAAATTGAGTTGGCACGGAACCAAGACACACAGGCTCTGGGAGTCAGGTAAGTGGCAAAAAGCAGACTCAGTTTATTGCAGGGGGGAAGCCCCTTTAAACCCTCCGCCCAATGTCCCATTGGCTGCCAGACTGCAGGCTGCTGCTCCCTGGGCGTGTCGGGGCAGGTCCGTCTCTAGGTACGTCCACACAGGTCTCAGGCCTTGCTCTGCCCAGTGACAGGTCCAGGTTTCTCCTACAAGTGAGTACATTTAAAACCACGGTGTTATGTACTTCAAGTGAGTGGACTGAATGGCACATAGATGATTGCTCAATAAAGGTCTCTTTTGATAAACTGTAAGAAGAGTTAATCACTTCCTGTGAGTGTCCTCACCAGGATTGTCTCCTGCTGACCATGCTGTGCTTGTCATGATTTCTCTGAGTAAGAAGATCCAAAGGCTTCTGTTATGGAGTCCTCATGAGGGTCCACAGAGGTCACCTTCTGAAGCTGACATCCTGTGTCCCAGCTCACAGCAGAAAGGGGAATGAGCAGAGGAATCCTGATCCCTCCCTCACCCTTCACCTCTCCATGGTGCCTATAACCCCAGTGCAGCCAGAAGTTTACAGTCAAGGCAAATGGTCAAGGAAAGCCACTAATTCAGACTTTCAACAAAGGGATCTGTGCCAGTTAGTTTTTATCAACTTGACATGAACTTGAGATACCTGGGGAAAAGGAACCTCAGTTGAGGAATTGTCTCTACAGAGGCAATGTCTAGGTGGCATTTTGTTGATTAATGATTAAGGTGGGGAGGCCAAGTTCACTGTAAGTGGTGTCACCCATTGGCAGATGGTCCTGGGCTATATAAGGAAGTGGACTGAGCAAGCCATGGAGAGCAAGCCAGTAAGCAGCATTCCTCTGTGATTTTGGCTTCATTTCCTGCCTTCACGTTCCTGACTTGCGCTCTTGCCCTGGTTTGTGGCTTCCCTTGGTGATGGACAGTTATCTGGAAGTGTCACCCTTTCCTCCCCCACTTGCTTTTAGTCCTCGTGTTTCTACAGCAACATGGAAAGCAACCAAGACAGGACTTAACCTGACTGCTAAGAGTTACAATCATAGGCGTGGAAGGCTACACAGAACTGAAGGTTTAACTTCATCTGGCTCAGGCTAAGGCTCTCTCCAACAGTTTCCGTCAGGGGTAGATATGTCCTCTACCTCCTCTCTTCTCCAGGGTCCTTCACTCTTTCTTAAGTTTTCTTTCCTTCGAGTCTCTTCCTCCTACTCCAGAAGGTTTGAAGTTGTTGTTCGGGGATGACGAAAAACTGAATCTATTATTTCCTGCTTTCTTCCAACTCTTTATAATTAAAAATATGCTTATCCCTCCACCCTTTGAGAATACATATGATTTTTTTTCCCTTTAAGCATTGCTCCCTCAGGTCAATGAATGGCTTTTCTCCAGTATATCTGCTGAAATGAGTGTTTGAATCTCTGACCAATTGGACTACTTCTTGTTTCTCTTTGTGTCCTAAAACTAAAATCCTGATCTCCCTGAGGGACTGTGCTTTAGGGTGACTTTGGAAATAATTACAAAACCAGATGAAAAGAGCATAGTGACATTTACAGGTGTCAAAACAGGCTACCTGGCACTCTCTAGCTGAGTGATTTATGATTCTGACTTCAGCACAGTCAGTTCTGGATCTCAATGCTCTTCCTGAAAAGAAATCCCAAAATTTGATTTTTTTCCCCCAAACTGTCATCTTCTTTCTCCTTTCTATCTACTCCTCATGGTTATGGTTAGGTGACCATCTTCTCAAGACACCTCCAATCCATTCCCTGGGAGGTGGAGGGTGTCACACATCCCCTTGTTCTGGTGCAGAGCCTAAAATAAGCCTATAGACCCTTTCAAATCAATTTGATTTTATATTGAAAATTGATACTGGTGAAATAGTATATAAAGTGAGGGCCTGACTCCCTAAGGTATGGTTGAGGGAAGGTTTTTATTGTAGACCTGAGGGAGAGTGCAGCCAGAGGCATCTGGAAATGTCCAGGGTAGGGAGAGAAAGCAGTAACTAAACATGGCCAGTAGGCTGAACCAGACCATGAGAGAAGAAAGAGGGGGAGAGAGAGAGGGAAGATGGGAAAAGAGAGAGAACAAAGAAGAGAGAGGGACAAGGGAGAGGGGCAAAGAGCTCATAGCCAAAATGGCAGGGTTCTATAGGAAGGAGAAGCTGGAGGAAGGGAAGCCCATAAGCTGGAGAAGTTTAGGGAATGGGAGGGTCCAGGGTGAGAGGAGCTGAGAGGAGTCACAGGTACTGGTGAGCCCGGAGGCCAGCATGCACTTTGGTAGGCTAATAGGCACCGTAGATCGCCTTTTGTTCTGAGTTTCTCTTGGACCTGACAGATAACTGGGGGGGGGGGGGGGGGGGGGGGGAGATGCTGCCAACCCCAATGCACTGAATTTGATTCCCAGACTCCATATGGTGGAAGGAAAGAAATAGATCTTTTGACCTCCTACACACACTTAAACACATGAGAACTCACACACACAAAATAGAATAATAGACTACAATAAAAGTAATAAAAAGGTTATCTTGAAAATAAATTTTTTAAATTATCTTGAAAATTCGTGCATATATTCCATTCTCCTCCCAAAATTCATTAATTTTTTAAATATATCTTTTAGATTACAAATGAAAATGACTTGGCCGATTCTTTCGATCTTCAAATAAAATTGGCCCTCCGGAATAAAGCACTATTTAGATCCTGTAGCTTCTTAGAGGCCTCAACATACTGTACGTGTCCCCTAGTGATGGGGACCTGTTTCCTAAATACAGGTAGATTATTCGGCAATACTCAATGAGTATTTCCAGCTGCCATAGCACCTAGACTATCAGGGAATTGAGATAATATTTATTAAAAAAAAACTTAACTTAGGAGAATAAAAAGAGCAAATCACCCACAGCAAGGTCAAAGAGCTATTCAAAAAACAAGAAAGAAAATGTTGGGTTTTTTTTTCTTCTAGCTCAGATCTCCCCATATTCACACACATTATTTGCATCTTTGTAGAAGGCAATGGGGATGTAAAGGAAGTGTGTGTGTGTGTGTGTGTGTGTGTGTGTGTGTGTTGCGGGGGCGAGGGGCGGGAGTTATGGTCTACCCTCTAGTGATATTCCATCTCGTATCATGCTAGGATATCCAGAGAGGAAGCCATTTCTGGGGGTCAATGATCACAGCGACCCTTACAACTATAGTGAAGGTAATCTTTCCCACAGAGCAAAAAGGCCACACGCTAGCTATGGTAGGGAAGGAAGAGCCTTCCCTTTCACTTAAGATTATAAGGGAAGAAAGGGGAAAAAGTGCTAAAAAGAGGAATTTTAGGAGGCTTCCATGCTCCTCTTAGGATCCTTACCCCAAAGAGGGGCATTGTTTTGTTTTTTACACAAAGTAACAAATATCACAAACTTAGTGGCTTAACACAGCACCATTCAGTGATCTCATGATTTCCACAGTCTGAAGTCCAGCACATTTCAGCCGGATCCTCATCCCAGGATCTCTCCAGGCGGAATCACAGTGCCAACTGGATGTGTTTGTCCTGGAGTGTCAGAGAGGGCAAGGTGCCCTTGTAAGCTCAATCTACCTGTTAGCTGAACTCCTTCCCTAGCCATTAGTGTAGAACTGACTTTCCTTTACTTTGCAGGTTATCTAGCACCCAGTGACATCCTTAAAGACAATGTACCTTCGACAGGTGTCTCATACTTCCAGTGCTTCTGACTTCTCTGTTCCTGGCCTTGGACAAGGTCTTAGAGGACTTGTGTGCCTGGGTCTGGCCCACGGAAGTCGTATCTCCCTCTTGTAAGGTCAGTGGTTTGGGAGTTTAAACACATTTCCAAAATCCTTCACTGAAGCAGCTATTTTGTTGACTATGGGAGACAGTGTAAGAACCATCTTTAGGGCATCTGTTAGAGTTTTTGCCAGCACTGGAGCATTGAGGAGCCTATTGGCTAGCCTTGCTTCAGTTGGCATTCTAGGGAAGGTCACCCGCCCTTGAGGAACAAGCAGGCTTGCCACAGCTGAGTCTAAGAGAACATGAAGGAATGAATGTTGTTGTGTGGTGGATGAGGTCAGAAGAGCCTAAGGCAGCAATTCTAACCACTCAAGGCCTCCCATAGCAAACAGATGAACAGATGACAACAAAGTACTCAGGCATGGGGAGGTCCTATAGAGCTTGAGGAAGAATCTCTGAGATCAAAGGCCTTGGAACAAAGCCACAGACACTGCAGAGAGAAGCTGACAGTTCCTGCCTCTGTCAAGAAGGCTAGGAGGGATCCAGAATTTTCTGCCAGAATCCAGACTTGGGCTCCTCTTTCCCTCCAAAACAAGTGGAAATTACTTCTTCCCATGACCACAGAACTCTGTGGGAGAAGAATTGAGGGGATGCTTGTAGGGTTAGAAAGTCCAGACAATGGTCCTCAGGAGACCCATGCTGAGCCTGAGTTTGGTTTTCCTAGGAGTAGACACATTCCAGTGCTTTGGGGATTTTAAACTGGGAATATCCAAATGAGCCAATTTCTTTCTTTCTTTCTCTCTCTCTCTTTCTTTCTTTCTTTCTTTCTTTCTTTCTTTCTTTCTTTCTTTCTTTCTTTCTTTCTTTTTTTTTAAGGTAAGGTATTACCAAGTGGCAACTCATGCTGGTGAGGATGTGGAACAAAGGGTACACTCCTCTTTGCTGGTGGAGTATGAGCTTACACAGACACTATGGAAATCAATATGGCAGCTCCTCAGAAAGATGGGAATCCATCTACCTCAAGACCCAGCTACACCACACTTGAGCCTGTGCCCAAAAGATGCTCCATTCTACCAAAAGGACACTTGCTCAACTATGTTCATAGCAGCTTATTCACAATAGCCAGAAACAACCTAATTTCCCTCAACGAAGGATATGGATAAAGGAACGGATAAAGAAACTGTGGTACATATACATAATGAAGTATTACTCAGCTGTTTAAAAAAAATGACATCAGGAACTTGGCATCATGTATAAGTGGATAACTGTTAAGTGAAGGATAATCATGTTACAATTCACAGACCCACAGAGGCTAGGTGACAAGGAGGGATCTGGTGTGTGTGTGTGTGTGGGGGGGTGCATTGATCTACCTGAGAAGAGGAAATAGAACAGATCTTGTGGGTGGACTGGGTAGGAGAAGGAAGGATCGGGTTGGGGAGAGGAATGGAGGGAGAGAGTACAGGGAGAGACCGCTGGACTTGAGAGCATTTGGAGACAAAGTGGAAAGCTAGTGCGGTGGGAACTCCCTGGAATCTATTCTATGAGGGTGACCCCAGTGAGGACTCCTAGTAATGGAGGATAGAGAGCCTGAACCTGATATCTTCTATGACCAGGCAAGGCTGCCAGTGGTGGGACTGGGACACCTACCCACCCATAAAACCTTCAGCCTATAATCTATCCCTCCTCCAAGATATTCTGGGGCAATGGTGACACAGAACTTATGGGAGTGACCAACCAATGACTGGTGTAACTTGAGGCCCATGCCATGAGCAGAAGCCCATATCCAATACTACCTAGATAGCTAGGAACCAGAGACTTGATAACCAGGGACCTAGGGTAGAACCAAACACAACTGATAAAAAAAAAAAAAATCAATGAAAAATCAATGAATCAATAACATTGACTCCTAATGTTATTCTGCTATACTCATCCATCGGGGCCGTGTCCAATCGTCATCAGAGAGCCTTCCTCTGGCAGGAGATGGGAGCAGGTTCAGAGACCAACAGTCAGACATTATGTAGAGAAAGAGTCTAAATTGGAGCTCTCCACTTAGCTCCTCCGCTCGGAGCTCGGGAAGCCCCTCAGAAGAGGGAGAGGAAAGATTGTAAGAGCCAGTGGGGGAGCAGCGGAAACCAGGAGAACACAGCCCCACTGAACTAACTAAGCAGGTCTCAAATGGGCTCACAGAGACTGAAGTGGCGAGCACTGGAGCCCGCATGGGTCTGCACCAGGTCTGCTTATGTGTTAGGGCGGTTAGCTTGGTGTTTTTGTGCGACTCCTAACAACGGGAGTGGGAGTGTCCCTGATCCTTTTGCCCGCTCTTAGGACCTTTTTCTTCCTACTCGGTTGCCTTGCCCAGCCTCGAAATGAGAGTTTGGGCCTTGTTTTATTGTATCTTGTTGTGTTGTGTTTGGCTGATATCTTTGGGAGGCCTGCTCTTTTCTGAAGGGAAATGAAGGGAGAGTGGATTTGGGGGAGGGGAAACTGTGGTAGGGACGTATTGTATGACAGAAGAATTTATTTTCAATTAAAAAGAAAACGGGAAAAAGGCAATGTCCTTCGGGATGCCCATAAATCTTCTACCTTCCTTCCCGGTCTCTGGAGCCACTGGACTTGCCCATGTGCACCACCATGCCAAACTCTAAGTTGAACTAAGACTTAAATGTAATTTATCCATACTGAGGCACACACTCACACACCAGCTGGGCAGATCTTAACAGCACGGAGCAACACCCAGCTGCACTGTCTACACGCACCTATTTTGAACCTTGAGGACATCCGTAATCCTGAGTCACCCCTTACTCAGCACTTGGGTCCATATTCTCTAGACTCACCGGCACAGCAGCATTATGAGCTAGGCAAGTAAAAGTATACGTGCCACTCAAAATGGGGAGCTAAAAACAACTCACCTAAAAGCGTACCACTCAGGACACATCGCAGGGCCAGCTCTGGGAGCAGATCTTCTGAGTCTAGATATTCAACATTTGATGAGTCTTCAGAACCTAAGGATTTCCCCGACTTATCTTTTTCGGCGCCTTATTTAATGTCATTATTAGATTAAACTCTGATTGTTCATCCATGGTGAGGACTAGTCACAGGGTCCCTCCTGGCTAGAAGGGACTGTTCATCAATGGTGAGGACTATTCCGAATGCCTCCTGGCTAGAAGGCTGTGCTCAAGCCCCCAGGCAGACCTGATCTCCGGGGCTGCTGGCTAAGCAACAACCTCCCGCAGTGGGCGCTCACCTGCCTTCCTGCTATGACAATAGAAAAGCCAGAACAAAGAGCAGGTTGGCCAATGACAACTCGGTGTGATGCTTCCCTCTGGTGGTCGATGTGCAGCATCAGAAAGACGGGAAAGATGCTCCAAAGGTCTCCGCGTCTGGCATCCTTCACCTGTTCAGGTAAGCCACTGGGCCTGGGACTAGGTGGACTCAATCAGCTCCCACCAGCCCTGGAACCCACCCAGGCTCATAGATCTCACAGGGAAAATCTTGCTTCTTCATCTATCTTCTGCTCTCCTGCAAACAGAACGGGGAGAGAACAGGTTTGCTTGTGAGAAGTGCAGGCGTTCAAAGAGGTGGTCCGCAGAACACAGTCTGTGACAGCCATTTAGCATTGCTCCTGTGCTAACCCTGGGGGACAGAGCGGCGCTTGTCCGTCAACTGGCTGTAAACCATAGCTGATGCCACAGATGACCATAAAGGACAGCTGGTGCTGTGCCCCCATCATCATCAGAGCAACCCTCAGACGCCCTCATAATGGTATGTGTGAGTGTGTGTGTGAGTGTGAGTGTGTGTGTGTGTGTGTGTGTGTGTGTGTGTGTGTGTGTGTGTGTTGAGTAAAAGCAGTTTTAGGGAACAATTCTTCTTATTTATCTTGATACACAAAGAAAACTTTAGCCTAGGAGGCTGGGAATATGTAACTCAAAGGTAGAGGCATACTTAATATGCACAAGGCTCTGGGTCCAATCTCCAGCACCCAAACCAAATACAATGGACTTCGAGAGACCCTCCTAGCTCTTTTTCTATGTCCAAGCCCTCCTGTTCGATGCCCCTGAAACTATGACACGGCCGCAAGCTCACAGGGCCACCACATCACCTACACCCACCATGATCCAATTCAGGAACCTGAAGGAGGATGGCCATAGCGTGTTTAACTTAACGCAGGGATGGAACCCACCTCCACACAGATTCCAACAAGAACAAGCCAGCAGAAGAGCCAGAGTGTGGGGCAGGTAAAGGGCAAGAGGGTAAGGCAGAGGAACCTGGCACAGGCGAATTCCTGGGTTGCCTTCGTAACTCCAAGGAGGCAGCACAAATGGCAACTAATTGCTCTTTTTCTTCCTTTTTTCTTTTTCTTCTTCCTTTGGTTTTTCAAGACAGGGTTTCTCTGTTGTAACTCTAGCTGTCCTAGAACTCACTCTGTAGACCAGGCTGGCTGCAAACTCACAGAGATCTCCCTGCCTTTGCCTCTCGAGTGCTGGGATTGAAAGCGTGTGCCGCCAAGGCCCAGCTAACTAATTGCTTCTGCTAAAATGTCTGAGCTAAACTTGCCTCATACTCCATTTATATAGAGTTTGCCCAGCATAAGACTGGGAATGGAAAGACCAATAGGGGCTGGAGTTGGGAAGGGACATCTTATTTATTTCCTTGATATAAAACACCTCTCGTACCTCTCCTGTCCTAATGCTGGTCTACATGGCTCCTAATGCCCTGTCTCAAGCAGCCCTGATTGTAACTCTAAGGACCTAGTAAATAACAGGCTGTGTCCTGTGGTCCTTTCTGAACACCTGAAGTCCTCCAACCTGCTCTCTCCCTAACTTACCCACATAAGAAAGAGCCTTCCTATGGTCTAAGACAGTTAGTTAGTTAACTTTGCAGCTGAGCCATGAATTAGGATGAGGAAGTCAACAAATGTTTTTTGAGTTAAGGAGTAAGTGATTGACAGACTGTGTCACTGAATGCACAGATGTTCAGTACCATCCCAGGCACTGGAGACACAGAGGGGCAAGACAAAGAGCGACTGGCTTCAAGAAACCTACGGCCCTGCAAGCAATCAGAAGACAGATGAGCATTTGAAAGACAAGGACAGTGAGCATGCCCTGTAATAAGGCATAGTTTAGGGGTCCTGAGACTTATCTCAAGGTGGGGGACAATAAGCAGTGAGACTCGCTAAATTAACAGGTGGCAATCAGAGGAAAGAATATTCCAGGCAGAGACAAGGCCATGTATCAAGGCCCGGAACAGTAGAGGTATGTGTTGCAGTAGCTGGAAGGGAAGAAAAGCAAGTGGCCAGACCAGGATGAAGGGAGGGAGCATACAGCAATGTGAGCAGGGCCGTTTAACCCTGATTGAGTTGGACATTCCCTACAGACAATAAGGAGCGATTGATTGGCCTTAGGCTGTGAAGTGACAGGGCTGCTTGTATCTTTTTTTAAAATAACTACTTCTCTAGGTGGTGTGTAGTGTCTTATTAGAGATGAAAGTATAAAGCTTTGACTCTGCAGCGGCCATGGAGGCTGTCTGGATGAGTGGGAAAAGAAACAAGGCTCAATCTTGGCCATGGAGATGGAGTGGAAGGGAAGACCCAGGAGGGACGTGAAAACGGAACTTGAAGGATGTAAGGAGTCAGGAGAAAGAGTCAGGCCTGGGCAGGAGAGCTGGGTCTGCACACTAGAAGAGCAAATCTCTGGGCTCATTGGAGGACTTCCTGAATTTAACGGTCCTGCTGGGACCCTAAGACAGTAATTGGCTCTGTGGGTCTACAGCTCAGAAGAGAACATCATTAGAAACCGTGATCATGCAGATGGTAAAGGAAGCCTGGCTGTTGCCAGACTTCAAGGAAAGAGAGATCTGGGAGATTCTACCCAACCACCAATGGACAAACACAATGCAGAACTCAGAAGCGTAAAGCCTCTTGCAGTTTCTCATCTAATCTCTGTATTCCTGTGGATATCAAAAAATGGAATTATCACACATAGTAGAGACTGCCAGTTGCTTACCTTGTATCCATTTCTATTGGGTCTACCTATATTGGAAAGAGTCTCGGTGTGTTCCGCTAGAAAACTACACTTCCCAGCATTCTTTGTAAACACAAAAATGAGACTTCAGTGAATCTTCTTCTTTCAATGAGACTTCTGAAAAAGAATCTCCACAGGAGGGAACAAGATGGCATATAGCCTATTGCTTTCCTTCCTTCCTTTACTAACTCCCTGGAACTTAGAACTGATGACTGGGACTCCAAAGGCCATTTTAGGCAGAAAGAAGTAACCTTGAGAACAGAAGCTGTTCTCTAGGCCTGGGGCACAGACAGGAAGATTGTTTCTGGATCTCTAGTGCCTGGAAAACAGCCACAGATTTCATGATAGCAGTGAGACCTAATATATCTAATAGGTTATTCATGTGAACGAGACTGCAAAGGAAAAGAACATCAACTCAGGCTAATGTGCAAAGGAACAAAATCAGGGAAAGTCTCCACTTTGCTTTTAGTGTCTTGAGCTGATGCTGCAGCCGCCAAAGTAGACACCCAGATGCCCTCTCTATTAGCAGCTGACTATCTCTGAATCCCAAGGGAATGTTAATTGCACACATTGAAAAGAATATACAAAAATAGTGCCCATTGTGATTACAATCTAGCAATGATAATTGAGTGATTGCAGAACTTGGAAAACACCAGTCTCTCAGCTGCATGGGGTACACATGCCTATTTTGTACAAAGTTCCTTTCACAAAATTTTGGGGAAAGAATTCCTATATAAATATGTTGTGTGTTCATATTTATCCTATATCATATGTGTGTGTGTGTGTATGGTGTCACTGCAGCTCCCTTTAGCCTAAAAGTGTTCTAAAATTCTGTCTCCAGGTTTCCTGACCAAAAGCAATGAAGGTAGGCTGACTTGAAGCCTGGGACTCTCTCCTAAAGCTGCCCTGGAGGTTCTGGTCAACCTGGAGGCAGTGGCATGTTCTGAAGTCCTTTTACATATAGCCACATCCTTTGTCAAAGGCTTGACATAAAGAAGTGTTTACTGAGTCCTTAAGGCCATGCACCTGCCCTGCTCCTCTCCTCCTGCACTACAACATTGCATTGATGGCCTTCAAGCAGCTGAAGACCAGGAAAGC
Organism: Cricetomys ansorgei; assembly: GCA_026225945.1. NCBI lineage: Eukaryota > Metazoa > Chordata > Mammalia > Rodentia > Nesomyidae > Cricetomys > Cricetomys ansorgei. The sequence continues at coordinate 52,423 of JAMJFZ010002661.1, read as the reverse complement.
ATTATCAGGACTTCCCCAAACAACAGAGACGACTTTATGAGACTGGAGCAATATGCTTCAGAGCCACGCCAGGTCCCTTAAGTAAATATTAGCACAACAGGAAGAAAACATCTACTTCCTATCAAGACAAAGGAAACGGGGATGTGGCCAAAGGAGAACAGTTTTTGCAGCCTTCTTGGAGTTTCCATTGCTCTCTAGCAAACCCTTGTGGAACTTCTCACAATTTGCAACCAGGGACCTGTGAGGCTCCACTCACAGCTGTAGGTTTCATCTCTAAGCACCTGATGCATTAAATGCATTGTCCCTGTTCCAGGCACAAAAAATATAAAAGGATTTTACAGTACTTCACAGTGAAGTCAAAAAATTATCAGTGATCCCATTTCCTGCACACCAGGAAACTTCAACTGTTGAGAACCAAGTGAGTTAGAATACATATCCTCTGTCTGTCGTCTCTCTGCCTGCCTGCCTGCCTGCCCGCTTACCTGCCTGCCTGTCATGAAAGACTTTTGATGTTCTGCTCAGAGATGTGAAAGAGATAAAGGAACATAGAACATATGACCAAGTATGTGTATAACCAAGTCTACCATACACAAAGATCGTTTTAGAAATAGAGTCTCATTTGGCTGGTTGTGGTTCAGCACAATGAATTAGGGTTAAGAAGTCAAGACAGACTACTATTGGCTAGTTTGTTTGTCATTTAAAGAATTTAATTTTATTCTATATGCATTGGTGAGAGAATGTTGGATCCCCTGGAACTGGAGTTACAAACAGTTGTGAGCTGCCATGTGGGTGCTGGGAATTAAACCCAGGTCCTCTAGAAGAGCAGCCAGTGCTCTTAACCGCTGAGCCATCTCTCCAACCCCGTATTGGCTAGTATTATGTCACCTTGACACAAGCGAGAGTAATCAGGGAGGAGAGAGCCTCAATGAGAGAAAATTCCTCCTTAATGACCAGGCTGTAGGCAAGCCTGTAAAACATTTTCTTAATTAGTGATTTATGAGGGAGTTCACAGCCTATTATGGGTGGTACCACCCTGGGCTGGTGGTCCTGGGCTCTATAAGAAAGCAATCAGAGCAAGCCACGAGGAGCAAACTAGTAAGCAGCACTCTCTACGACTTCCGAATCAGCTCCTGCCTCCGGGTCCCTGCCCTGCTGGAGATCCTGTCCCGGCTTCCACGATGAACTGCAATGTGGAAGCATTCGCTGAAGAAGCCCTTTCCTCCCCAACTTGCTTTAGTCTTGGTATTTCATCACAGCCGTAGTAACTCTAAGACACCAAGGCAAGAGTGTGAAGCACGGAGAAAGGAAGAACAACCTAAAGAGTCCTGCTAGTGGCACCGCTGGCGTCGCAGGTTGGGTCAGCTCTCCAGCTGGGCACTTGAGCTGCTGACAGTGTGGATAACTGTGTCTGCTGTGCTGAACAGGTCTGGAATAAGGCCGTGGCAGGAGATGAGAAATGAAGGATCCGGTGAATGCAGATGCTTTCACAGAAAGAGCTTTGCATCTGGAGGTGCATTCCTGTTCTGACTCCATCTTTCCCATTTTATTTTTTATGCTATCATTCAGCATCCACCAATCCCAGGGCTAAACTACCTACCAAAGTTATTTGCATCTCTCCTGCTATCCAGCTTTCCCAAGGTGCGTGAGAATCATGCTATCCGGCCCTGCAACCAATCGCAAGTGCAGTCACAATTAGCTCCCTTTCCTCATATTTACAAAATGCAGATGTGAAAAGAAAGCCTCCCCCATAGGCTCATGTGCTTGAACACGTGGTGCCAGCTGGTGGTGCTGTTCAGGAAGGCTGTCCAATTCTTGATAGGTGGAGCCTCTCTAGGGGAGATGCTTGAGGTTTTACAGTCTAGCCTCACTTCCTGTCTACTCTCTGCTTCCTGACTGTGCTGTGTGACTCACCTCAGCTTCCGTCATCATGCCTTCCCCACCGAGGACCTGTGTTTGGCTCCCCGTACCACAAGTATCCTAACAATGAAACAGAATTACCTTGCGTGCTGTCATAACGCTGGTACAAAATGTCATAACTGGGGGCCTAGAGAGGTGGCTCAGTGGTTAGGAATGCTTACTGCTCTTGACTCAAGGGACAACTCACACATACCCGGAATCCTGGATCTTCTGGCCTCCACAGAGACCTGCGATCACCTGTGCATACCCACACACCACCACATAACCATAGAAAAAAAAAAAAAAAATATTTTTTGAGACAAGATCTCACTGTGTAGCTCTAGCTGACTGGTGCTCGCTATGTAGCCCATGCTAGCTCACTATGTAGACCCGAGATCCATCTACATCTGCATCCCAAACCCTAGGATTAAAGGTGTGTACCATCATGCCCAGCATAAATCTTTTTAAGCGCCGTAACAGTAGTAGTGGATGGATATGATCAAAATACATTGTGTAGATGTATGAAATGTTCAAGGGATAAATGGAATAGTATTTTGAAAGTGCGAAGAGTCTGCACATAAGCGGACTCACTGTTGTCATTAGCCATCTGCTCAGTTGCTGACTTTCCCTGACAAAATGGGCTTCTCGGGAGAACGAAACAGTCACGGAGCCTGTGCAGTCCCAGATGGAAAGCATCACACTGTAACCCAGGAATATTCATCTGCTCTGTTTTTGTAGCAATAGAGCCACAAGGAGCTAGACTGGCTAGGTTTTTGCCTACTGCGATCCACACAAAACTTTACACTTGAAAAAGAAAAGTCAGTCAAAGGACTTCCAGTACATAAAAAATAAAAAATAAATAAAAATAAATTAAAAATTTTTAAAAAGTGATCCTAGTTAGAATGTTTCAGAACTAATCAGGATTTGGTTATTCAGTCCTTGTTTAAGTTTAGTTCCCAGTTTATAAAAACTCTCACCAGACTCTCAATCACTGTTGCTCTTACCACAGTGATTAGTTTGGAAAGGAAGGTGATTCAGGACTAGAAAAATAAGAGGAATAAAAGCAAAATGGCCTTTCCTGGCTACAAAGCAGTATAGTTATTCAAAAGTGTGGATTTCCCACAGAAAGCCCTGCCCCCCGCCGCCGGTTGCAAGACGGTGAGGAAAGGCTGTTCAAGGAAGAACATGATGGCTGTTGCAGAGGACAGGAGGCAAGTCTAGATCTAGATTCTGCTAACTCTGCTAACTTTCTGCTGAGGCTTATGGGTGCAAAAATGAAGGACCACACTGCCAACTCTGGCAGTGTGCCCCTGTGCCCCACCCTGCAGCACAGCTGGAAGATGAAGAGCTTCTACTCCGGAGTCACTGGCCTAGAGCATCCTGAGTGAGTGGCTGGCCCTCAGCTGTAGCATAACCTAAACAGAGACCACTGTGCGCTGTGTTCCATGCTGAAACACTCCTCCGTGCACAGACCGGCTCCTTTGCCAAGTTGCTCCCATTCAAACCTACCCAGGGCTCTGAGTCTGAAGAGGAACTGAAGCTGAACAATCCTTGCTTATCTGGGACCAGCAGCAGAGAGAAGTCTGCCATCTCAGTGAGCCAAGAAAACTTCATCCCAAGTCCGACAAACTCAGAGACCTGATGAAAACAGCCACCACCCGAGACCACCCATGCACTTCATTCCAGAAGCTGGAGATCAGAACGCACTGCCTCTGATGTTCCTCTCCTCCTCCTTGGTCACCCCAGACTTAGGTATAAGGCCAATAGAACTCCAAAGGGTGGGTCGTGTCCATCTTAGAATCTGGTCCGTTATCTTTTCACCTCTCTATATGTTTGAAGCTTTGCATAATAAAACCCAAGGGGAGGAAACGGCATCGTTAAATATGGTTCTAAAAACTACCAAACTGAGAAAACAAACACTGGAGAGGATCTCTTCAGGGTATCTTGAGGGAATTAGAGGACGAGAGTTGGAGGGAGGATAGGAGTTGATACGATCATTAATACATTACATACATGCATGAACTTCTCAAAGAGTAAATTAAAATACTGTACTTAAATGAAGAGAACATTTTAAAACTTTTATCTGTTGGGAAAATAAAAATACAGTCTTCAATGCCAACACTCAGTCCAAAGCCAACCTGATCTACATAGCAAGTTCCAGGTCAGCCTGGACTACACAATGAGATCTGGTATAAAACAAAAATTTAAGGGCAGATGCCTATGATCCTAACACTTGAAGGGTGGAGACAGGACAAAGTAGCAGAGGTGAGGAGACCGGGCTGATGGCAATATTAAATAGAGCCGCCATGCTGGCCTCCTTGAGGTGCCATTGAACAGATACATGAAGGAAGCGCAGGAACTGCCTGAACGTACAAATACAGAGAAGACACATGCCAAGCAAGGGAAACACTAGTTCAGAGGCCATAGCGAGGGCATTCCGGTGCTCTAGAAACAATGGCAGCAAAGACAATGAGGGTGGGTCTGGTCCTGGCGCACTTCAGATGTACCTTTAAAGTGGAATTGGAATCCTGACAGACTAGGTCAGAATGTGAGAAAGAATTTCCAAGGATGACTCCAACTTGGAACATGGGCCCTCAGAGGACCAGCTCTCTTATCAGCTGAGAGGACAGAGTCTGAGAGCACATCAAACCCGCGGGCAGGAGGAGTTGCGTTCTGCAATTAAAAGGCCAGCTGTGTGGCATTCAAGTAGGATGTTGAGTGAGCAGCTGGCACACAGATGTGCTGTGCGGGAGAGAGGCCTGTGGCCTGAGTTGAAAATAAACACACTTCTGTAAGAGAGAAGTCATCGGTGAGGTGGGGTGGTGGGAAACACACAGAGGCTGAGCCCTTTTGTACTCTAACATGAATAGAAGATGGGGAAAGAAAAAGATCAGCAAAGAGACGGGAAAACCAATCCGTGACACAGAAGGACGGTTTAAGAGAGCATGTCTTGGGAAGCCAGTGAGTGAAGCACATGGAAGACAGGGACGGTGGGCCACCATGCACTTGTTTAATTTGCTACAGAAAAAGTTGCCTTGCTATGAATGGATTTGTGTCAAGAGACAGAGAACATGAAAAGAGTCACATAAACATGTGTTTTCCTCATGTAAAGAAAAGGGTATGTAGGTACATGGGTCAGGCTTGTTACACCCCATGGAAGAAGAATGACTCCCTAGGTCCCTAGGGCTGTTGTTGTTGACTTTGTAGTCAAAAGATGGCTGGTGCAGCTCTAAGCGATGTGTTTTTTACGTCCCAGGCAAGAAGATACTGGAAGGACAAAGTGAGAAAGGCAAAAAGTCGTTTCTCAGGGATTTGCTTTTGTGGTGTACCAGGAACGTGAGCCCAGAAAATTACACATACGTTTTACTGAACAGAATTTGATTCTAGCTGCTTGGGAATTTGAAATTTCTGCTTTGCAGCATCTTGTTGAGTGGAAGGAGCCATGAAAATGATATTTGGAAGATATATGTGAGGCTAGAGAAATAGCTCAGGGGTTAAGAGCAATTTTAGCAGAGGGCCAGATTGGGGCCCCAGCACCCAAATCAGGTGGCTCACGAATACGCCTGTAACTTCAGTTCCACAGGCTCCAGTGTAGCCCTTCTGATCTCCATGGGCACCTGCACACACACATATATATAAAATAAGATAGATTTTTTTTTAAATGAGCCAATTCGCTCAGGCTCCCACTGTGTGCCCATGTGTGTGTGTGTATGTGTGTGTGTGTGTATGGTGTGTGTGTGTGTATGGGTGTGCGCGTGCTCTGTTACTCAGGGTAAAAAATTATGCAGAGGTAAGGCTCTCAAGGATGTAGACTGGGATGCTGGAGAATCCAAAGAAGTGACTCTGATAAATGACTCTGTACCCATAGTAAGACCTATAACCAGATCACTGTCCTACTTCCAGAACCCCATTTTGCCTGCATTCTGATCAATGCCCTGGAATTTCACAAACATACTACGTTGGGTTCTCGTGTGTTGAACCAGCACCGTTCTCTTTGAAATGGGATCAGCGGTAGGATGACTTCAAACATCACACAGCTTCTCATCCTCAGTGCTGTTTTCAGTTTCCAGTAGTGACAGGTGCTGCCCCTACCTTTCAAACAGATGCTCTACCTGTGTGTTCTTACTATTAAGTACTCACACATAGACTTTATGAGGGGAAGTACAACTAATGAATCCTTAGTTGCTCTTTTGGTTTCTTCTCTGCCTTCAACACCCAATTCTTAAGCCTTTCTTCCATTTTCCTCTAGCCTACAGGAAGGCTGTTGTCTTTATAGTATGATAATACTTTGAATTATTTATTGTACTCTTTTTAATACAGATTTGTAAGATGCTGCTAAAATAATGCCTTAGAGGGAAATTTGTGCAATTAAATCCCTATAGTAGATAAAATTATAATCGCAAATAAATGAAGCTCTATCTTAAGCTAGAGGACAAAAAGAACAAACTCCACCTTAACAGACAGAAGAAATAATAAAGACTAGAAATCTATTAATTAGAAATGGGACAGCCGAGCAGTGGTGGTGCATGCATTTAATCCCAGCAGAGATTTAATCTAATTTAAGATTTAATGGGATTTAATCCCAGGCAGAGGCAGGAGGATCTCTGTGAGTTCAAGGCCAGCCTGGTCTACAGAATGTGTTCTAGGACAGCCAGAGCTACAACAGAGAAACCCTGTCTCAAAAGAAGAAGGAGAAGGAGGAGGAGAAGGTGAAAGAAAGAAAAAGAAATGAAACAAATAACTGGGAGGAGAGAAACAATGAAACCAAAAGCTGAAATTGTACATAAAATTCATCAGCCTCAAGTCACAGCCATCAATTAAAAACTGAGACAGCAAGTCGGGGACGGTGGCTCGTACCTTTACTCTACATGGTGAGTTCTAGATCAGCCCTAGATAGATAGTAAGACTCCGTCTCAAACAAGCAAACCAACACCCCAAAAATTAATTAGTTAATTAGTTAATTAATTAAAAGAAGGTAGGGCTGGAGAGATGGCTCAACAGTTAAGAGCATTTACTGTTCTTGCAGAGGACCCATTTTAAGCCCCCAATACCCATGCAGTGGCTCACAACCACCTATAACTCTAGTTCTAGGGGATCTGACACCCTCTTTAGGCCTTCACAGGCTCCTACACATATGTGGTACACATAACCTCACTCAGACTTACACACATAAATAAGTTAGTTCATTCATTAATTCAATCTTTAAGAAAGGAAAAGAAAACCTTATTATCTCAATATGTGTTAAAAAAAAAAAGCTCTTCATACATTTTAATATCCATTCCAGATGAAAATTCTCCCCTAATTAGAACAGAAAGAAGCTTTCTTAACCTATTAAAGATTATCTGTGAAAACACTATTGTCAAAATTAAATCAAATAGTGAAAATCTGAAAATCTTCTCCCTGATATCAAGAACTAGGCAAGGATGTGGATTCCATCATTTCTATTTAGCGTGGTCCGGGAGTTCTCTGCCAATGCAATGATGTAAGTATATTACATGTTTACATTACAAATAATGAAGAATAAAAGGTATCCACATTAAGAAGGAGAAAGTAAAATTGTCTTTCCTTACAGATAAAATTATTGCCATTGTTAAAACAGAAAACAAACAAGCAAAACAAAACAAACAAACAAACAAAAAACAGTCTGGGGCGGTGACACACGCCTTTGATCCCAGCACTCTAGAGGCAGAAGCAGGTGGATCTCGGTAGCCACTCGAGGCCAGCCTCGACTACAGAACAGTTCAGAACAGTCAGGGCTACACAGAGAAATCCTGTCGCAAAAAACAAAAACAAAACAAAGTGAGACCTGTGCAAAGTGTTGCTGTACTATCTACAAGAGCCAGGAAATGAACCAACCTCAATACCTTTCGTCAGATCGATGGATAAGGAAAATGTGCCACATACACACAATGGAATTTTTGTGTAGCCTAAAAACAATAAGAGCATGAAATTTGACAGGAAGTGAATGTAACTGGAAACTATTATATTATGTGAAATAAACCATATCCAGAAAGACAAATGCCAAGTTTTCATCTATATGTAGAACAAAGATTTTAAATTATATGTATGTGGGGATGCAGGGTGTCAGAATATAAGGTCAATTACATTTCTATAAGGTAACCACAAAAAAATTGAAAAAGAAAATCCAGATACCATTAGCCAGATGTGATGATGTAGGCATATAATCACATCACATGGGCAGCTGAGGCAGGAAGACTAAATGGAGTTCAGCCTGAGCTACGTAGTGAGTTCCAGGTCAACCTAGGCAACATATTGAGACCCTGACTCAAAAGCAAAAAAAAGTGCATGAAAATATGAAATATTTGTAAGTAAACTAACAAAATATAAATAGATCCATTGAAACCTACAGCATACAGTCTGTCGTCTGGATCTGTGGGCCCTCCGCACCCACAGATCTAACCAACCATGGATGGAAATTATTTAGAGGGGAAAAAAATCCAGAAGCGTTCCAAAAGTAAAATGAATTTGTTGTGCAGCATGCCTAATCCAGGTAAAGAAATGACATACAGGCACACCCCAAAGTAGCTTCCTACGCCTTCAGACCGCGAGCCTCTCTGGCACTGGCTGAGCATGGTTCTTCTTGCTCTAGGTAAGTTGTATCTGTAGGAAACGTGCATAGATTTCTATGTTGTCATTATTATTCTCTAAATAAAAAAGTCTAGCAACTATTTAAATAGGGCTAGCATTGCAATGGGTGTCATACACACACTGGATATGACCTAAGGTGTACACGAGGTCACATGTGGGTTATATACAGACATTGTACCACCTTACATGAGGCATTGAACAGTGTGGATTTGGGCATGTGCATGAGGGCCGGGCAGTGATCTCCATGACAACTGAGGGATGACTGTATTAGGAAATCCAGGTCTTGGGCTAAAAGAGATAGCTCAGCAGTTAAGAGTGTATTCTGCTCTTGCTGAGGACCAAGTTCAATTCCCAGAGCACACACACACACACACACACACACACACACCTAGCAGTTCAAAATGATCTCTTGCCCCAACTGCAGGCACATTGAGCAGCTTACCATCACCTTTAACCTCAGCTTCAGTGGATCCAAGGCCTCTCTGGCCTCTGTGGGTACCTACAGTCATGCAGAGATACTTACACACACACACACACACACACACACACACACACACACATAATTAAAAGTAAGAGTAACTCTTTTTTTTTAAAGAGAACTCCCGATCTTTAGAGTGAACTTCAAGTAGACCCATCAGCATCTGACCCAGAGGGAGAACTCACTGGTCCCTACCCCAGATCTGTCCTGTGCTATGTGTAGGTACAGGCCCAGCTCAGTAAGGGTGAAACCTAGAGGAATGAGTTTGGAAAGAGACATGCAGGCTGCCATGGAAGTGCCTGTAATCACCACAAAGATAAGTTCTAAAAGAGACAAAGCTGCCCTGGTCTGAGATCCCAGCCTCAGCAGGTTGAAAAGCTCCAGCTTCATCTGAGCAGCACTCTGTGTTCGGATCCTGGGCTGACTGGAATGCAGACTGTCGGCTGCTTCATCTAAGCTTGCACTCTTTAGAGGTCTACTCTACAAAGAGGAGTCTGTCCTATAATAAATATTCTTGGGGGAGTTAATTTTTAAAATGGCTTTCTGTGGCTGACTGACTGCATCATGGCCTTGTGCTATTTCTCCACCTGGGAAAGCAAACCCAGCCTCTTGAGGGAGGAAGAAAGGAAGTGTGGTTGTCTCAGGCTCATGAAGGATGCATGTGCTCTAGAAATGGCTTTGTATACACCTGATCCTACCAGCCTCTCTGTGGGAAGGCCAGCAGGACAAAACCCGGAGTGTGACAGAAGATAAACACAGACCCACAAAAGCTTTCCTTTGTTTCAGAGCTTCATCCCGGTCAGGCCTCCAACTTTGGTAGACCTGGGGCTACAGATCTACAGGGTCTACAGCCCAAGCTCCACACAGAAAAGCCCTGGTCTGACTCTGTTTGGAGCAGTCGGCATGAAATGTAATGAAATTCAAAATAGACAGGATACACAGGCTCCAGAGGGAAGTCATTAATACCCATGAACAATGATAAAGCAAAATGCCATCTGCCGGGCTAATGTGGCAAACCTTTTAAAAATTCCAATTAGACTGTAAACCAGAATGGGGGAGGGAGGGAAATATGTTCCCCAGCCATGTGAGACCATGTGTCCTCGATTTCTCCATCACTTTGTATGGAAACTAAAGTGTGAATGATGGAAACATTACTGGTGTATGAATCTATTTGGGAAATTACATTCACTATTCTTTAGGACACAGGTGCTATTTATGTAACCAGGTGGGGCCGAATGATATAAACTGCTAATTAAGAACACACATGTATTTTTACACATATTTTAATGTGGGATGAAACAATTGTCTCTGTTATAAACACTGCTACCATGATGCTGTTGGGTTTAGCCTTTATGTGTATTTGGAGTTGAAAATAACGGAACATTTTCTGTTGCTGTTATCCTGAGAGAAGTTGCCTGGCTTATGATGGATTCTGATACCGTAGGCCGTCTTCCTGAGTTACTTTTCATGAAGCACACCGCTATTAAAATCACAATGCCTATTATTAGGACTGGTGTATTTCAGCCCGAAAAGAAAGGCTCTGATTACAAACACACAGAATCATTCTCCAAAATGAATTTGTCCATCGCTTATCTTTGAAAATGTCAAAGAAGCTAGGCAAGCTACTTCTGCATACTGATATTCTCAGTATCTCTTACTTTCTCCTTGGCTCATCATGCAAATATTAGTGAGGTTTTTATATCTGCAATTTCTAATTCTAGTGCTATCATTACTCAGTTACGTGTTTTTTAGAAAAGTCATTCATCTTGAGGTTCCTTGGTTTCTGCACCTATGAAATATCTTCTCTGCCACGGTAGGAATTTTTAAAAGCTTCTCATAAGGTTCAAAAAAAGTGTAGAAGATCCATTTAGATGTTTTTAAACTTCTAATAAAAAAAAATCACTAGACCAGATAAAGTAGTCAGAATTGTCTGTGTTCTGTTAGAGAATGGAATTGTGTGGCTATTGTTTAGACAGAGTGTTATTATTTCCAGGAAGGAGTCTGTCTCCTTCCTGACTGGAACCAAGGTAGAGCCAGTACTCAATGAACAGTCATGCTCTAAAAGATACAGGTTGGATCTGTAGGCCATATAGACTTGAGTAATGGGGAGTTATTTCGAAACAGGAACCTGTTTTCCAATTATTAACAAAACAATTTCCGTTAATTAATTGCATTATTTTATATGATGGGATATCAGGAAACTGACAAAATGTGAAGGACATAAATCTCCATATAACTTTCACAGAGGGTGCTAAAGCCCAGCATAGGCGATGGTGCAGGGATGCAGGCTCAACACTGTGACAAGCATTGTACATTCGGGTAGGTTAAAGCTGGGCGGCTGGTCCTGTGGGATGCCAACTGGGAGATGCATACGTGACATCTTGAGCTTCCTCTCAGGTGTGCTATGAACCTAAAACTGCTTTACTAACTTGTCTATGGGGGGAAAGAGAGAAAGAAGAGAAAACGAAGCTAGTCATTGTGTTACATGGCTATGACGCTTTGGAGGCTGAGGCCGGAGGATCTCAAAGGTCCATTCCAACCTGAGCACTATAACAGGATCCCGCCTCGTACAAACAGGCTGATAGAGTCCTCCTGAACTGTAGGAAGGGAGCTGAACAGGATGCTGACCCAACTGAAAACAAAACAAAGGAGCGCTAGACCCTCATAACTTTCAGTCATATGTAACGTATCATTTATTGAAATATAAAGATCTCCATTTACACTCTCTAAAAACAAAACATGAGCGGGGGTATCTGGAAGCCATCTTGTGTCGGCAGACCCTCCCTACGGAATTGGTCGTTCTCACGCATTCACCACACCACCATTTCGGGAACACGTAAGTATTTTTCTCTTTATTACTTCTAAAATATAAAATTTGGACATTCAAAAGTGCAACAGTTAATGTGCCTGTGGGGAATATCACAGTTAAAAAAATATAAACAAAGGCAGTGATACAGCTTGTCATACACGTGGCAGCATCTCTACACAGCAACACATATATACAGACCGATGTATAACATCATTTTATCTCATGTCCCTCTTCACATAGGACCATTTTGTACAGGTCGGCAGACCACATTTTAAGGACATCATTGATCATTTAAAAAGTCACCAATTATGTTCCTCGGGCCAGCTCTGATTGTCATCATTGAAATAGGAAGCAGGAAAGACTGAGAAATTTTCTTCTGAGGACTCTGCAGGAGGCCAAAAAAGTGGCTCGGTGACACACGTGAAACATTGTTTAAAAATGAAAATGTATTCCCGCCAAGCATGGTGGTGCAACCTGTAACCCCAGCACTCAGGGGCCGGAGGCAAATGGATCTCTGAGAGTTCAAGGCTAGCCTGGTCTATACAGTGAGTTCCAGGACAGCAAGGCTACGTAGAAAGACCCTGTCTCCAACCAACAACAACAAAAGAAATATTCCTATTTAATCTCAGAGGAGAGTGCTGATGAGGATGGGAAACTGTCAGTCTGAGAAGCTTCATCCAACCTCATGGTGTCCTGCAAGACCCAAAGCAACAACAGAATAAAAAGAACCAACAGAAACAAGGGAGGAAGGATGGCTGATAAACAGAACGCTTGAGCTGCGATTCTAGAAACACGAATGTATTTCAAGTCTAATTGCCTCTACGGAATCCAGTCAGGTTTGTGTTTTTCTAATTGGCCAATCTGGCTCAGTCTTCACACTTACTGTGGAAAAAGGAAAGTTGGGGTTTGCATTGAGATTACACCAGTAGGTAGTCAAGTACCTTGTTATTGCTTCTGCAGCTTTCAAAGCATCACCTGCTGGAAGAACGTACAGTGATTGCAGTAATCACAGCCCATGTTTCATTCATACAGTGTCAGCAATTAGGCACATTGCAGAGAATGTCGGTGAACTCACACTAACCACTTTGACAGTTTGGATGGGTGTGATATCCTCCTACCTAAACACCACCCCCGTCCCCGAATCACAAAAACTTTTTCATCTTCTCCACCAAATGACACCCAGAGTTGCATCATTTGTGAACATGCTTTGAGGTGGACATGCTCACATCTTCCATCCACTGGGAAGTGGTACCCACACTGTCTAGAACTGGAAGATGTGCCCAAACCAAGATTTTGCTTTCTCAGCCTCAGCTAAGCCTAGAAACATAAACTATGGGTAGGAATTGCTAGACACGTGGCATCAAGGACTTAAATAGTAGCCTTCCTTCGTGGCTGACTTCTAGCCCAGTTCCAAATTTCAAAATTGCCCCACCCCACCCATAAAACTCTCTGTAACCTGAACCAGTGTTCCTGAACACTGGCTGATCAGAAGCACCAAGGAGTTTATTTATATATATAGATTCCTGCTCCCCTCAGACCAAGTAATCCCAATGCTCTGGACCAGAGACCCAGAAGCTAGTGACTGTACTTGCAGTTAACTATGGGAACTAAAGAACCAAGCTAATGGCCACACAGCCTTCATCCAACAACACCCTTGTGTTTTCAGAGTTTCTAGCTCTTTCTCTTTAAGACAAGAGAGGAAAGTGAGGTGCTGATGTTGAAGCATACTTAGAGGTCATAGATGATTTTTTTTTAAGTAGATATGGTGGGATCCATCAAAGCCATCACTGGTAATGAGAGAAACTTCTGCCCATCTGAGTCCTTTTGTGGACTACTTTATTGCCGCAAGGTCACAGCATGGGAAGTCACATCAGGCCCAGGCTTAAGCCTCTGTACTGAGAACATTCAGGACACGGGGCTTCTGCTTTGCTTGTTTCTAATCCCATTACTTCAGAGCTGATTAACTGCTTTTAGTGTCTTGGATTACGGAGACTACTTAGTACACACCATCAAAAACTTTTGACTTTCTGGACGACACTACTTATACTCTGCTCTCTAGTGCTTGCTAACTTTAATCCACTAAAAGTATTATATTTTATTGAGAAACATGTTACTTGATATAAATGTCAAAAACTGCCAAACTTGTCACCTACTTAGTAAGGGTTTTAATTGTGCTTTCTCTGTAGGGAAATCATGTTACGGATTACATATTTAGCATTACTGTTAACAGTAGTAGTGTTATAAGTATAGATTACAATATACAGAGGAGTTCTTGGGCTCCTAAAAGACCCAAATCTACTACACAAGGTTGGTTAGTTATTATCTTTTGCCCCTTTAACACTAAGACAGTAAAACCCGACGGCTCCAGTACCTTTTAAGGTTCAAAGTGGTTTTGCATGTACTTCGTGAGAAAATTCAACAGCAGCTGGTACCGGGTTCCAAGAGGGAAGTACATGGATGGATCGAGTGGTCTCTTCAGAAGTCCAGAGAGAAGAGTTAACATAAATCTAAACACATCCTCGGTTAGAGTTATTTACATAATTACAACGCTGGAGTTGTGTTGTAGTACAAATTGCGTGTGTGAGAATCTCACCAATGCCCTGGAAACACAAAGCTCATCATCTGTGGCCAGTTACTCCCTTGTCCATCCGTTTCCAAACTTCACACAGCGCTGAGATGCTACTGTCGCATTGCAAGAGGCAACGCAGACAAAGTCAATCCAAGCAGCCATTCATTCCTAGAGGCTCCCTGAGGCCCTTGGCTGGGAACCTCTCTTTCCACCTCACCCAAGTCCTTTTCTCAACCTTTGCATCGCAATGAAGTGGTTTTCTTAAAGGGATCCCAAGGAGGCTCCAGAGTGGACGCTAGCACCCGAATCCGCCAGTTACAGGAAGCTGTCCTCCACCAGGTCTGAGGGGTCTATGCCAATGTCGTCCATCAGGTCGATGTCCTCAATCGTCTCGTCCTCTCTCTTGATGAAGGTGGAACTACTAGACCCCGTCTCGATGGCACTCTCTTCTGAGGTCTGTGAGCTGGTGGGATTGAAAAGCAAAGGCTAGGGTCATGGACAGACTCACTGCGCAGGTTGCGTTTCCAGGGTGGCAGCCTGAGGCAAAGTGACTCTTTGTACA
>JAMJFZ010002661.1:0-32500 GCA_026225945.1 Cricetomys ansorgei | reverse complement strand
ACACCTTGTCAAAAACAGTAAATACTTTTATTTAGCCAGGTGTGGTGGCTCATGCCTTTAATCCCAGTGCTAGGGAGGCAGAGGAAGGAAGATCTCTACAAGTCCTACCTAGCAAATTCCAGGTCAGCCAGAGATACAAAGTGAGACCCTATCTTGAAAAACAATAAAAATAGTAAAGGAAGGAAGGAAGCAAGAAGGAATAATGGGGCTTTGTGCAGTAAAGAAAACCATCACAAAAGTGAAGAGAAAACTGAGAGACTGGGGGGACAAAAGCTCTGCCAACTACACATCAGTCAGTGGATAAGTATGTAGGGTATATAAAGAACTGCAAAAGTTAAGCTCCGAAAAAATCATTCAGTCAATAAATGGGCTAATAAACTGAATCTTTAGCTCTCAAAAGGATAAATACAGGGAGCTGGAGAGATGGCTCAGCAATTAAGAACACACTGGCTGCTCTTTCAGAGGTCCTGAGTTCAGTTCCCATCAACTACATGGTAGCTCACAACCCTTATAATGGGGTCTGGTGCCCTCCTCTGGCATGCAGGCATACATGCAGACAGAGCACTCATGCATACATACATAAATAAATAAATACAAATAGCCAATAAATACTTGGAAAAGTATTCAGTATCTGTAGCCATCAGAGAAAAGTAAAGCTGCTTTGAGATCCCATCTCACCCCAGTCAAAGTGACTATCTTCAAGATAGCAAATGACAGTAAGTACTGACAGGGTTGTGTTGATGGGAGGGTCCGTCCGTGCTGGAAGTCAATGTGGACATTAGGGTTCTCAAAAAACGCAAAAACAAAAAACATCTAAAAGTTAAGTTGGTCATGGTGATGTACATCTCACCTTTAATCCCAGGATTTGGGAGGCAGAGGCAGGTGGATCTTGTGAGTCTGAGGCCAGGGTGGTCTGCAGAGTGAGCTCCAGGACAGCCAAAGAGAGCTACATAGAAAGACCCTGTCTCAAAACAAACAAACGAGCAAACAAACAAAAAAACTAAAAGAAGAATTACCATACGACTTAACTACCCTCTGGCGTACAGACCCAGAAGAAGTCTAAGCCGACGCACCACAGAGGAGCTCGCCACCCACGGTATTGTGTGGTACCGTCCACAGTAGACAGAAGTGGAAACCCCCTACTTTCAACAACTGTTTCTTCCTCTTCCCACCAACAGAGAATCTTCAACTGACCTAAGGTAGATGATTCCTACCTGCTCCCAGCACCGTGCAGGAGAGGCACTGCAAGTGTAAGGCAATCAAGACTAACAGTGAACTTTCCTCTCAGATGATGGGAGGCTCAGGGCAAACCACTGATGTTGCCGCTCATGAAGGAAGAGAAACGGGTCAGTCCACAGGGCCTAGTCTGAGACGAGATTCGTCACACGTGAGTGCATGGCTTCCCTTCTTAAGGCCTCAGCAGAAAATTGCTCCATTCATTTATAGCTCCTGTGCGGGCCCATGAGATTACATTTGTTCCTTTGAACAATGCTTTCTGTGCCGCAGAAAACCAGCTGGAGTCACAGATAACAGCTGGGATTGTCCCTTCCAGTCAGCTGGTAAAAGACGGCTTCAGACGAATTCAAGTACATTCAAAAAGAGCAATTTAATGGCCTCAGACGTCCTGAGAGCTCTAACTGCACCACAGCTTCAGATACTCAAATGTCTGGAGAATGAAGTGCCTACAGGTGTTTCGAACGTAAGATAAAAGGGAGCCCTGTGGGAAGGGGAGGGTCCTCATTCATCGCTGCTACTGGGGTCCTGTGGAGCATTCCCCGAAGCCATGGTCACAGGATCACACGATCTGTGTCCTCCTTTGAAAAATGTTCCTTTCAAACGGTGCTAAACAGCACTGCTTGTTGGCATAACTGCCAGCCAGCCTCTCGTCCTCGGCCACATCCTCCCACCCACCGTCACGGGCCCAGACCAACCTTTTTGTACTGTCCAGGCAGCAGATTCTCCACTCTCTCACTCAAGTGGTAGAAGGAGGGTCTCTTCTCAGGCTCACTGCTCCAGCACTGCACCATAATCTCGTAGCTGGGAAGGCAGAGCTCAGAGTGAGTGTAGGAGTGTGTGTAGATGCCAGCCACCCCACAGACCCTGGAGCATGGACAGGGACCCGATGGTGGTGAGGGGGGCGGTGCTTACACTTCACTGGTGGCATGGTCAGGTTTGGCCATCCGGTATCCGCTCTTGATCTTATTGTAGAAAGTAGAATCAACCATCATGCCAGGGTAGGGTGTGCCACCTAAGAGCCAAAAGAGATAGCTGGATGTCAAAGGGCTTTTACTGGTACCGAATCCCTTTAAGCCTGAAGCCCTGATATCCTGATTCTTTGCGATGCAAAGGAATTGTAGGCTATCGTCTCCTTGACCCCAAAGGACTGCTCAAACTTGATATAGGACTCTGGGTTGATCAAGGTCAAGCATCTTGGACAAAAATTGTGCAACTTTAGGAGAAAAAGAAAATCACTAATGCATTTTATAGTGTTTCTAACTACTAGACCTACATGTACAAACACACTCAAAAAGCAGGAGGGTATCCTAAACCACTAAAGATAAGAATGTCACTGTCATCAGAAGTGGTCAAATAATTACAGCCAAAGTCCAAGCTAGGACCTGAAATGTCGGTAACCTGCTGTTAGCCACATAGGGCAAGTACAAGGGAGTACACGGCTCCAGGCAAAGGAGATCTGGGAGGGGTAACGGTGCATTGAGCACACAGCCCAGTCTAGGTCAAGTTTGGTTCCCATGCTGAAGCTTCCAAAACCATGCCAACACTCCTTTCTCCTTCCTCTGAACCCACTTTACAGCTTACAGGGTTTACCTCTAAGTGTGCAACCCCTATTTCCCCAGAAGTCAGTCATATCTCATCATTCGCTTAGGACCCTCACCTGGCAACAGGCACCTGATTCGTCCAGGCCCTGATGACAAGTGACCAAATGTTAAGGAGGTTCTTCCCCTAGAGACGAGGAGAAGTGTGGTGCCACACCACCTTTCACATGAGCGTCATCATCATCAAGTAAGGGAGAGGAAACTATTGGTGAACCATCTAACCCAGAGTCCAAAACAAAAAGGCAGATGTCATTGAAAGCTTTCTATGGGAACACGTCACTCTGACACATCCCAGGAAAGGAAAGAGGTGGTGGCTAGGGATGAGGGAGCAGTCCCCAAAGACTCCCCTTCTGCATCTACTCAGTCTACGTTTGGCACAGTAAGGGCAGACTTGTGGAGTGAAGCAGCTGCAATGGGAGTAGCTGACACAGTGTGTTATCCCCGATGCTGGCATCCCGGGTCTGGGACAGTCACGTATCCTTTCTAGTGCTATTCAGAAGAAGCCAAAGTAGCAGAGCAGTCAAGCCCATACCAAGGGAAAAGATCTCCCAGAGCAGAATGCCGTAAGACCAGACGTCACTCAGCGTGGTATAGAGGTTGTCAAAGATGCTCTCGGGTGCCATCCACTTCACAGGCAGGAAAGTCTGTGGGAAGGAGAGAGGGATTAACCCACAGGCTATGCTCTGATGCCTGCTGAGGTAGAAACAGGAAGGGGTTCTCCCCGGGCTGTGAATCATGCATTGAAGATCTGGCCTGCATTAGGTCTCTCGTGTGTTTACTGTTCACTGCCATGCTGGAGAGCCTGGCAACTGGGTAGGTTGTGCGTATAGATGTAGATGTGTGTGTGTGTTCATGTCTATGCAGGTGATTGTTGCATGTGTGTGTACATGTGGAGGCCAAAGACTTCCGCTGCTGTTTCTCAGGATATGGTTCTCCTATGTTTTTTGTTGTTGGTTTGTTTTGTTTTTCTCCGAAAGGTCTCTCACTGGCCTGGGACTCACCAATTCAGCGAGGCCTCCTAGCCAAGGAGCTCCAGGGATCTGGTCCTGTCTCCCCAGCACTGGCATTACAAGCACTGGCCACTGTGCCTGGCTTTTTATGTGAGTTCTGGAGATCAAACTCAGGTATCCATGCTTACGCAGCAAGCACTTCACTGAATGAGCTATCTCCCTAGCCCCACTGTGCAGATTCTTAGTGAGTAATGAACAAGGAATGATTAATGTCACTTCTTAGCTCTTCGGAGGCGATGATACACTAAAAATATTTAACTTTCAATTTACTGATAAAGTGTGACCTTCGACCAGACCAGTGCCCCTGTTTTCAGAGAACCCCTAGCAACAAAACAGATACAGTAACCTGCAAAGCCATGGCAGCTTCCAAACCGTAAGAAATAAGTGGCGGTTTCCCACCATCACAAAACAAGACGCTGAGATGATGTCTACAGTCCCTTCTGCAAAGCTGGTCCAGACTGCAGCGGAAACTCTAAGCCTAGACAGATACACAAAGCAACATCCTTCAGCTCCGAAGATTACTAAGAAAACAGCAGACATTCGTAGCCTTAGGAGGGAAATCACTTTTCACCCGAGTTTGGCAATTTGTTCAAGATATCTAGGAAGAGCCACGGCTACAGTCACGAGCACTGGAGTCTCTGAGGCACGGAGCATGGGCAGAGGCCACTGTCCTTCTCGAAGCAGATGCTGCAGCCTGTGAGTCGCCTCACACCGTGGAACAGAGTGATGTGTAATCGTATCTACGGTGGCAGGTGTATCCTAAGCTACTACAGTGAGTACAGGTAGAAGCGATGGAGAGGGTGGTTCAAATAGATAATGAACCTATCTTCAAAAAACCTGTCTAAAAGGTTAAACTGGCTTGTTGGAAATCTGATAAGAGCTGACAACTAGGGACCTCCTTGGAAATGAATGCTTGTGTATTCATGTGCATACCTGACTTATTAGGAGTTAATGCTGAGTGTGTCTAATTGTTGGGTGTGTTTGTTTGTTTAATTTTACATGTATGGGTATTTTGCCTGCAGTGTCTGGATACCACATGCACATGGAAGCCAGAAGAGGGCATTGGAGCCCCAGACCTGCAATTACAGGCCATTGTGAGCGGCCAAGTGAGGATTGGGGATTGAACCTAAATCCTCTGGAAGAGCAGCAAGCAGCGAGCCATCTCTCCAGCCCCTGCTGTGTGTGTCTCTATGCCGAGCACTGTCCACGGCACTTCATGTGAATTACCTAAATTATTCCCTCACAGCAATTCAGGAAATGGGTGAGGCTACAAACAGAAAAAATAAGGTACAAAATAGACAATCAACTTGGCCAAATACCAGCCCTGGTATAGGACGGAGCTGGCGACAGGTTGTCTGAAGGTTATGCCCTTTACCTATTGAGCTCTCCCTGGAGCCGACTAATTAACCTACTGAATCTATTTCAGAGCTATGATTCCTGAATTAAGAAACGACACGACTTCTGGGGCTAGGGGAGAAGCTGTGAGGATGGAGGGGACTTACACTGCCTTTTGACACGTAGTTGGAATCGTGCATGATGTCTCTGGCCAGACCAAAGTCACAGATCTTCACAATTTTCCCTTGCGCCAGGAGAACGTTTCGGGCAGCCAGGTCCCGGTGGACGCACTATGTGGGAAGGAAAGAAACCACTTCAGAACGGCTCCAGCTGAAGCCAGGTTGTGGTACTCCTGAAAGACTGCCCACTCCACAGTGGCACTTGCAAGGTGCCCTGGTGGGAAGAATTTGCCTTCCCCTGGGGGACAAAGGGTTCTGGAGGAAGGCAGAAACCCAGTGGCATCAGACTCCCAGCCTGTTTGGAAAGAGTGGCAAAGAAGTACATGAACTGAGAAGCTGCTGTTACTACTACTCTAAGATCTCCCTCCTAGCATTTCATTCTATGTCCCTTCCCTCTGTATCTATGGCTGGGTCTGAAAAGGTCTCTCTGTACCTTGAACTTACATTTTTGGAAGCCAAAAATTCCATTCCTCGGGCAACTTGATAGGTGAAGCTCAATAAATCCAGCAGAGTGAGACCTTCAGAACCGTCATCTGAAAGGAGGTTCTTGACTTCTGAGTCTGTGGAAAAGGAGTCAAACGTGTTGATGCTGGCTGAAAGCATGGGACTCCCCAGTACAATGACACCCCCTGGTCTGGCAGGTTGTAGAAGTTTGTCCAAAGATCACCTCCAAAAGCATTTTCTCATAATTCCTAGGCTTCACAGGACACAGAAACTATGCAAAGGAGACTGGGGGTGTGGCTCAGTGGTAGAGCCTTCATTTACCCAGCATGTACTGAGGCACACATTTCAACCTCCGGTTCTATAAAAATAGGAAGAAAAACTAATAGTACTTTCTACCAATATATATATATATATATGCAGGTTGAGCATCCTGACCCAAAATTCTCAATCTAAAATTCTTCAAACATCCAAAACTTATTTAGCATCAATGTGATGGCAAAAGTAGAAATTCCCAGCCAGACTTCATGTGACAGATCATAGTCAAAACATAGGCACACTAAAAAAATATTGTATAAAATTACTGTCAGCTATGTGTCTGAGGTGTGCATGAAACAGAGAAAGGGATATGAATTTGTATTTAGACTTGGCTCCCAATCCCAAGATATCTCATTATGTATATGCAAATATTCCAAAATCTGGGGGGAAAGAAATCAAAACACATTCAGTTCCCAGCACTTCAGATAAGAGATACTCAGCTCTCCTGCACAAACGCATACAGGTGTGTGTGTGTGTGCACACTTGTGTATTTATATGTATAACCTCCTCCGTGGATTCTCACCCACAGGTGTTTGTTTGCCCTGGGATGTCACTTTCTCCCTTAGTCACAATCACCTCATCCATCTCTGAGACTCACACACACTGAGATTGTCCATGACAAATGTGAGGTTTGCTTTCTTTCCTTTTCACTTTATGCATGATTTGCCAGTTAAATCAAACAGACCAGGCAGCCATCTTAAAGGACCATGTGATCGGGCATTGAATCCTTCTGTAACTGGTCTACTTTCCCCCATTCATCCCATCTGGAAGGGCCCCAGAGTTTTCGAGGAAGGCAATCTAGGCCAGCAGTTCTCGGTCCTTAATGATTTTCAAGGCAGTGATGAGCAGCTTCAGCCATTCATATTTTTTTCAGCCAGCTATGGGAAGGCCAGACAACTGCGGTCTGCCTGCCAGCAGGACCCTGGCCGAGCATGACTCAGGTCCCCTGACTCTGGTGCCAAGTCCACCAGCTCTGCCCGGGAAGAGATATAAACTATTTTTAACCATATGGGAGTGGAAAGGAAGCACAGTTCCAGTAACTCCCATTGGATAAACTTTAAGAAGTGTTTGGAAGTTCACCCATTTGGCAACGTGAAGTGAATGGAGCTACAGATATGGAAAATATTATTGCATTGCTGGGTTTTGCAAAACAAGCACATATTTTTTTTAATGGATTGTACCTTTCACTTAAGAAGCTGAAAGCATGTAGAGCACATTAGAGATTTTTTTTTTTCCAAAACAATTCCCGTTGCTGAACACTTTTGCAGCAGCTGACGAGGCTCAAACCCCAAAATGCAGGATCACAGGGAAAGGTCAAACCCTTCTAGACACTGCTCACTTTAAGTGTGTGGTTAAGCTAGAGCCCTGGAGTGGCCGCCCCAGAGAGGGCGTGAGGCGGTCCATCTGGCATGGCTTTACCAAGCGGCACCCCGGAGTTTACAAATGAATTCATCCCACCACATACGCTTCTGTTTTCAAAACAGAAGGGTCCGCTTTCAAACAAAAGTCAATAGGAACACTCATCAGAAAATGTAGACTCAGACTGTCTGCTCGCCAGTTGCTATCACAAATTGTATGTTAAGAAAGCTAAAAACAGGGGTTATCAAGCTCACAGGGTGGAGTTGGGGGGGCACAAGGAAATAATGTAAGATTGCCAACTTTTGGTTTGGCCATTGAAAAAAAACACCACTTCCATTTTTTAACAAAAGACA
Source organism: Cricetomys ansorgei (assembly GCA_026225945.1). NCBI lineage: Eukaryota > Metazoa > Chordata > Mammalia > Rodentia > Nesomyidae > Cricetomys > Cricetomys ansorgei. The sequence goes on along the minus strand of JAMJFZ010002661.1, from coordinate 24,671 downwards.
TGTTAACAAGAAAAGATCATTATAGCAGAATGCATTATTTATTTAAAGCAACTACATTTAAAGTTTGAGAAATGGATTACATTATATCTATCTTTATTCTTTATTATTATTTTTACAATATTATGGGTTTTTTTTTTTCAGTGCCGGCGAATGAACGGTGAATACACCAGGCAAGCAATATCCCATTGAGCCAACCGTTGTCTTTATTCTTCCCACTCACAGACTACAAATCTACAGAAAGATGTCTCGGCCCAGCCGAACAGGCCTGCACCTCAGGATCACACAGCTCGGTAGAGCTCCCTCTCCTCCCTGTTTTCCTTCCTCTGAGTCCCACATTAAACCACAGAAAGATCATGTTTGCCAGAGTGAGCGCAGGCACTTTTACCTAGCATAGATTTCTTCTTATAGGAGACTGGCCGGTCATACAGTGATCTCTGGATGTCGGAGTACTTAGACACCTCTTTCCTTTCGAGCATGGGGACGTACTGCGTGGTGTCAGCTTGCTTCATGTCCATGTAGTCGCCATTGTTTTCAAAAGATAAAATCACGTAACTGTAAGAAAAAAAGACAAATGTCGCCGCCGGTTGCCTCTAACGGGATCACTCAGTAGATGTCTAAACACATGCTGATTTGGGTACCTAAAGTGTGCCATTAACTGAGGGAGGTATCAGGGTCTCTGGGATGAGCATAAACAATCCAGTGTGCACACTGCACATGGGGTGGTCCAGGCAGACAGATGGACAGTAACCAGTCACAGACACACGGGTCATCTCAAACCCAGGTGTGCTGAGAAGAAAGGCTGATTCTGAATGCATGGAAGGAAAATGCCCATCTGGGAGGAAGCGAGCACTTTCCTAAAGAGTCTGTAAAGTTAGTCCTATCTACATAGAGGGGAACACTACAGGGCTGCTCGAAGTGGCAGCTGCCATGGTTCTTCTTAATGTTTTACTTCCCTGTCCTCAGCGTCTCTCCTCTGCACATCCTCAGAAGTAGCAGAGACACCATCTCCAAGAACCAGAGGCAGTTGAGGGGCTACATTTCCCATAAACACACAAACTGTTCTGAGTCTAGTACACTGAAGAGTTGTAAAGTTCATCACAGCAAGGCAGTCACCATTGTCCTCTGTCGGTTCAATAACCACGTGGCCACACGGCTCAGGCAGACTGTTCCCGTGACTGGATAAACTGAGCAGCCCTTTGGAGCCTGTTATGTAATTTAATACCAAGGAAGGTCCTTGTGCTTTCTGATCTTACAGGACTTCACATACACAGTCTTTATAGCCACTTGGAAGTTCAACGGTAGAGTCAAGTGAGCATCACTGGTTCAGCAAAGACCAACAGCTCAAACTTGGAGATCCTCCAACAGCTCCTTGCAAGGTAAAAAAAACTAGACATCCCTGGCCTGAGATGCATTTGAGTGTCCTGAAGAATCACGTATAAAGAAGAGAACGGCTCTCAGGAGAATCCCAACCTCCACTGGCATTCAGACCTATCAGTACAGCCTTCCCATGTAACGACCTGGTCCAAAACACCTGCAGAAGCGTATCCATCCAGCCTGACATGGATGGATAGGAAGGCTCCAGGCCTTGTGGCCTCTGGTGCTGGCCCAGAATCTGCAGACCTCGAATCTGTCAGGACAGGCTTTTCTCCATTGTGAGGTTTGTGACAAGGACACAGCCGGCTCCCTTCCAACTAACCTCCTTGTACTTTCATCAGCAGGATTCAATCCAAAGATGTCCAGCTCTTTCTTTGGCTTCTCTGGGTGCCGGCTCATGAAGCTATCTCTATTCTTATGCAAATAGTTGACCAAATCCCCATAGAAGCAGTACTCAGTGATGATGTAAATGGGGCCTGTGGGGACCAAAAGCAGTCAGGTGTAAAATGGAGAGCAAGGGAACCAGTGGGCTCTATTCTCATGAGGCATGTTTGGGGTGCAGGGGAATGTGTGCCTGAGAATGGTTCAAAAGTTTCCACAAGCACAAGTGTTCCTGGCACACCCTCACCCCAGGTCACGGAGCCTACCTGACTTGGTGCAGGCTCCCAGCAAGTTCACAATGTTCAAGTGTGGTCCCAAGTGGGTCATTATCTTCAGCTCAGACATGAGAGCTTGCTTTTCGCTGGATCTGGCTGTGGCTGTTGAAGTAAACCAGATTTCAGTTCAACTGAACGACCTACTCCTGGTTCTCAGAGAAATGCATCTGACCTGGTGATTCACTAATATTTATTTACCAAGAGTCTGTGAGTACTAGATGGTCTTCTCAGTCTAGACTTGAATGACTGTGTGTGTGTGTGTGTGTGTGTGTGTGTGTGTGTGTGTACGTACAGTGCCCTTGCCTCTACAGATAAACATGGAGGCGAGGTTGATATCAGGATATCTTCTTCAACTGTTTTTGCATCTTATATTTTGGGACCAGGTCTCTCACTACACTTGAGAGCTTGCCAAGATGACTAACCCAGCTGGCCAGAGAGCTTCCAGAACCCACCTGTCTCTTCCTCAGTGTTGGGTTATGGGAGCACTCTACCTCTTCTGGTTCCCTATATGGGTGCTGTGGGACCAGAACTCAGGTTCTCATGTTTGCATAGAAAGTACTTTGTCCAATGAGCCATTTTCCAGCCCCATCCCCTAGACTTCAAGGGGGAAAACGGTCAGAAATGAAAACATCTAATCTTTAACAATGAGGGATAAGAGCAAAAGAAACCTAACTGAAAAAACTAAAACAAAAAACCTAAATCCACAAAAAAGAATCACAATATAATATTGAATTTGCAATCAAGTCACTTAACATCTCCATGTTCAAAGCATCCCTGGGAAGAAACACTTACGTTTGAGCATCTTCACAGCCACCTTCATAACAGGCTGGGACCGGCTTAATCCATAGGCTGTGCCTTCAACCACTTTCCCAAACGCACCAGACCCCAAGATCCGACCTGTGGGCAAACAGAGCCATCAGCGCCAGCTCCCAGCGTCTCCTCAGTTCTACTGACAGAAGCCAGCGCATGGGGTGTACAGCTGGGTGGGTGTTCTCCTGTACTGAGTAACCCTAATTATCCCTCCAAGTCATCATGGCAAAAAAGAACTGAGCCCATAGGGAAGGAAATTAGTGTAATTGCTTTTGTCAAATAACATTTGCAATGGAAAGGAAAACACAGAGGGGAGAGAGAGAAGAGTGCAGCCTTCCTGGTGTGAACACAAGCTCCTGCCAGGCCCTGGGCTCCTGTGCACTTGCCTCCATGGCTTCCACCCAAACCCCCTGGTCATCTACCCTTCTGTTTCTCACACGCAGACAGTGGCGACCTTTGCATTAACGAATCCTTAACCACTGGGAATCTTCATTATTCCAAATGCCACTAATTCTGAGGAATGACCAAGCAAAAACGTGGACTAGTCTCCTTTGTCATTAAGGAAGGTCCCCGGACCCAGAGGCTGTGCATGCCAGCACAGCCCTTCTTTGTGTGGGGAGACAAAGAAATCAAAGCTGTTGTCTGCTCTCTTAAAGAGGCCATAGTCTCAGGGAGGCATTTCCAGGAAGCCAGTCTGACCCTGGGCAGCCCAGGCAGAGAAAGACACCAAGGGTGGACATGTTCTGTCTTCCCATCTGTACCTCTGGCATCCATGCCTGGGGAGGTACTGGTTCTCCAGCAACTTTGCCTTGCCTAAGAGGACAGAGTGACTGGCAGCAGGGGTATTTGCCGACCACCTAGTTATTCCCTTATTCTCCAAGCCCCGTGTCCCTTTTCAGGAAACAGTGGTGGAAAACATAATAAAGAAGGGTAGGTATAAGTGAGCAAGCCTCTCTGGCTTTCAGTTTGAGTGACTCTGTAAGACCTGAGCTCTGCTGAACTTCGGAATGAGACCGACATAATATCTGCATTTGGTGAGCCTCTTGATCGTGACGTGACCTCTATGTCTAACTTCCTTCTGCCTCGGTCTGGTTTTAGTTCACTTAGAATATGAATTAAAGAACTTTTGGATTTCATTTCTTTGGTCTCAACTCAGGATTGAAATATTTGAAATGTGTGACAAACTGCCTTGGTTCTTCTTTTTTTTTTTTTCTTTAAAGTATATGTATGTGAGGGGGGAGTGGTCTAGGGATTTTTGAGATAGGATCTTATGTGGCTCAGGCTGATCTCAAACTCTCTATGTAGCTAGGGATGACCTTGAACTCCTGATCCTTCTGTCTTGATGGAATTATAGGCACACACCACCACACCAGCATATATTCTTATCCTACATTGCATACATATAAAAAAGTATTTTACAAATCCTCAGAATGGATTATAGCACACTGAGTTATCTCACTTTTCAGGAAGTCCTTTTTAGTCACAGAAATTCATTTCATTTTCCATTGTGATATTTCTGCCAGGGCCAAAATCATTTCAGTGATACAAATAAAAGTTTCTTTCCTTTTGGTATTTTTACATAGGGCCTCATGTAGCCCAGGCTGGCCCGAAACCCATTATGAAGCTCAAGATGACACTGAACTCACTCACTATCCTTCTATCTCTACCTCCCTAGTCCAAAACTATAGGCAAATACTACCATGTCCTATTAATTAACTCCTTTTTTTTTTTTTCCAGTCCTGGGGCTTACATAACCTACACAACTTCTCTACCCTTGATGTCCCCTTCTCAGACCCAATGAGTTCACGCTCAAGATGTCTATAAAGCCTGGGCTGGCCTTGAACTCACAGTCCTCCTTCCTCAGCCTCCACAATGCCGGGATGGAGTGTATGAGCCACCACAGCCAGCACTGTGAGCAAATTTTCTACCAGATGGAATTCAAGTCCTTAATTCTGCCCCGGGCCTATAACGAGAAAGCTGTGTGCATGATGCTGGCCTCCGAGGAGGCCGCCCTCACAGGGACTTACCAAGCACTAGTCCATCTCTCGGGAATTCCCACCTGGAGTCATAAGGCAGCTGCATCGGGTCCACATAGATATACTCATGTCCATCAGGGCTGATTGACTCAATGACCCTCCAACGGATTTCATACCGTGGTTTCTGTAAGGACCAGGGCAGGTAAGTGGTGAACACAGTCCACCGCACATGTAATTACCGAACCCCTTCCCTGATCCAAACACTGAAGAGGCAGTTGTTCTCAGTCTAATGGCTCCAGAGACTCACCTGCTTCCAAATGACAACCAGGACAATGAGGGACACTATGACAATCACCAGCAGCACAAGCACCGCAGCGGCCACAGTCAGTTCGGAACGCAGGGCTGGGGGACAAGAGAGAGACACAGTGGGAATCCCTCCGTCGTGTGGGGTTTGGGGAGGAGAAAGGAAGTGGTTGAACCTCACTGGGCCTAGCTCACTGCTGGTGGGAAAGTATCTAGGCTCTCTGGCCCACTTTGGGGGTGGCTAGGACCACCAGTCAAACATTTGTACCCCTGAAATTAAATGTGATTCTTCCCTGGGACAAAAACTTTTTTCCAAAGATGCTCCAAGGATCCCCTTTTCAACCTGACTCAACTGTTCTAAGGAATAAGAGACAAAAGACTCTCCTTCCTCATTTTCCATCCGCACACACCCAACACTGAGAGTAAAGAGGTTTAGAAGCCACACTACGTAAGATAAGCACAAATGTCCACAGCCTCTGCAAATGCAGCTGGCTCTGTGACTGCAAAGAAAAGGGCCTGACAGCAAGACCAGGTGCTTCAAGTTCAGACAAGGCTGGATTTCTATCTTGGGACCCCTGTCTGGGATTCCACATCCCACCTGAGGAAGACAGGGCTTGGCTGGTGACCTGGAGTTGTCCTGCCTACTCAGAAACTCACTGGGAGCCACCAGCTTCAGCTCTCGGTTCCTAACCCCAAGGTCATTCTTTGCCAAGCACCGAACTGCAATGGTCTCTTCCACTTTGGCAAAGGACACTCGGCCCTCCACAGTGCTCCTGCCTCTACGATGGAACTCCGTGACGATGTTTGAGACATTGCTGGCCAAAGTTGTCCACGAAGTGTCGTTAGTACACCTACAGAGAACGTGACACAAGCGAAGGTCTGATTACCAGAGTCACAGAGACCAGTGATCCTTCCACACTTCCGACCTTGCACACATTTGAGGGTTGCCACAGGCTAGCCTTCTCATTTTATTATGACTATTTACACTAAAGTTCATTTGCACCTGCTCAAGAGGAAGAATCTCACACAGATAACTAAACATTAATAGTTTTATAAGGAGGCAAATAAATTCAACAATATACAGCTACTAATCCCAAATCTTGAACCTGTGAGCAAACTGAGAAGAACATCAAACATGTTCAACAATCCCAATTTCCCACTCCTTCAAAAATACCCTTCTTCCCTATCACCAAACCCAGAAAGAGCTTCTTAGGGACCTTTAGAGTGGCAGTGGTGCTCTGGATTAAATTATTAGACCTAGAGATTCCAGCACCCAAGTTACTCCTCAGCCCTGGGTGAGGGGAGGAGCAGAAAGCTTAGCACACTCAAAGCTTTTGAACACAGCTAGTTGCCATGGGAAGAACACACGAACACACAGTTCATGGACCCATTGTAGAAAGTGGAGGAGGAGCTGGAGATGGCTCAGCACTTAGAAGCCCATACTGCTTTGCAGAGGACCCACATTCGGTTCCCTCCATTGGGAGGCTTACAACCACCTGTAACTCCAGCTTCAGGGAATCCAATGCCCTCGTCTGCCTCCAACAGACAAAAGGGTGTGAGCAGCCATATGGGACTGCTTTTGCCTCTGTTCAGATGCCAGTCTAGCCACGGAAACAGTTTACTGAATAAGAAATGTGAGCTGGCCAGGGGTGGTGGCACGCACCTGTAATCCCAAAACGTGGGATGGTAAAGCAAGAGGATTTTAAGTTTGAAGTAAACCTGGGCTGCATGGTGAGCTCTTGTCTCATAAATAGAACTGTGAGCTAAAAATACAGCTGGGGCGGTTAAAATCCTCGGACAACAGTGGTTCTTGAAATTCTTCTTGTCTTCACATTAGAGATAGTTTGACAGAGAAATAGAAAAGCAATGCGGAATAAATGGAAATATAAAGGCCCTTGGAGGACACAGGAAGGAGCATGCACGCAAATATAAATATGTGTGTATGTATGTGTGTGCACGTGTGCCTGTGTTCACACGCAAACAGGAACATGCACACACACACACACACACACGATGGAATTCACTTCCAGAACTCTGTTGTATAGTTTGTAAGTAACATGAGCCTTGGGCCACGGAAGACTCACAAATACAAAAGGGGTCAGCCAAAGAAATAAAGTGCACTTGAGGTCCTTTATGTCATGAAAGAAACATTCTGACCACACAAGAATAGGGAACATCTGGTTTCCATACTTCTTAATATCCTTGCAGATCATCCACTCGATGTCCGGAAGAGGTGTGCCTTCAGCTGTGCACCTCACAGTCTGCCCTCCGCCGGAGCCATGGTGATCGTCGACCAGCTCTAGGATGGATGCAGAAACTGCAAGAGGAAGGAGGAGGTTACAGCTGAAGAGTCTTTGTCCCTGGCCATGAAGGGACATCCCTCCAAGGAACATTCCCAAGAGATCCGAAATGGTTCTCAAGCACCAGTTGTGTAAGACAAGAAACACTTCAACTTGAACAGACCCGCTCAGTGTTTGGGGGCTTTGTGTCTGGACTGAGGGAAGTGAGAAGTGCCTGTGGTCCTTCAGCTTGGAAGGCAAGGAAGATCTGCCAGTTATCTCTGCATTCAGGATTTGACGAATAGATTTGACAAATGCATGTCATAAAGCAGCCTTCACCCAAGACCATCCAAGGGACATCACTAGATCCTTTAGAGACGGGCAAGCGTTTCAGCAGCATGTGTGTATGTGCATTGCACGCATGCCTGGTGCTCAAGGAGGACAGAAGAGGATATTGGATCCCCTGGAACTGGAGTTAAGGGGGGTTGTGAGCCACCATGTGGGTGCTGGGGACCCGAACCCCAGTCCTCTGCAAGAGCAGCAAGTGCTATTAACCATTGGGCTATCTCTCCAGCCCTTGATTTGTTTTTAAAATATGGAATTCTATCACATAATAATAATAATAATAATAAGCCAGAAAATATACATCTTTAACTTAGAATGTTTCCTCAGAACAATTTTTTTTTCTCTAGAAATGTTTTAGATTTCAAATCTTTTCAGAAGTTGGGTTCTAATGAGATGTCTAAGGGAAGAACTCTAAGAATGTTCATTTGTATCTCAGACACCTTACACACACAGCCAAATGGTAATTTTGTACAATACTTTTATATGCCGGAGTATTTTCTGACGTGTCAGGTCACAACTTTCCGCTTGTGACATCACATCATATGAACACTCAAAAGTTTCAGTTTTAAGCTAGATATTCCACATGCCTGGACTCTTAGCATTTGGGAGGCTGAGGCAGGAGTATTACTATTTCAAGGCTACCCTGGGCTACATGCTTAGATCCTATCTCAACTCCTTCCCTGATTTAAAAACAAAAAAAGTTTCTGGTTTTGGGGCATTTCAGACTTCTGGATGAGGAATGCTCAACCTGGACCTGAACCCGACCCCGCACACGCCACGTCCAGGAGCTGTTTCTACCCTAAGGTATTACTTCTCCTCCCAAGGCTTAGAAGAGAAGAGCCAAGCTGTCTCCGGGGGACAGTCATTCACTGAGAAAGCATGACCTGTTCACGACTTTTACATACCTAGAGTTGACAGCTCAAACGTATAGCTCTTCATGTCATCGTCGTTTTGAACTATAATGGTGTAATAGCCACTGTCTTCCTCCTTAGCCCGGATCAGCTTTAATTTGCTTTGATACCTTAAGAGACAAAACATGCATTTTAATAAGCGGGAGCTAAGTAAACACCAGTTGTTTAAGCAATTACAGTCTTTGAAATTTTATTTCTGAAAAAAAAAAAAAATCTCTTTTTCTTGTCAGTATCAATGTCCTTTCTAGAATTCTCGATCCAGCTTCCCCACATTGAAGGTCTCACTCAGACACAATAGAAAACCACTGTTTTGCAACGACGCGTCTCCGGGAGGTATCGATTCTGGAAAGGCCTCGTTTCTGAACGATAGTAAACAAAGCCTTTTTTAAATAAGATGGCTCAGTAGGTGAAACTGCTTGTCGTGATAGCCTGATGGCTTGAATTCAACGCCCAGAACCCACGTAAGAAGTCACGTGCAGTGGTACCCGGCACAACCCAGCACTTCTACTGTGAGATGGGAGGAGGAGACAGGAGAACTGCCCAGAGCTCTCAAGGCAACTAGCATGGAGCACTCAGCGCGGTGGCAGAAACAACAGAGACTCTGCTTCAACGAGGTACAAGGCAACAACAGACTCCCCCAAATTGACCTCTGACTTGCAGGTGTATGTGCCTGCTTGTGCATGCATGCATACATGCATGCCTGTGTGTGTATGTATATGTGGGGGGGGTATGCACACGCACGCATGCATGTGTGTGTGTAAATACAATATTTTCACAGTTGGCTGTCATTATAAAACATTCCAATACACAGAAACAGCTGGAATGGAAGAAAATTGTAGAAATTTTATTGGATTCACCACACCTCCATTTCCTTACATATAAGCTATGATGATTGTGCGTACGGCGCACTCATTCTGAGGACCTATTAAATAATATTAAACGTGGGAAAGCACTTTCATAGCCTGCAAACTACCCTACGAATACTGGAGCTGTAGAAAAGCAGGCTGCGGTAGCGTCCCCTCTCTGCCCACTATTGGACCGGTTTCAGGACTGGGTTTCCTTTGAGGGCACTTACACACTTACACACACCCAGCTGCTGATTCATGCCATTCACAGCCTACACTTGTTTAGCGGAGAAAGTCAGTAGGTTCACTGGTTGTAAGCTCCATGAAGCTGGGAGCTCCACTTATCTCACACTGCCTGGCCTACCCAGGAATGAAAAGACTAAGGACTGAAGGGTTCTCAAATCACAGTAACGAGTAGCTTTCCAGTGCCACTCCCTGGCAAGCCTGCCTTGCCAGTGATATTTATTACAGCCTGGAATTCCTGCTCAGACACATGAGAAATGTCAGCCGTGCCAGGATGACCCTGTGTCTCCCGGCACTTGCAAGCTGAGGCATGAGGGTCACTGTGAGTTTGAGGCCAGCCATAACTACATAGCAAGACCCTGTCCCAGGAAAACAAAGTAATAATAGTAACAACAGCAGCAACAACTGGCAGGGCAATAACTACTTTAAATGGTGCAATGGTTCACACCTGTAATCCTAGAGGCTATGAGACAGGAGGACTGTTTGAGGTCAGGCTATAAAATGAAACCCTGTCTCAAAAACCAAAACAAAACAAAAAATGTGCTCTCTACCTCCTGGATTCTACTTAGAACTAGGGACTGCAAGAGAAATTGAGGTGCCCAGTGGTAGAGTGCTTGTCTAGCATGCAAGAGGCACAAGAGACCGAGGCTTGATCGACAGACAGCACCAGGAGCAACGGAAAGCAGGACTAGAGAAGAGAGGAGAGCGCACAGTCACTCCAGGTCCGGATCCAAATGACTCACAGATCTGGATTTAATCAAAGTTCATCATATTTCCAGTGGGATCCTGGGTTGGGGCGGACACACTCTGAATAGCGGCTTTTTTGTGACATGTAGGTTTACATGTAAATTACCTCACAAGTGTAATCAGTTCATGTGTCTGCTGAAATATGATGCTCATTAAGGGAACTATTGAGTCCAGACACATCCAATTCCCCCATCTCTCCTTCACACCTTTAGCTAGGTCCCATATCCCATCTCTCAATGACAGACGGAACTTTTTAGTCTTTTCTTCTTGTTTTACCTTAAATACTTATCAATGTATTATTGTCAGGCTGCAATGTGATCTTTAAAGTGTTACAAAAGTGTGATGAGAATGCAGTTATAAAAGGTCTTAGCTGGGGTGCTACGTCTGGCAGGCTGATGTTCTGATTGGCGTTCGGTCATACACCAACCTCTGTCTAAGAAGACTCGTCACGAAAGTGACTTCTGAAGGGTGTCCTTTACCTTGTCTCCTGGCTCTTCTGCACATCAGTGGTGATCTCGGTGAGATTCTCAATCAGAGTCAGGTTGTCCTTCAGCCAGGATATCCTGGGAGTGGGGTAGGCCTGTACCTCTACCACAAACTCTCTGACTTGATGCAAGTTGACAGTCTCCAGCTGGCCAAAGGTGGGCCTGATCTCAACAAAACCTTTCTCTGTGCAAGCAAGAGTCCCCATTAAATAATAATCAGTGCATACCAATCCCAAATAGCATGAACGACTGACATTTAAAAAAAAGAAAGAAAATAGTATGTACCGTGGACAGAAATGGTGACTTTCTTCATTTCTTTGACCTCCTTAGTGGCCTGGCGAGCAGCGCACTCATAATCTCCGCTGTCCTTCACCGTGGCCTTTGGGACCGTCAAAGTGTACACCAATTTGATGGATGGGAGCTTGATCTCTTCCAGCATGGTGACACCTTTGTTTTTCTGTAGTTGCGGACAAGAAAACCAACGTTTAGAAAGCTCCTTCCAGAGTGAGCCCTAAGACGGCGGTGTGAATGTCACCCGTCCACCGACGTCTGAGTGATGGGCTCTCCATGGGGCGCTTGGCAACTGGGAGGCCAAGCATATGTGGGAGCAGCTGTTATGTAGGAGATTGCTGCACTTTGTCATTTTGCTGTGAGCCTAAAGCTGCTCTAAAACACAAAACCTAAAGAACAAAAGTAAAAATAAGAATGTAGAGGGGAAGGAGCCAACAAGGCCCCACTCCTCCCTGGGGACTTGTAAGCAGGTCATGGTTCCTAGGACAGACATTTTCTTCAGTGATGTGGCCACTGGTAAGGGACCCATGCTCCTGCCAGTAACCCCTTGCCCATCCTTCTAGAAGCCACTCTAATTAAGCTAACCAGGGCACATACAAATGGCAAAAAGGCATGAAAGAAGGAAGGTGATCAGCTTGAAAGAGGGAGTCTGCCAGAGTGGGAGGGGAAAGAGAGGAGAGTTAATGGTAGGTGAACGTAATCAAATGTATCTATGAAAACGCCGTAAAGAAATCCATTATTGTGCATAGTTAATAAATGGTAATAAAAAGTGAATGCAACCCCAAATCTAGATCCTTTTAAAAAGTCATGCTTTAAAATATTAGAGGTAGGCGTAGTGGCTCACAGCTCTAACCCCATCACGTGAGAGGCTGAAGCAGGACTATTCCTCTGAGGTTGAAGCCAGCTTGAGCTACATAGCAAGTTCAAGGCCAGCTTGGACTACAGAGTACGGCCCACAAAACCCAAAGACAAGCAGAAATTCAAACATTGGGCGGGGGCAGCAGCTAATCAGTGAATCACTTTCACAACAGTGAAATGCACACAGCACCTGTGAGGCTCTGGGTTCAGTCACCAATGTTGCGGAACAACTTTTTAATAGAAAATAAATAATTAGGCGGATAATCAATGATCTGTGCAAAGTTTCTGAACTATCCACTGGGGAGAGGGGGAAGGGATGGATAGAACAGAGTGTGTTGGAAGAAGAGCAACTATTAGTTATAACTGTGTATCTGTGTATGAAAATTTCTAAAGGATCTGTCTGTCTGAAACCTGAAAAGTGTGCTGCTCTGAGCAGCAGGTTTTCCTGGGTTCCTCCAGGAACGAGACTTTATACAAAGCTCCCGTTAGATGGAAAGAATAAGTTCTGGTGTGCTCTGGCACAGCTTGGTGCCTATAGACCATAACATAAAAGCCTAGCGACACTATCAGATGCCTCAGAACCCCAAGGCCTGTGAGTCAAGACAGTGAGGACGCGTGACGCCTCTAAAAATCTCTAAAAATCAGAAAACATATAAAAGCCAGGCAGTTCTTGCTTTTCCAGTGTTTTAATTGGTGTTATAGCCACAGAGCATCTCCGTTTGTTTCTGACTTTTCAAAGGGGGTCTTTGTGCATTGAACGCCCTGGTCATCCGATTGAGAAAAATTAAAGGCCCTGGAGTCAAATGTGCTCATTATCCAGAGGGGAAGCTGAGGCCTGAACAAGTCAAGGGAGTGCCTGTTTGGCATGCGCACACCGGCACGTGGGTGCCCCAGGTACTCCACGTCTGCAGGTACCCACCACTTCTCCAGGGTAAGTCCACTGAAGGTCAACCACCTCATTGTTAAAGACCGCACAGGTCACCACAACCGTTTCCCCAGACTTATAGACAGTTTGACGGGCTTCCATCTCCAGATTCAGCTCCGACGCTGCTGTAATGAAACGGTAAAGGGGACACAGTACAGTTAGGGTCTCAAAGCAAACTGTTCATTTAAAACGATGGAAAACCACGTGCAGACTCATGTAGTCAGGACAAACGCTGGAAAACCTGCGAAGCCATGACTCTGAGTCACATACAACTTGGGGCGTAGTTATAATGGAGAAACACAAAATTAATAACAACATCAGAAATCAGTCTCAGTTAACCAGAGCACCACATGCCCGGGCATTTGGGTTATGGCTCTACTCTTCCGGGCCACCTTAAGGCTTTGTGTTCCTGGATTCCACTCCTCTGCTCTGCCCTCGGTTACTCTTAGCAGCCCCCCAGAGCCTAGCACAAAATAAGCTCTTAGCAGGAGGAAAGTGACATTGTGTTGCTTCTGCTCGTGTCCGTGTAAAGTCTTCCCTAAAAGCTCCCACCCCAGCCCCCAGTGTGAGACAGACTTTGCCGGTCAGGCCAAACCTCACATCAAAGGGAAGAGGTTTAGCCTGTTTAACTATAGTCTTCCTTCCAAACTGAAATCACTTAATTCTTAGGTTACTGAAATTAATCTAGGCCTCCCCAACCCCCCCGGGGTGTATGTTTGTTTCTTAGGGCTGCGTAGTCAAGAATGTGAAGCAAACACTAAGAGGCTTACACAGGAAAGAATTCCTTGTGGTATTTTTCATGGAGCACGCAATCTTACACGTATAAGCAAGCTCAGCCCTCCATGAATTAAGCCTGTATTATTACAGCTACAGAGGTCAGCTACATTGTATGCCGAAGGTAGAGTTTTAAATTCCTAAGTCAGAAACTAGGTCTCTGCTGCCAGTGACTACAATCAAATTTAAAGGCCTAGTTTGCTCATGGCTCTCATTTAAAGAGGTAAAAGTACCTTTCAGAGCATAAACGTTAAATTCGCCGGTCTTGAACGTCCTCCCTCTGACGGTGGCCTCACAGATGTAGGGCCCCACGCTGAAGGTCCCGTTGAAACCCTGCCTGCTGTCGTAAGAGGCAAGCACCAGCCTACCATTATTGCGCAAGGTTACTTGAGTCTCTGGATCCGTGGTTCGACAAGGTATGATGGCCGAATCATCTTCTTCCACAATGACTAAAGAATCTGTCATCCCTAGAGGCACAAAGGCCATGTCTGGGTCTGTGATTTTACAGAGAGAAGAGAAGGAAGAATCTATTAGGGTTTCATTTCACTTTTACACACAGATACAGAGAAAGGATCCGGGGCAATTATAATCATTATCGCTGATACCATATCAATATTGTTATTACCACTGTTGTTGCTGTGTTGGTGGTACTAGGGATACAACTCAGAGCCTCATGTGTGCTAGATGAGTGCCCTGCCCTCGAGTCACACCCCCGCCTGCCATTACTCTTGTTAGGTATGAGTTGTACCTCTGTACATATATACAAAAGAGTCATGCCGCCAACATTTTGACGAGCAGAAAGTTACCTTAAAATCCAACAGTAACAGCTAACTATTGGCAATAATTAGAAATACCAGCCCAGAAGCCAAACCAAAATATTAAAAAATAAGAGACCAATTGTATTATTGTATTATTCCTTTTGTTTGATTTATTTTTTTATTTATTATTTTGCATTCTTTTTTGTGTTTGGTTTTGTTTGAGATAAGGTTTTGCTGTGTTTCCCAGTCTGGACTGGGAAATGTTACACGGCCTTATCGACCTTGAACTCATGATCCTCCTGGCTTAACTTTGCTAGTGCTAGATTATAAGTGTCTAGTACCTTGTCCAACCATAATTCTTAACTATGAATTGCTCTTAGAAACCCCTACTGCCTATAGCTGGTATCATTGACAAGCAACACAGAAATGTATTAAAAATAATGTCTCAAGAAATGGGGTGTGGGGGGGCCAGTGCTGGAGAGATGGCTCAGTTGTTAAGAGCACTAACTGCTCTTTCCAGGGGCCCTAAACTCAATTCCCAGCAACCACATAGTGGCTCACAACCATCTATAATGGATCTGATGCCCTCTTCTGGCATGCAGGTGTACATGAAGATAGAACACTCAGACATAAATAAATAAATCTTAAAAAGAAAGAAAGAGAGAGGAGGGAGGGAGGGAGGGAGGGAGGGAGGGAAGAAGGAAGGAAGGAAGGAAGGGAGGAGGAAGCTCAGGCTGGGGTTGAGGATGGGATACAGGAAGCAGAGGCTGAGCATGAGATTAGCTATCCAAAGGCTTTGGGCTTGATCCCCAGCATGGATAATTCCACAGTCCAAAGCCTTTCTTTACAAAGAATCTCTAGTTAAGCCACTCCAGCACCAGCTGCAGAAAGGGCCCAGCTTTATAACTGCCCAGGAGAAGGTCCCACGGGAGAACAATGCGCAAGAGCCACTTGGGTGGTGTCTGTACTGGTGCTGGGAACTGGGGGAAACAAAATCCAGACTAGTTTAGGCAGACTGAAACCTCAGAAGCCACTTTCAACAAGCCCAAAGTTCATTCCATTCACAGCTTGTAGAAAGCCCTCCAGGATTAGAAAAATCTCACTGAAGGAACCTACGTGTTCCTATTATTAATATAATTATAATTATTATTCACCATTTTCATCATCACCATTAATGTATGGCATTAAAGTGACATTCTCTAAATATCTGCCTTTTTTACAACAAAATTTTTTACTGTTAGAAAAGACACTTCAGGGCTGGAGAGACGTCTTAGCAGGTGAAATGCTTGCGGTGCAAACGTGAGGGCCAGAGCCCAGCACCCTGTACATGCAGTAAAAGCGGGGTGAGTGTGGCAGCCCATCTATAGTCCCAAAGCTCTTTCCATTCCTCCAACAATGTACTGAAAATTCCCATCATTCTCATTTGTGTTCAGAGTTCTAAACTCTTGAACCCTGCCAACAAAGAGTTCATCAAACAAAAACTGCACATTGATTTCAGGTTCAGCTGGATGGACCACTGTCTCTAATGTTGGGCTCTCCTTTCCAATGCTAATCTTCCCCACTAGTGAATGCTACCTATATGATGTATAGGTGACACCAGGATCCTTCTTTTTACAGTTACCCATGTCAGGAGACAACAGTATGTACAGGTACCGACAGCTACAGATTGGCAAAGGCTCACAGTTATGGCAAGGTAGGTGGTAGACCAAACGCATCTCAAGCTCTCTGCTAAGCCTGGATTCCAGTGAAAGCACATCCCTCCAACCACAGAGGGCTTAACTATCTAAAATCTAGCTCTGTAGCCTTCATAACCTGAGGTCACCCTCCCCAGCAATGCTTCCTACTAATGACTGAGGGGAACTGAGGTCCATAGGCAAGAAGGCCCACCTTCTCAGCAGTGTAGTACCTATCCATCTGATAAAATCAAGCAGAACCATGCAGGACCTTCGCACTCCTTTCCTAGGCCTTGCCCTTGTGAAACCCTCGCATAACTTCCATCTTGGCATCTGCCTCTCAACAGACACAGGGTCGTATCATTATCGTGGAAATTCCCATAAATGTTAATGGCAAAGACAAAATAATTCCTCCCAATCAAAAGTAAATGCATGTTTATATTGAATCCGAAACTGAGTGGCTATTTGGAAATCACCCTAGTGAACCGTGCGTATCCATGGCAAGGACTGCTTGCTAAGTCCGTCTCCTATACCAGGCATGGTGCTTGATACACTTGTAAGTGCTTGCTCACACTGACTGAACCAAAAGTAAGTACATTTGATATTTTTGCAAAATACCAAAAAAAAGACATACCATAGCAAAGACTGTTTTCAAAATAAATAGAGTTCTGACATGTTGAGAATAACTACTTCTCTCTAGGTGGGACATACAGTCGTCCGTAGGCTGGATGAGTATTTTGGCTGGATGTAAGTAGGTATATCACCTGCGAGCCATGCCTATGGAGGCCAGAAGAGGGCTCTAATCTCCTGGAACTGGAGTAACTGATTGACATGTGAGTGCTAGGATCCAAGCCTGGGTCCTCTGGAAGAGCAGTGAATGCTCCCAACAGCGGAGTCCTCTCTCCAATCCTCCCATGAGCTTTTCTTGATTTGAGAATGTAAATGATCTTTATTTAATTTTGTGTATTTTGTTGGTCATAATGTGGGCGGGCTCAGCTTCTTGAGAGGCTGAGGCAGGAAGATTGTTTGAGTCTGGCAGTTTGAGGAGAGCCTGGGCAACCTAGCAAGATCTCATCTCAAAAGCAGCAGCAAAAAAAAACCAAAACTGCGTATGGTACCACTCAACATGGACTCAGGAGGTAAGGAGAAAGGATGGTGAATTAGGGCCAGTCTGGACTATGTAAGGAGAACCTACCTTAAAAAAAAAAAAAAAAAAGCAAGCTTAGCATGGTAGCACATGCCTTTAATCCTTGCACTTAGGAGGCTAAAGCCAAAGGATTGTTGTGAGTTGGAGACCAGCCTGGAATACACAGCCAGTTCTAAAACAGCCCTAACTATATATCAAGATTCTCAAAAACAAAAAACAGACAAACGACAGATAGACATAGAGCTAAGGAGATGGCTCAGAAAGTAAGAACACTTCCTGTACAAGCACGAAGACCTGAGTTCAAATCTCTAATATTCATTTTTTTTTAAATCTATGCCTTGAGTTCTGCGGAAGGTGAGATAGGACCATTAGCTTCATTTGCTGGCCACCAACCTAGCTCCAACAGAT
The DNA here is from genome assembly GCA_026225945.1 of Cricetomys ansorgei. Classification (NCBI taxonomy): domain Eukaryota; kingdom Metazoa; phylum Chordata; class Mammalia; order Rodentia; family Nesomyidae; genus Cricetomys; species Cricetomys ansorgei. The sequence continues at coordinate 6,863 of JAMJFZ010002661.1, read as the reverse complement.
CCCTCAGTGAGAGAGCCAGCGAGAGAGAATAATACAGAGAGAGGGCAGGACACTAGTGTCCTCCTCTGGCTTATGGACAGAAAGAAAGACAGAGACAGAGAGAGGGGGAAAGAGAGGGAGAGGGAGGGGGAGAGGGAGGGAGGGAGGAAAGAAGGGAGAGGAAGAGGAGGGGATGAAAGAAGGAAAAACTGTGTTTTCTCTATCTTCCAATTTCTCTGTGATAAATGTTTATGAATGCCTTGTGAATCTCAACACAGTGACTCAGAGACAGGACAGGAAGCAGGTTGGTCTAGGAGAGCCCTGCAGCTCACCTGGCACATAGATGTAAATCTGCCTGCCTTCGATCTCGCTGTCTTCGTTCTGCGTGTGGTTGTAGTAGCACGTGTACCATCCAGTGTGGGCTGCCGAGGCGTTGACCACTTCCAGCACGGCCACAAAGAGGCCGCTGTTGTTCTCCTCGCTTCTGATTTCCACGTTAGGGTCCTCTTCTTCAGACATGGGGTGCTGCCAGCTCACTTCACTCTCCCCAAAGCATCTCAGAGAAAAGGACGAATTCAGCTGCACAACCTTCTCATTCTCATTTGGGAGGATGGAGGGTAATAAGAGCTGGCAGAAGATGAGGCTCGGCCCTGTAAAAAGAAGCAGGCATTGAATAGGGCGAGCCAGAAAGGACGGCTTCGCCAGGGCACTGAGAGTAGCCACAGTAGCAGCTTATATGAACAACGGCCATTTCTACGTGAAGCTCTGTCGCTCTGGATGCCCATGAAAGGCCCTCCATTATAACAGCCACTGCATCTGCTGAGAGTAGCAAGTGTTCCAACGGCCTCAACAGCCCCACCAAACCCCCCAGATTCACCCCTTCAAACACTCAAATGGATAAAGGATGTCTGATTCCAATTCCATATTTCACACTCTTATGTGTGACCATAAAATATCCCGGTGCGGTCTGGGCTCAAGCACATATGGGTTCTTTATCGTGCATATGCCCTGCAGAAGTTTTCCTTGGTTTTTAAAAAAAAAAAAAAGTGGGCAGGAGATATGAGAAGAGGGGCAGGGAGATGGAGCGGACAAAGCACAGAGCACATCTTTCCTCACTGGGGCCCTTTGGCACGATGTTTCTCTCTCCTTAATGATTTCCAAAAGCCAAAGCAGGAAGGCGCGGGTTTAAATTCACAAAAAATAAATAAAACTGGGGAAGAGGGGGTCTTGAAATTCATCCTCAAGCTTTGTTCAGTGTAGCCTTCCTTGTCTATAGAGTAAGAGGTACATTATGATTTAATTATTAATTAACGGTCTCTAGTTTTGTCGGGGCCTAACTTGAGAGTGGTATCTGCAGCAGATACATATGTGGATAAAACCTAACAAGTTCCAGGCAAGGAATTTACGATCTTCCTGCTACAGCCTCCCAAGTAGCTGGGATTTCAGGCCTGAGCCTCCAAACCCAGTGAAGAACGCCTGCGACTTTTTGCTACTTGTACACACTTGAATCGATCTGATCCTGCTTTGCTGCAGGCCCATCCCAGGGAGATGAAGAGGGCAGTGGGCAAGTTTAGCCAACATCTCAATGCAAGATTATCCATTCTCTCAGCCCACTGACAGAAAGCATTCATTTTGAAATGGAGTTAGTGCCATTCGGCAAAGGGCACCAAAGGTTCCTGGTCACCCTGGAGAATTGTTGATTTCTTCTCACCCCCTATCGGACTCTGTGCGGGTAAGAGGCCCATGGAGCACAGAGCATGAGCTCCCTGGGACAGTGAGTTAAGAGGGCAGGGTTGATGTGAGGGTACCTACCTGTGAGGAAACAGCTGAGGACCAGGAAGGCCTGGTGGGAGGTCCCCATAGCTCCTGAGAACTGCAAAAGACAAGAGTCCAAACAGCATTAGCCGAAAGGAAAGCCACTGCTGAGCAGGTTCTCCTGCAATGGGAAGCCTCACTGGTACCATCATGTCCCCGCTGAAGGTTGACAGCTAATATAGCTGAGAGGAAAGTATTGCAGAGCCTGGAGGAGTCTGCAGACCCTGTCCCCAGGTTTTTCTCAGTGTCTAAGCTAGATAAGTCTCTGCTACACACAGGCTGTCACTTGCTTCATGTCACAGTTCACCAGGAGTTTGAATCGTTCAACAAAAAAAAAAATTCCTTGGGCTGGAACAATCATTTGATAATAAAGTGTGGTTTCTACGTAGACTAACAAACGCAGCTTAGAGGTGGTCTCTGTGACACAGAGGCATTCAAGAACGTGGCCCCCAGCCTATGTTCTGTGGTACCTAGAAGCTTGGAAAGCCCATGACAGGCACATGAACAAAGGAGCAGTAAAGAGAAAGAGGGAGAGACCCGGCACGATGGATGTACGCTTTTAATTCTATCACTTGGGAGGCAGGGAGAGCATCACTCCTTGTCAACCTAGCGTATGTGTACGCAGACCACATTCTGGGAAAAAGTTCCTTCCCAGAAATCTCTACACTAAGCCATGAACAGAGGGAGAACCTCCATCTGCCCCCTCACACTCTTTCTTGCTGAAAGGCACAGAAGTTTGGCAAATGATGCAAAGCACACAGCCAAGGGGTAGATCCAGGAGTGAGTGACTGTGTGTGCTCACACTCCTACGTAGCCTGTTCATGCATGTGCATGTGTGTACAGGTGCATGTGGGGGCCAGAGATGACATCACATGTCTTCCTCAGTCATTCTGCACTTATTTTCTGAGGCAAGGTCTCTAGCTGAACCTGGTGCTCACCAATTTTGGTAGACCAGCAGGCCAGCAATTCCAGGGATCTGGGAAAGGTCAGCCTTTCACATCCACTCTTTTCTAATACAACCTGCCCCCCAAGCCCCTCTCCTTCTCTGCACCCCACAATCAGAAAACCTAATTGCAGGGTTGTGAACCAAATGCACTTTGAAAGATGCTGTCTAGCTTAATGGTGTCTGAGGATCTTGGCAGGTGCTAGAGGATGTAGGTTTTCCAAACTGCTGCGGTGACAGCCACAGGGGGGCCCCAGAGCCAGGCTGGTCGCCTGATTTACCACAATTAGCAGTAAGGGCCTGTGTGTTTGTACACAGAAATATCAACCTCCCACCGATAATCCACTTGGCCAGCTTCAAAGCAGCTCCCAGCGCCAGCTTGCCGGCTGGGGTTTTATCACATTCGCATCCTGTAGTTCTCCAGTGAGCCTCACCAGCCATGGTTTTTCAAGCCCCACTAAGCTCAAGAGAAGGACTCAGCACACTGACAGAGCAGGCTCTGAAGACCATTCTGGCCAGCCAGGCTCCAGCAAATTTCCTTCTGTGTGTCCAGATACGGTGGACTTGCTGCCAGGGACGATGATTTACTGGCATTCAAAGTAGGCAATGAAAACAGGGCCTCTGAGAGAGTGATAATGGCGCGAAGAGTTAACATCCACATGTGTTTGCTGAAGATTTCAAACTCCCGGCTCTGATAACGGCCGTCCCTGGCTAGAAACCACGGGTGTATTTGTGAAGCTGCGTGCCATTACTCATCTGCAGCCCAGACCATCTAGCCATGAGTAATTGTAGCAGGTCTGTCCCACAGTGAGAAACAGAACCCAAGAGGAGAGGAAGAGATTCCCCACACTTGCTGCCCTGTGCTGAAGATCTCTGGAAGGGAGTCTTGGTATTGCTGGTGCTTTCCCACCCTGCCAAGTGCCATTCCTTAGTTGTTCCCACCCTGAAACATCCACAAGTCAGATATACAGATATAAGTCACTGAAATTACACAACCCGAAGCTTGTAGCTCTGCTGGCCAGTGCAATTGGAGACTAGACACATTTTGAGGGAGGAGTAACAAATTTCTTTAAAGCAAAAAAAAACCACTAATGAGGCCAGTGAGATGGCCCAGTGGGTAAAGATACTGGTGACCAAGCCTGAAGACCTGAGTCAGAGCTCTAAGACCCACATGGTAAAAAGGAAGGAAACTCCTGCAAGTTGTCCTTTGGCCCATGGTACGAAAGCGCATACACACACACACACACACACAATAAATACATAAACCTTTCGTTTTAATTACATCACTTACTAGTCAGGCATGGCGAGATAGAGGCAAAACTATCCCAAGTTCAAGGCTAGCCTGGGCGATAAAACTTTATCACAAATAAATAGACAAATATTGTTTCTTTCTCCCATGTCAATTCTGTGTTGGACTTCAGTCTCCAGCCTTCAGATCACAGCTCAAAAATCATGTCAGGGTTGGAGAAACAAGCCAGAATATGTGGCATTGTAACCATGTGAGCCAGGTGGTGGTGGTGCACAACCATAATCTTTGCACCACCATAATCCCAGAACTCAGGAGGCAGAGGCGGGCAGAGCTCTGAGTTCGAGGCCAGCCAGGTCCACAGAGTGAGTTCCAGGGCAGCCAGGGCTACATAGAGAAACCTTGTCTCAAAAACAAACAAACAAACTCAAAAGCAACAATGCTCGCTCCCGGACAGGTGCCATGGTTCATCTCCAGTCTGTTATTCTCATTCCTTTCAGAAGACACACGTAAATCACATCAGACTAGATTCTGGTTCCCACTCTGACACTCTTCTATCTCTTAGAACTTCAATCTTATTTCTAAGTCAAAACCAGTCATGACTGCCTTGCCTCCCTGTGTCCTAAAAGGACTAAGTTACATAGTTGCATTCAAAGCGTGTGGGTGCTCGCTTTGAATCTCTTTCTGCAGACTCCCAGGATGTGCTAGATGATGCCAGCTCCTTTAACTCCTCCTTACTAAGAAAGTGAAGCTCTGGAGGCCCCACAACTCCACCTTCTGCCTAGTAGGGCAGTGGATGTGAACCTCTAGCTGGTATCACTGTGACAGTCCTGCGACATAAACTAATGCATACAGTCCTAAAAACACAGAAACAAATCTGATGCAGCCACTGCCCCCCCTTTCCATCTCTCCCCTCTTCCCTCTCTCCTTTCTAGTTCTCCCATATGCATGATGTAGCTCAGGTTAACCTTGAACTCAAGACCCTCCTGCTGCAGGCCTGCATCACACTCAATTGTTTCGGTGGTGCATTCGTGAGTGAAAGTGAAAACTACTGAAGGCGAGTCTCTTACCAGAGCCCACAGGATAAGCTGGGAGGTAAACAAGATGCAAGTAAATCAAAGGCCTTCTTCCAGAAGAGCTGCCCGTTCTCCTGAGGCCCAGGCCCGAGCCAGCTTCCCTGACATCAAGGGCTCAACGCATGAATTCCACTGCATAACCACTGGACACTGAAAGCCACCCCACCCTGTCCCAATTAAAGACCACAGGAGACTCTCAGCCCCAAAACCACTGGGGACCTTCAAGATTCAGATTTCCGAGGTTTGGTTAATTTCAGCCCTCCTGAGTCCATTCTAACTCTGAAATAACACATCTTGTTGTTTTGTGTCCCCACCTCCCTTTTACGAAGTCTCATAACTTCAGCCCAGGCAGCTTAAATACGAGTCTGCAATGGTGGCAACTTCTGTGGGTTTTTTATTTTGTTTTGTTTGTTTGTTTGTTTGTTTGTTTGCTTTAAGCCCAAAGTATATTTCTCAGGACCTGAACCCCACCAAGGAAGGCCTGTTGTGTTTCGATATGCCAAAGCATAGTGTTAGATGTTCCAATAAGAGGCAAGGATTGGGATGTTTTTGCACGGAAGCATTTTAAGGGAACAGCCTGGGTTCACAAGCCATTCTGGTCTCCCTGCACCAGATCTGTAACCTTGAGAGAACAGAGTAACATTTCTTTCAGGCCATCACTAAATGAAATGATCATTGACTTGAAGTCACCAAGCCCCGTACCAGGCTTACAGAAGGTAAAAACCCTGCTACGTTCCTTGCAGGTCTGCTCACATAAGCACTGTTCACTATATAAGTGTAAAAGATTAACAATTAAGCTCCATGTAGCTCAGTGTATCAGCACTCATCTAACATTTGGAGAGACTGAATTTGATCTCCAAACCACACATACCCCCACACAAATTAAGTTGGGAACTACACAAATGTCTGAAAAATAAAATCCGTTCTTCTGGTGAATGATGCAGATTCATACGAAAGAAAACTTAGTAAAATTATCTTCGTTCTCCTCAAGAGCAAAGGGAGCTGGAGAGATGGCTGGATGGTTAAAGTCATTGACTGCTCTCCAGATTCAGTTCCCAGCACCCATGTGGCTGGACAGTCCCAAGAGACCTGGCATACTCTTCTGGCCTCAAAAGGAACCTGGGGTGCACGTGGTTCGTATGCATACACACAGGAAAAACATCCATACGCATAAAATAAATTTTCGATATTTTTTTTATATTTTTAAATTTTTAAGGAGGGGAAAAAAAGCAACTGCCAATACTTGCTTGGAATTTGCCAAGCCCACTCAGAGGTATGTGCAATTCTCCACAAGGGACAGCAGATGGCAGTATTGGTTCAAGAACCAGCGTCCCTGCCAGTCACTGAGCTGCAGGCGCCATTGAAACCAACTCTGACCTAAAATGTTCCAACTTTTACAATCTTTTAGGTTGCACTTTTAGGTTTCGTGGTGACTCGTAGTTGAATTCCGAGGAGTGGACGCAGAAATAACAAAACTTCTGTCTAAAATGCCTAAATTTCCTTGGAAACCCAGGAAAATTCGACGAGGGACAAACATAATCGCCATCATCACCATCAGCCATCACCCTGGTCCCAGAGACAGCTGTGCCTTGGGAGACCAGAGAAAGACAGCGCTGTCCAGGCAGCAAAGACTTAGGGACTGGCCACTTGGCACTTAGGAGAAAACAAGAGTCCTTTTGCCTATCTTCTCCGCCCGTCCAGGCATGAAGGCCACCTGGACCGGTTGCCAAGAGGGGCCAGAACGTCCCTTCCCTGGCACTCCAATTGTCGCTGCTCATAAACCGGGCCCGCAGAGTCCTGCAGC
>JAMJFZ010002660.1:0-104583 GCA_026225945.1 Cricetomys ansorgei | reverse complement strand
AAGACACACAGAGACCCCTGAGCAGGAGATGACCTGAATTCCCCCTCTCTGGGGATTAGCTTTCATGGTAACAGAAGGAGACATGTAAGCTTCCAAATGAAGAGGACGAACAGTATTTCTGTCCATCTATGAGACCTATGGACCACATCAATGACTAATATGGCATGAAAGCCCTAAGGGTTTAGTTATTTCACACATACCTTGGCAGAAACCAACAGCTCCCTAATTTGCTACTCAGGCCTCAAGTCAACAAGACAGAGACTATGCCTGGTGATGGAGACCTAGATAACTACTCAGTGCGAGCATAGTAATGGTTACTGGAGGAGAATTTACGACCACAAATTTACTAAACCAGCATAATCCCTAACAACAATTTACTAGCATTTGTCCTTATACCCACTAATAAGTGTAGTTTTCACCCTTCATCAAGTAAACTCCTCTTTGCAACAGACAGAGACCACTCTGTTGATGGGGAGTCCATATGGCTTATCATCAGTTGTAACTGGCAGCACCAAAAGATTTCAATTGTTATGAGTCAAGATTCGGTAGGTGTTACTTTGAGTTAAGTGCCTTGGGTGGCTTTATATTCATAGTCTTCTGTCTCTTAACAAGCTCTAACTTGTACATGACCCAGTATACTCTGTAGTAATGCTAGCAAAGGAATAGATCAGCAGATTTAGTGCAAGATATAGGAAAGTTCCTATCCTTAGTTAAATCATAATTCAGCCAAAATTTTACTTAAAAGCCACATAAAGTGACTAAAAATTTATAACCCTGTCTTCCAAACTTGTGTGATCATTTGAACAGCTTTTGAAAGAACAAACTCGTTGTGGTTTCTAGGAATTTTGCCAAATATCCTACACCAGAATCTTTGAAGTGAATTTAATAAATCTTTAATTTTACCTTCATTTGTCTTATTCAGCTACACCAGCAACTGATTCAGAAATTGATTTGACTAAACCACTTTTTGAATGAATAAACATTTTAAATGGGCAAAATACTAGAAAAACCTTTACACTCTTGATATGAATGATAAGTGAATACCATGAGAGACTCAAAGCCAATGAATTTTCTTAACCCAACTTTCAAATCCTGTTTTAAAGCGAAATAGAGAGTAGACATGCCTTAAATTTCCCTACCAATACATGTTCCTACCCTACCATTCAGAATAAAGATACAGGGCTGATGACACAGCTTACTTGGTAGAGTACTTGTCTAGGATGCACAAGAGCCTAGACTTAATCCCTAGTCCTACATAAACTGGATGTGACGGTACACATCTGTAATCCCAGAACGCAGGAGGCGGGAGCAGAAAGGTAAGTCCAAGGTCATCGTTGGCTTCATAGTGAGTTTGAGGATAGCCTGAGATGGATATGTTGTCTTTAAAGTATATGTAAATAGATTTATTTTTTGAGATGTGACATTGCACTTAATAAGGTAGATTAAAATTCTTATCTTGGTCCAGCAGTGATGGCGCATGCCTTTAATCCCAGCACTTTGGAGGCAGAGGCAGGTGGATCTCTGTGAATTCAAGGCCAGCCTGGTCAACAGAGTGAATTCCAGGACAGCCAGAGTTTACACAGAGAAACCCTGTCTCAAAAAAAAGAAAATTCTTATCTTTCAAAGAAAAAAAGTCCATTAAAATAAGGATCTTAAAATTTGATAAAGAGAACTTGAGAACTTCCTCAGCTATTAAGACCCCTTGGTATTCTTTCACATGACCTTAGTCTGGTTCCCAGCACCCATGTCAAGTGGTTCACAACTGCATGTAACTTCCAGCAATGTGAATGCTTGCCAGTAGAGACTGAATCATCCAGATCAGTTCCAACTTGATTTCTTCATATTCTGTGGATATGTGGTGTCTTCAGCAATAAGTTTAAATCTTTAATAAAAATTGATATGTGTAGCATTATTTCCTAGGGTTAATTTCAAAGGAATTAGATTAGAGTTGAGTACCCAGCAAATGTAGACAAGAAGACAAAGCCAGTGATTCTAATATTCAAAAGAAAAATAGGACAGAATTGCAGAACTCAATGACAGCTCTAGGATAATTGGCTTAAATATTTGATCAAATATATGGGTCAATTTGAGGGGTCTCTGCAGGAAAATGAAGAGGTGAGAATGAGAACTCAGTTCAGAATGACTTCACTAACCTGGATCAAACTTCGGAGCATCGGATGATGCCAGGAGTTTTATTGCTACCATATTTAAACCAATAGAATTTGAGAGGAAAAAGTTTTCTGGTTTAATACCATCCTTGGTATACAATGAAGTGCAATTACATCAAAACTCACCCATGGTACATGCTATTTCTTCCTAGAAGATGGGTTCTGGAGATAGCTTCCTTGTATCAGCCTAAGGGCCTAAAGAAGAATCTGGCCTGGTCTTACTCATGCAGATAGCGTAGAGGTCATTTGGGCTATTAGCCACCTCTGGTTCTGGTTGTGGGAACTTGGGGGACCACCTTAAATATAAAGGTCATTTGGATTACCAGCCACCTCTGGTCCTAGTTGTAGGAGCTTAATATGGCCTGGCCTAACAGATAACACAGATCACCAGGATGTTAATCACCTCCAATTTCCAGCTTTCTGGATAGAACAGATTTTATATCCATTCCTTTGAGAGGATGTGGGACTCCCAGAGCTGGAGAGCAGTAGAAGCTGTAAGCCAGAAAGTATCCTCGCTCCCTAGAAAGGTGAAGCAGGATGAGGCACTTGGCAACCTCCTCCTCTCCTAGTCTGGGAAGGTCCCTAGCCAAAATATTAGTTATAACTTGCTTGTTTCATGGAAGGGACATGTTTGCCTGTATTGTAGCTGAATCCATTCATTGGGTAGATGGCTTTCTCTCCGGCCTCCGGTGCCCCCACCCTGCCCTATGCTAATCAGGCTTCCCCACACATGGAATACCAGGACCCGCCTTCTCTGGGAAAGTTACTTAAACAGAAAAAAGCCCGCAAATAAATTTGAGTTTCATGTCCACCAGACTCTCTCCCTAGGCTTCCTTTGTGCCTTGCTATTCTCAGGGCCCAGGTGCGAGTGGACAGCTCTCACAAGAAGCCACCCAACAACCCCCGCCTGTGTAGGCGCCTTCCTGGCCAAAAAGCGAAGTCTGACCTGTGTGCAAAGGAGCGGGGGGGGGGGGGGGGGACGGGGACACACAACACAACACGACACCAACAAGAGGATAATCCTGTATGCTTTCTTTTCCTGGCTGTGCTCCCAACATCAGTTGACATCTAAAGTTGATGTATTCAATTACATATTCAGTAAACATCCATTTAGCTCTGTGAAATGATGTGGAATTAAATGTATACAGAAGACCAAGCCCTGCTTTTGTAAAACTTTTTTAAAAATTGTAAACTTTTATAAAACTTAAAAAAATTTCTAGTCAACTACATGGATTATAAACAGATGAAAATATGCCCTTACAGTTCTTCAAGCTGTGGCCAAAAGAAATTATTTTTAAAAAAGAGAGAAAATTAAGGAAAGATTAGAGATGATTCTGAAAAGATGTAAGTGTGATGTCATGTTAGAGATGTGATACTGTAGCTTTCCTGGCTTGTATGAAGATATTCTAAAGAAGAGAAATTGTTCCGGGAATATTGTGCTGGGGGAAGGAACCACTAGGGCCTAGTAGCAGCCAGATGACAAATGTCACCTAGAAAAAGATTACATTTTTGCAGATGTCTCACAGGAGAGACTTGAGAAAATGGTGATGGGCAGGGAACCACTTACTTAAAACAGGTGGAAACTCTATAATTGAGTGATATATGTAAAAGACTTCTTCATTTGTTACATTGTGTCATGAAATTTTTACAGTCAACCTTTAGATAGGACTCAAATGGGCTTACAGAGACCAAAGCAGGCAGCAGGGAGCCTACATGGGTCTAAACCAGGTCTTAGCCTTTTAAAAACAGCCAATTTATGCCTACCTTTGTATAGGATTTTTCTAAAAGGACTTCAAATCTACTTAGTGGGAATAAATTTAAAGATATACATTGTAGCTTTTGGGGTGCACCCTGGGGGCACTCCTAGCTACTACCTGGAACCTCTGGCCCTGTCCACCCCACTGCTACCCGGGGGATGAGCCAGCGCAGAATCAAAAGACCAGACTCCGGGAGATGCGTGGACAAGCAAATTCTCTTTGTTCAGGACAAAGGGACACATTATACCTCCTATGACCCCTCATGACCCCCCATCCCGCTCCCATTCATCTCTTGAGCACGATCGTGATGAAATGTCCTTTGCTGGTTGGCTCTCGTGACGTCATCTGTTCCTAGGTATCAGCTTTCACATCTGCATGACCACTGCCCCTGTATTAGCCCCTGGCAGCCAGTTCTTAGGGTGGCCTTACTTCCTCCTACAATACATAACAACCCTATTAAAACCCCAGAAGCCTACATGAAATCTAGGTACCTGCATGAACTCCATCTGCCTGTGTGATGTCCAGGTACCTGTAGGATGACTGGGTGCCTATAGGACATCTGGATGCCTGAGGAATGTCCTTATGCCTGTAGGATGCTATGCTGCCTGTAAGATGTCTGGCTACCTGATGGAAGCCATGGTGCCTAGGATTGGCTGAGTGCCTGCAGGATGCCATAGTATCTTCAGGATGATAGAATACCTGTGTGATATCTGGGTCCCTGTATGTTTGAGTAGTAAATCCAAACTTCAGATAGAACTTAGTCATGCTTAATCTCAGGCTATTATTGGCCAGGAGGATGTCCACGATCTGAACTGCCTACCACCACCAAAAAAGAGGGTCATGCCCAAGGTCCATCTGCTCTCACCTCACAGGCTTGACTTCTTTTTTCTTTTTTAAAAGGTATGGAGGTGAGAGGGTAGACCTGGTAGAGGATGTGATCAAGATACATGGTATGAAACTCAAACAATTAATAAAAGTATTATGTTAAAAAAAAACACCTTTTTACTCTCTGATATGTTTCCCACAACCTCCCTATAACTACCTTTTCTTGTTTGTTTGGTTGGTTGGTTGGTAGTTTGGTTGGTTGGTTTTTGGTTTTTGGTTTTGTTTTTTCAAGACAGGGTTTCTCTATGTAACTCTGGCTTGCCTGGAACTCACTCTGAAGACCAGGCTGGCCTCAAACTCTCAGAGATCCACCTGCTTCTGCCTCCCTAGTGCTGGGATTAAAGGTGTACACCACCACCACACAGCCCTATAACTATCTTAACTATCAAAAGAATAGATCCTTCTGAGAGCCAATAAAATAAAAAACTTAAATACTATTGGCACTACTTTTCTCATGGTGCCTATTCTGTCATTAATTCTCCTGATTCCTCTCATCCCCCTCTTTTCAACAAATCAAAATCAAAATAATTTCAAAACTCTTTACAGACGCCTGACTTAACCTGTAATTATTCCATTAATAACTATTTTGATTCTCATACCTGTAGGCCTTTATATATCCATCTGCAGGAACTGCAGGATGTCCAGCTTCTGTCCACAGCAGGGTCCATGAAAACTCTACAAAAGAGGGCATACAGTGCAGTGACAAACAAGCAAAAGGCACTCATTCTTTCTATGACAAGAAAACATAGACATTTGCTCTTTCTGGGACCCACTGACATGCACAATCGTGCTTTCAGAATGACACACAAGGAACACACCTTTTAGAGAAAAATGACACGCTTAAAGCACTTTTAGTATGGAACTGACAAAGTACATTGGCAGGGGGAAATCACACCAAGACTGCCCAAAGACAAAGAATTTTTCTGCCACTTAAATAGCAAGTGTAGGTTTGGTATGCAGGTGTCAGGCACCTCTCAGAAGGAGCCGGTGTAGATAAGCAGTATCCTTTCTTCTGCAGCTGCAAACGTTAAAGTTTGTAATTATCAACAGAGACTGTATGACATGACACAATGGTCAATTAGGGACTGCTGGATGTCATGCTGGCTGAATTTCCTAGTAACTTCCAATAACATAGGTCAGATAGGGCAAAAGACCTGTAGGCACCAGAGGAGAGTTTTTTTCTTTTTAGCTCCTTGGAACGTATTTATTTTTCCTGAGTTACAGCTATAAATTTCTGATCCTATCTATTGGTTATTATTGGTTCAGGAAGCTTTCTTTTTTAAATCCCGGGAGAGTTTGCTTTTAGGTCAGTGAAGGCTTACTATATTCTTCATTAACTGGGGGGTGGGGGGTGCAAGTTAAGGATGAACTATCTATTTGTTTCTTCAGGTGTGCTAACTATCTCTATCTAGGTTCCTTTAGCTTATATTAAAGGCTTATCTCTTTCTGGGAAGATCAGCATTTAGTCTAGGAATAGTTTTTATGATGCATTTGCAACAAACCTGGGTAACTCTCATGCCAGGACTTGGAAGTCCAGGAGGTGATTGGAATTTACTTTTGAATAGAATGGCTATGTCCCTTTTCCCAGCCAGCAATAGCCAGCCCAGGGGCTAATTTTATTAATAAGAAATATGGACACTATTTCCATAAGATTTTTCACAGCTATACAGTTTAAAAGATGAAGAAGAGCCAATGGATCATGATCTGGCATTACATCAACAGGAATCCTTGTTGACGGTTTGCTTACACTACCACGTTTTATCTGGGCTGTGGCACCTATCTGCTGATAAAGTTTACCTAGACTACTGCTCAACAAACTACATGGACTCATGGGTGGCACCTCCTGATCCTGAATACAGATATCAATGTTTCATCTCAAGATAAGGATGTCCCAACCCTGTGATGCCATAAGACTCAACAGGATGCAGATACGAATTTAATACAATGGCCACCACCCTAAATTGCTTCCCTTTACATATCTTCACCTACAAAGTTATTCCTCCATGTCTCTTTTTTTATATAGAAAAAAAAGTGATTAAAAATGTTGGAATAGAAGCTCTGCTACAAAACTCAGGCCATGTCCCCTGTAGTCTCCCCCTTAGGACAAAAACCCAACAAGTGCCCACTGTAATTATGAGAGTACTCACAGGGAAAGGAGAGCAAATCTTCCCAGCTTCCCACCTGCAATTCAGGACTAAGGCAACTTTGAATTATAACCCACTTATTATCAGTCCCCTCCTGCCTTTTGACTCCTGGCATGTAGGCTACGCCACACTGGATCCTTCAAAACCTATAAGAGGTAGAAACTCCCCTTTGTCCTCTAGAATCGAAGGTTCTGTGCCCCTTCATGGCCTCATGGTGCTGCTTATGGTATGATTCTATAACTCTTCTAACCCTGTCTCACTTTAAAGGGCTCCTTATGGCTGGCTGTAGCCATGAGCCTGTGAGTCAGCTAATAAAGCTCATTCGGAAGAATAACCTCTTGCCAGCTTCCTTTCTATGAACCAGCTATTCATTCATTTTTACTCATACATCTAACAATCATGCTATGCTATTCCTAATGTCAACTCCAGAAAATATTTAAAACTTTTTTCTTTTACAATTAAATTTATTTTAATTGGCACACAAAAATCATACATAGTAATGGGACAGCATATGGTAATACATCTGTGTATCCTGTAGCATTTTCATCAGGCTCAATCTCGCTTTTCATTTGTGATATTTTTAGAGTGGTAACATTCAAAATTCTTTCTTGTATCTTTTTAAATTATAAAACATAGTGTCATAATATATAATCACTACTATAAAATACAATAGAAAAACTTCCTACTCTGATTTAACTGTAACTTAATGCCCACTGACCAAATGTTATCCATCTCTGCCTCTCTAGGTTTCTTCCTAGTATTGAAATAATCACAATTTTGCTTTCAACTTTTATGAGTTTGATTTTTGTTTAGATTCCACACAGGATCCTGATGATTGTCTCTCTGTGGCTGGTTCATTTAACTTAATATAATTATCTCTCATTCAATCTATGTTGTTATAAATGACCAAAAGATATATATTTAGTCTTTCACAATTTCATGCATTCATGATCATCTCCAACCATTATCTTCTCTAACCCCTCCCCCACTGAACCTCTTCTTTCAAACAAGTGTTCATGCTACTTTCATGTCTTTTGTTCTAGGAGTGAAGGCCATGTGCTTGTCTGCTAAGCCACCTCTCCAGACCTAGGATTGTAATTTTAATTTTTTAAGGAATGTCCATATCCATCCATAATAGCCACACCAGTTCAAATGCACAGTGACAGTGAGGAAGAGAATACTCTTCCTTGAAAGCCAAGTGAGATATGTGAAAGCATTACCTTTATATGATATTCACTGTGTGTAAGAAGAAAACAAATTCCTTAGAGAAAACTATTGTTTTTTTAAGACAGGGTCTCACTATGTAGCCCTAGTGTTCTAGAAATGCTTATGTAGAAAAGATTAGCCTCAAACTCAGAGATCCAACTGCCTCAGTGTTGAGATTAAAGGTATGCCTTAGTCTGCTGAGTGTTGAGATTAAAGGTATACACCAACACATCTGGAAAAAAGTAATTTTTATGTGTTTGTTTATGTTCCAGCTTTATTTATTAAGAAACAAAATTGTATTTATTTAATGTACATAATGAGATGGGGAATACTAGTTGTTGAACTTCATAACCTCATACATGACAGATAAGCACCCCTGAAGCATATTCCCAGCTACTATTTTTACTATTTAATTTTTTTATTATAGAGCATTGCATATGACCATTTTCACACAGGTACATAATGTACTTTGGGTATACCCCTCCCCCATACCTAACTATACACACCCCTCTTATTGGTCCCATTCTACTTAGATGGCATGTGTGGTTTTCTGTGTCTATATAAAATCTAGTGATATTTATTGCATCCAGACTGATTTAACTCATTAATATGATTATGTACAGTTGCACTCTTTTTCCTCTAAGTGACATAACTTCATTTTTATTCATGGTTAAATGTGTAGTTGAATGGTTGTACATATAAATTGCATTTTTACCCATCCTTCTGATGTTCACTTGCAGAAGGATCCATTAACTCAGCTATCATGAATAGTGAGAAGGTAGCATGTAAGGTTGAAATAGAGTCTTTGGAGTAGATACTGAGAAGTAGTGTAACTGGTATGATAGATCTATTTTTTTAGAACCTCCATATTAATTTCCTTACTAGTAGTTTACATTCCCATAGCATGTAAAAGCTCTCTTCTGTCTGCATCCTCACAGAACTTGCTGTTTGTTTTCTTTTTTAACATAATATTTTTATTAATAATTTGAGAATTTCATACAATGTATCCTGATCACACACTTCCTATTCCTCCCAGGTCCACCCTCCACCCCTGTGCAAGAAAAAAGTCAATTCTGTGCTGATGTATACTTGCTAGAGCATGTTCAGACTCCCAGTGGGAATACTCTTAAAGAAAATTGACTCCTTCCCCACACACACACCAGAAATCATCTGTGGAGAGCTATATCTCAGCATCTCTATCACAATTTGTAAGGACTCTCTTCAATAGCTTCACATCTGGACTGTTTCTTTGATTTGTGGGGGGAGTCCTCAATCTCTTATGCTCAGCCATGAGTCTTCTTCATTCATCAATACCACTGCAATAGAAGCTCTCCTGCCCATAGCTGCTTTTGGCAACACAGACCATGGACTTCAACATGGTTTCTGGTGGTAGTACAAATCACTGAAGTCTTGCCAGGAGACTCAATCCAGAATATGAAACATTCTTCAGCTGGTATATCTTATTGTTGCTCAGATTCAGGGTGGTCCTGCAGTTTGGCAGTGTTAGGATGCAGTACCTGTTCTAGCTCCAGACTGCTTCACACCACACTGCCCTGGGCACCTTCCACAGTGCTACCATGTCCTTTAGGCTTGCAGCCAAGAGGCAGCTATGAGGCCCATGCTCTCCCCCACCCTATCAGGGCAAGCAATGTGAACAGCAGCAGCAACAACAGTAGCAGCACCAACACCAGCAGCACCAGCGGCAACAGAGGCAACAGCAACAACAACAACAACAACAACAACAACAGCACTACCACCACTACCACCACCAGCAGCAGCAGCAGCAGCAAGAGCAGCAGCAGCAACAAGTCTATGCCTCAGGGCTGGGCCACAAGCTAAGTGGCAGCGCCAGCCTGGTGGTCACCGAAGGGACAAGGCTGACCTGGTGGTGGCCTAAGGACCAGCCCCTTGTCTGCCTTGGTTGTACCCCCATACCTGCTTCTGCCTCCAGTTATGTGTCCCTCATGGTGTGGGCCATTCCACTCAACCATCTTGGTCTCTTCTTCCAGCCTGTTTCCTCCCTGCCCTTGGCCAGTCTATGGTCAGAGCCACAGCACTGACCTAGCAGATGGCTACAGGGTGAGGAGGGACCAGGATGTGGTCCTAGTCTCCTGGTGGTCCAAGGATGTCATGACAAACTCCCTTGCCATTGCAGCCTCTCAAGCTCCATGTCTCACTGCCTCCTGTGCCTCTTTGTTCTACCATCTCAGTCTCCCCTCCCAGCTTGTCTCCTCTACCATGAGCTGGGCCTGTGGGCTGTGATGGGGAGAGGAAGGCCCTGCTGTGGCCCTATCCTCCTAGCAGCCCGAAGGCATCACCTACATGCTCCTTTGTCCATTGTAGCTGTGTCTCCAATTTCATGTCTCCCCCAGGTGCTCAGCTAGTTCCACCATCTTTTCTCTCTATACTCATAGCAGTCGATTTTCCAGATCTGTTTTTTAGGTTGTATCTTCTATACTAGGCAGGGAAGCTACAACCATGGAATCTTAACAATAGGGTCATCTAAACAGGACCCGAAGAATGAAAATACCAGTTTACATACCAACATGCATGAGTAAAATATCAACAAGACATCATCTCTCAATAAGTAGCTGCAAGCAGATAGTTATTGCTAGGAGAGGAAAAATCAGTCTCCCTCAAAGATAAGACCCCAGTTGGTCATCCAAAACCAAGTAGTCATCCTAAAAGTAGTCATCCTAAAAGTATTTATGTGTGTGAGTGTGTGTGTGTGTGTGTGTGTGTGTGTGTGTGTATGCATACATATATATACATATATATACATATATACATATGAGATATATATATATATATGTATGTATCACTAAATAGGCTCAGCAGGTTCTCTTTTTATATTCCTGTGTGTGTGTGTTGGTAACAATAATAATTTTTTAATGAACAGGTAGGAATAAAGAGATCTAGGAGGAATTAGGGGAAGGAATGGGGTAGGGATGATTTGATAAAATTATTAAATTCTCAAATAATTATTAAAAATATCGCATACTTTGAAGAGAGAATAGCACAGCTGAGATAAGTGTCAGATAAGCACACACAAATCTGAAGCCCAGCTGTAAATGTTAGATACCTGCAATTCCTTCCTTTCAGGTTGAAAATTTTTTATATTTTTTTATATTGATTGTATTGTAAGCACTCCTATCAATGTTGGTGGATGATTAATCAACAATCAATTAGATTATTAATTTGTTTCTAATTAAATTTCTGTAATATGCTTGAAACACACAAAATATATCACCTTGTACAAAAAAGAAGCAGAAATTACAGCAAGACCCTAAGGAAAGTGAGTAACGAGCACAGAGTTGTCCCTTGACACTGCTCTTCCAGAATCAGTAAATAGATCCTCGAGGACCTGTAGAAACAACCGACTGACTTCCAGAGAAGTTCTGCTTATAACTCCATCGCCAGTGATGAAGCCCAAGTATCCTCTTTGCTGCTGCCATCCTATCTTCCACCTCTGGTTAGTACCCAAAAGACCATTGCCGTAATCTAAGAAAACAAGAGTACAAAGGCAGACTTCTAAGACACTTCAGCTGGGATTGCCTATGCTGATACAGGTAATGAGATAATATAAGCTTAGAAAAATAAAATAGTAATATATAGTTGTAGACACTAATAGCCTCTATCCACAGCTCTCTGAATTTCTGACAATGTTCCTTAAGTTTCTGTTGGTCAGGACGTTGGTCAGGATGCTTCCATAGCCCCTTCAATTGGTATAATTGTGCCCATGTAATATCTAAAGACAGAGACAATGTTAGTCTCTTATCACTAGTAAAGAAAATCCTTAGCTCTAATTTCTGTTTCTCCCCCCCCCATAAATCCAGCTGTGTATTATTTGTCTCAATATGGACCATTACTCTTTTTAAACCATCTTTAAAACAAATAGTTACCCAGCATTACAG
The DNA here is from genome assembly GCA_026225945.1 of Cricetomys ansorgei. Lineage (NCBI taxonomy): Eukaryota > Metazoa > Chordata > Mammalia > Rodentia > Nesomyidae > Cricetomys > Cricetomys ansorgei. The sequence continues at coordinate 92,509 of JAMJFZ010002660.1, read as the reverse complement.
ACAGGGTAGCCCCTTTCTGTATCTGTACAAATGGACAAAAGGACAAAATTATGCTGTGACATAACCCTGAACTGGCTGTAGAGACAACAATCTTAGACTTTGATGCAAAATTAAAATATCCAGGCAATGTTTTTCTTTTACACTGTGTGACAGCCTAGCTTATTCATATAGACTTTACATCCTTTCTGTGGTTGACTAATTAACAGCAAAACAAATCCCCCAAAGAGATAGATAATGTTCCAAATACCCTGGGTTCTTAAACATGATGTCACATCTATGTGTACACTATCTGTAGTTAAAGGAAGGTGAATCTGCTAAACGTGTGGAAAGAATGTGGGAGCATCTGTGTGCGTGTTTCTCTATATCTATGTGTGTGTGTGCATGTGTATTTGTGTGTGTGTGATTGCGTATCCATGTGTTTGTGTCTGTGTGTATTGCTAAGGACATGGCCCAGTGCCTTACATGTGTTCCTTCCCAGAACTAATCTTCCCCAACCCTAGGCTTTTTTTTAAATTAGTGTGACCATTTGATTGCTCCAGCTCAGATCTGGGATGAATAAACATCTTCTGCATAGAAATCTAAGCAGTCTGACTGAATATATTATTGTAAGCAAAATCAGTGTTGGCCGACCCAGAATCACTTCACATCACATTTCTATGAAAGCTCTGTGAGAACTAACAGTTTTGTTCTGAAAGAGAATAGCTTTACTCAAAGGTCTAACATGTTTGGGCTTTTGGTTTTTAAATATTATGATGCTATTTAGAAAAATGAAGTATAGAAAGGCAAATATAGAAGTAGGGATGCTACTGAAGAAACTTGAGAGGAATGTAAGTTTGGGAGATCACAGTGAAAAAAGAGAGAGAGAGAAGTGCACAAGTCATGTTTTCACAATACAAACAGCCCCTATTGATAGATTGCCAGGAGAGTCAATATGGAGAAAGACATGTAACATTACGGTAAGTGTGGAAAAGGTTTTTTTTTAACCATTAAACTATTCAAAGAAATACTGAAAATATTTTTAAATCATTAGCAAAGCAATTTCCCAAATGACAACATTTTAGAATATGCTGCAAAGTATCTTGACTAAATATGTAGCCATTTGACTTTCAAAGTATTAAATTACTTGATTCTGAATTGATGCTAAACCTATAAACTTAAAAAGAATTTTGCTTTAACCTTATGAAGTTCAGAATCGGGAAGTTTTCTTCCCGTGTTATAGCAAGTTTCCCCTTGAATCAGTTCTCTGTTCGTTAACAGCCCCATTCAAGGATCAGAATATAGTTTAATGATTTCTTCAGGAATAGCTACAGTTTTAATATTTTTATTCTGGATGAGAACAGTATAAAACAAAATATATTAGAATTGTATACCTATTTTAAATTTACTTCCGAAAGTGATAAATTTTGATAGTTGGAACATTATCTCAGTCTCTAGTTATAGATCCTTAAAATCTGAATGGAAAAGACATTTAGAAAATGTGACTATCACAGAAGGAACAGAATCTGTTCTTCCCACAACAAAAGCACTAAAATGGTGAAGGACATAAGCTAGGATATAAGTTAATAAAATACTGGGAAATTTTATTAGTCACATGAGTCTCATTGTCACTGAAGTCAGATAAAATCTAAAAGTGAAGATAAATCAAAGAGAGGAGCTTTTATGAAAATTTTATAAGTTCCAAAATACTGACATGTTTACTAATAACTTTTCAAAAATTACATTAACTTGCTTCTCTCCTGATAGTCTGCCTTTTATCTGAAGGCAGATAGTCTGTGGTCAGACTTATTATATAATTATGTCAGCATTCAAAGAAACCTTAAAATTGATTTATATTATATGGCAAACAATAAAAAGGATTTTCATATTCCTTGTATATGTCCTATTTACAAAGAATTACAACAACCAAGTTCAAGGCATATTATTAATAAGCAAACATAGTTGGGGTCATTTAATTTAGAAAAACATAAAACCAGTTTGTGGAAGTATAACTATCCATAGTCATTCTGCCTTGAATTACCCCAAGCACTGGTTAGGAGATGGGGGAGGAGGAGAAGAAATAGGGAGAGGAGGAAGAAAGAGGATGGGGGGACTTTTTTCAAGATTCCTTCCAAAGTTACTTGATTTAGTATCATACTGCCTTTCACATGTTGGGAGCCAGAACAGTGATGACTTATATTCCTAACAGAAACAGTCAAATATCTACTTCAGAAAATGTAATTCTGTTGATTTTATCCCTCAGCTACCTCTACTCTTGATGGTTAGAAATATTCTTTAACAGAAGTAAAATACAGCTGTTTTTCACAATTAATCAAAATGTCTTACTCCCAAAATTGATAGATTGTATTATCAAATAACATGAATCAACATATCAGAAAAGAACACGCCTCCGAAAATGTGTGTTCCACAGCTGCACAATCTCAGTCACCTGTAAGTTGAGTTCTCCCTCCTTCTCTCTGTCTCTCTCTCATTAATTCATCTTCTGAATTCTTAAGTTTTCTACAGGCAAAATGTAGATGGTTCCCAATGGCTTAGAAACTGATGAGCCCATGACAAAGTTTTGTTAGAGATCCATTGCTTGGAAATATGTCCTGAAGTAATCTTTTTTGAAGAGAGGCATAGAGAAAAGTGGGTTTAGGAAACATCTAGCTTAATAAGATAGGTGCATATGAGCTCACAGAGACTGAAGCAGCAAGCAAAGGGCATATATAGGTTTACACCAGTTCTTCTGCATATATATTAGCGGTATTAGTTTAATATTTTTATGTGGGAATGAGTAGGTCTATGACTCTTTTGCCTGATCTTGGGACTCTTTTCCTCCTGTATTGCCATATTCAACTTCAATATGATAGTCTTTGGTCTGCCTTATATTTCGTTTTGTCATGTTTGGTTGTTACCTCTTAGAAGCCTATTCTTTTCTAATGAGAGACAGAGAGAAAGTGGTTCTGGAAGGGAGGGGAAGTGGAGAGGAACTGGGAGGAGTAGAGGGAGGGGAAACTATAATCAGGAACCATTGTTAGAGAAAAGAATCTATTTTTAACAAAAGAAATAAAATAAAAAAAGAAAGGAAAAGAAAAGAAACATCTAGTTTAAATCATATTTCTGATCACTGACCGATCTCCTTGGAGAGTAAACTCCCCAGAGTGGCTTGGAAGCTTTCATCTGCACTGAGCAGTTTGTGGATAGTTTTCATGATCATTTAATGAATATTCTCTGCTGAAAGTAAAACATTTTGAATGTGGCCATCTACTCTGAAAAAAAAAATATTGCCAAGAAGAACACCACCAAATGTGACAAAAACAGGAAGAGAGAAGTTAAGATACAACTTCTATCAACCTGATATCTATCAAGCTGCGGTAAAGACTCTCACACTAGAGATGGGCATTGACAGACCTCACACATGCCAATGGGAATGGTAAAATACTGTCTCCGTGATGAATACTATATAGATGTATGATAAAAGGAGTCATTGATCCTGGGAAAGAACAAAATCTTCATCCACAGTAAAAAGGTGAAATAAGTCGTGTTTTATTCCTATAGGATATATAGAGCCATAGAAATATCATTCAATTACCACTTAAAAAGATATCATTCAAAAGACCAAAAGGATGATTTTATTTGTGGCAATTAAAAAAAAACAGCAAAACCCAAGAGTAATTTAGATGTATATAATGAGTTTTAAATGACATTAAATTATAAGGAAAGAGCAAATGATTGTCATAAGCATGAGTGGATGTAACAACGTGATGGGATAGTCCATGTACTGGTGTTTCCTTTATGAGTTATTAAACTACATACTTACAGATTATACAGAGTTTCACTGATTACACAAAAAGAAAACTTCTGTGTCTTTGTATTGATATTCTCCAAAATTACATCATGTGTCTTCTACTGACGAAAACTTGCCCAGCTTGAGGTTTCAAGATTAAACAAAATAGTGACAATTGATATTCTTATATATCAGCTTAGGTTTGGATTCCCTGACAGTGGCTTAAATACATTTCCTGGTGGTAATTTCTCTTTGAACTGTCATTTCATAATTTCTGGTGCTTTCACAGCTCACAGACAGATGAAAACCCTCAGCAACCTCAGTAACTCCAGCACCATCACTGGCTTCATCCTCCTCGGCTTCCCCTGCCCCAGGGAAGGGCAGATCCTCCTCTTTGTGCTCTTCTCCGCTGTCTACCTTCTCACCCTCATGGGCAATGCTTCCATCATCTGTGCCGTGTCCTGGGATCAGAGACTCCACACTCCCATGTACCTCCTGCTGGCCAATTTCTCCTTCCTGGAGATCTGGTACATCACCTCCACAGTCCCCAACATGTTGGCCAACTTCCTCTCTGACACCAAGGTCATCTCCTTCTCTGGGTGCTTCCTGCAGTTCTATTTCTTCTTCTCCTTGGGTTCTACAGAATGCTTTTTCCTGGCACTTATGGCATTTGATCGCTACCTGGCCATCTGCAGGCCTCTGCACTACCCTGCTCTTATGACTGGGCGCCTCTGTAATATCCTCGTGGCCGGTTGCTGGGTGCTTGGTTTCCTCTGGTTCCCTGTTCCCATCATCATCATCTCCCAGATGTCCTTCTGTGGATCCAGGATTATAGACCATTTCTTGTGTGACCCAGGCCCTTTGTTGGCCCTCACCTGTATAAGAGATTCTTTAATAGAGCTGACTAGTTCCACTTTAAGTTCTCTACTTTTATTTATTCCATTTTTCTTTATCGTGGGGTCTTATGCTCTGGTTATAAGAGCTGTGTTGCGGGTCCCTTCAGCAGCTGGACGAAGAAAGGCCTTCTCCACGTGTGGGTCCCATTTGACTGTGGTTTCTCTTTTCTATGGCTCAGTGATGATCATGTATGTGAGCCCAACATCTGAACATACAGCTGGAATGCAGAAGCTTGTCACTCTGTTTTATTCTGTGGCTACTCCACTCATTAATCCCATAATCTACAGTCTGAGGAACAAAGATATGAAAATTGCAATGAAGAAATTACTGAAAATATAAAGGTTTCACTCTTATTTTAAAGGACCTTAAGATTCAGGATCTCATCTTGCCTTCTTGATTGAAAAGAAAACTAACAAGTCATGATGGTACAGATCTGTAGTTCCAACACTCGGGAGGCTAAGGTGGGATTCTTGCCAGTCTGAAGCCAGTCTAAGGTCTGTAATGAGAGCTTGTCTCAAACATAAAACAAACAAGAAGAAAGATGAAAAGAAAGGAATGTAACTGATTTCACTTGGGAAATTGTTCTTCTTTATTATTTTCTAGCATATGGAGGACTATAAGGAATCAGTACAATGTCCTCCATCTCTGTAATTATTAATAATAGACCTGTCAACTTTTAGAAGCTCGATTTGTTGGGGAAATTGAGATGTATCTAAAAGCAAATCCTCTGCTGACACAGAAAAATCTCTCCACAAAGGCAAAAGAGAAATAAAGCAATTCTGTTTCTAAATAAGCATTAAACCATAATGTGCACCACAAACAATTCACTGGATAATTGTAAACATGGAAAGAAATTCTGTTCTTTTATATAGCAAGAAGAATCCAGTAAATTATATATATATTATCAAGATAAATAATAATTAGTCCTCTAAGAGATTTGACAACACAATTTGTGAGCAGAGATCAACCTATAGTCAGCTGGTTGTTGGGATGACATCTGTCTTTGCTAACTGACTTTATACAAAGGAAACATTAATCACTCTGTGAAAACGTAGGATTCTGTATACACAAGAGCTGGGAGATGAGAACTCTGCTCCTTGAAGGTTATACCTCAAAGGCATATCACCCCGGAAGGGGGATTACATCTTCTCTAAAGTGGATGTTCTAAGAGAAGAGAGATAAGAAGCCTCTTCCTCTGATTTCAATAAGGACAATTAAACGTATTATCTTTTCTAGTATTTGCCTTTTCCAGTGACGGTAGCCAATAGCCTTCAGACAAAACCTGAAGTTTTCAACTAACTTTTCCACAACAGTAAATAAGTTACCTTTATGCACTTAGTTGAACTTATATTTCCATCCACAAAAGAAAAAAAACAAATCTATCAGGGTAATATTAAATAATAAACAAAAAATCAATAGCTTAGAAATACGTAAATGTACAGATCAGTAAGAAAAAAATGTCACTGGTACAATAGAAAAACTTCTAAATACATTAAATACACAATAGAAGAGTTTAGATATCTAAACAGATAGTATCTTTTGATAAAAGAAGAAAAAATAAAATGAATAAATTTACTAAGGAGCCTCAGTAACAAAAATAGAATAGCACCGGCACCAAGATAGGTACATAGATGAATGTTTGAAGCAGAATCCAGATTTGAAGCCCCAGACCTACAGTCATTTGATTTTTTTTTTTTCGAAGAAGTCAGAAAAGACAGTCTTTTCAACAAAACGATACTGGGAAAACTGGATTTCCTTGTAAGAGAATAAAATTGAATCCTATTTCTCACCATGTATAAAAATCAAATCAAGATTAACCAAATAACTCAATATATGACCTAACACTCTGAAACACAGGAAAACATAAGGAAGCACTTCACAGTACAGAAATAGGAAAGAACATTCTGGATAGAATCCCAAGGGCTCAGGAGATAAAGTCAAGACTTCACAAATAGGACTGTATAAAAAAGCTTCCTCCCAGCAAAGGAAATAATTACATTGCGTTCATTACAGCACAGTGCACAGTAGCAAGCTTGAAATCAGTCTAGGGGTCCATCAGTGAACTGATGGATTTCAAAATGTGGTACGTACGTACAATGGAATCTTATTCAGTGGTAAGGAAGAATGAAATTATGACATTTCCAGGAAATCAAATGGGACTGGAGATCATTTTACTAAGCAAAATAAAACAGATTCACAAAGACAAATATCATTTTTGTAAAATACAGAGAATCTAAAAGTGTGTGTGTGTGTGTGTGTGTGTGTGTCCAGAACATTAAAGAAGAATGGTATGAGAGGAAAGGAAGCAATCTAAGGGGAAAAGAAGGGGGAATAAGAGAATGAAATGGTGTACAGAGCATGAAATCAGGAGGGGATTGCTAACAAGGAAGAGGAGGGACAGCAGATGGCAATCAGACAGTGATACATATTACGCAAATGTCATTGAAAATTGAAAAATAAAAACCTCTAATATTGATATGGTATTTTGTCTTCAGAATTTCATTTGTACTGGTCTGTCCACCCCTGCCTGTGTGGCACCCAACCTCCAGACTCTAGCCACCACCTGCCTTGTTTTCATCAATCTACAGACCCCTCACATACCATATCCCAATATCAATATCAGTGATTTAGCTGACAAAGCAGATATAAAGCCAACATTAATCAGAAGAGAAAAAAAAATCCTACTGCAACCTAAGAGCAGCAATAAAATAAATGTTAGTGCACTCAGTTTCATAATAGAGAATTTCTAAGCTCATTCTATAATGCCTGATACCAAAACAAAATGGATAAGGGCACAAGAAATAAAGAAAAATACAAATACATTCGATTGTTGATCACAGACCATGCAAGCCTCAGAATCCTATATGTCAGAGACCAAAGTTCCCCTAGAAAACTTTTACATCTAAGAAACATTTAAAGCACTGTAGTAAGATACAAAAATGAATATGCAAAGATCAGTATCTTTTCTACACACCAAAAAATTTGATAAGAAAGAAACAAGAAAATAATTTCATTCAATCCTCCCTCAAAAGTATTATGGAATGAATCTAACCAAAGAAATGAATGATCTCTATAGTGAAAATTATAAAATAGTGTAGAAAAAAATTGAAGAGAACATTATATGAAAAAAATATTCCACCTTTTTGAATGGGTAGAATTAATATTACTAAAATGGCCGTATCATAAAAAAATGATCTATGGAGCCAATGAAATCTCCATCAAAATTACAATGACATTTTTCAAGTTAGTAGCAAAACTAATCCCAAAATTCACATGGAAATACAAAAGCCTGAATTACCTAAGCAATTGTGAGTAAAAAGAACAATTCTGGAAATACCACAGTACCTGACTTAAAAATATACTGCAAACCCATAATAACAAAAATAGTGTGGTACTCGTAAAAACTAAATAGATCACTTGAATAGCCTAGAAGACACAAAAGTAAGTCTTTTGAAAAATGTATTTACTTATTTATTTTTTCTTCTCTTATATAATACATCCTTATACTCCTACTCCCCTCCCCCAACTCCTCCCAGCTTTCCCCATCTCCCCTCTTCTCCAAATCTACCCTCCCCACCCCCACCCACGTATCCCCACCTCTACTTCTCCCAAAAAAAACAGCAGTCCTCCCAGAATTACTGCTTAAAAAGGGCACAACAAGATGGAACCAGACCAGGCACTAATCCCCACAGCAAGGGTGGATTAGACAACCCAGCCGAAGAAAAGGGAGCATCAGAGACTTTAGGCTCCATGGGCCCCCAAGAATTCTGGTCCATTGACTCCGTGAGGCTTGTTCTCCTGATGTCCTTGACCTCTCTGGTCCCCTCAGTCCTTCCTCCTCTTCTACAGGGTTCCAGGAGTTCTGGATGATACTGCTGGAAGAAGCCTCTCTGATGAAGATTGGGCAAGGCACCAATCTATGAGCAGAGCAGGATATCATTAGAAACCATCTCCTGGCTACCCAGTCTCTACTAATTCCTGGCCTTCCCTGCAGAATCAGGCATAAGTTCCCTCCTTTGGCATAGCATTCTGCCTTTCCATTGTCCCAGTAGATCCTGTAGGGATGATAGGTTATAGGTCAGGTTTTTGTGGCTAGTTGGTGTCATTGGAAGCCTTGTCCAGTTATCAGAGAAGGTCTGTTCAGGATCCCCACCACCCAGGGTTTCCCCTTGCCAGGGTCTCCATCTTCGATTCCAATGAGTTTTCACTGACCTACATCTCCAGTCTCCCCTATAAATGTCCTCCAATTCTGGTCGTTTCTCCATATATTCTCTCCCTCCATCCCTCGCCCCTGACCTGGTCCCTTCTCTTCCCATTGCCATATTTTCCCAGCCCACTTGCACCATCTGTTCTATTTCCCCTTTACTAGGGAGATCCCTATGTCCCCACTAGGGCCCTCCTTGTTGCATAGTCTCTTTGGGGTCTATGAATTGTAACACCTTTGTCCTTTGCTTAACAGTTAATATCCACATACAAGTGAGTACATACCATGTTTGTCTTTCTGGGACTGAGTTACCTCACTCATAATGACTTTTTCTAGTTCCTTCCATTTACCTGCACAATTCATGTAGTCATTTTCTAAATAGCTGAGTGATATCACAACAATAAAGTTGCTATGAACATAGTTAAGCAAATATCCTTCTGGTAGGATGGAATCTCCTTTGGTTATATGCCCAGGAATGGAATAGCTGGACCTTGAGATAAGTCGATTTTCAATTTCCAGAAATATCTCCATATTGATTTCCATTGTGGCTGTACAAGTTTGCACTTCCACCAGCAATGTAGGAGTGTTCCCCTTGCTCCACATCCTTGCCAGCCTAGGTTGTCATTCATGTTATTGATCTTAGCCATTCTGATGGATATAAATGGAGTAGTTTTGATTTGCATTTTTTGGGTGGCTAAGGACAATGAACATTTCTTTTAAGTGTTTCTCAGCCACTTGAGATTCTTCTTTTGAGATTTCTGTTTAGATCTGAATCTCATTTTTTTAATCAGATTAGCTGTTTTGTTGATGTCTAGTTTCTTGAATCCTTTATATATTTTGGATATTAGCCCTTTCTCAGAAGAGGAGTTGGTAAAAATCTTTTCCCATTCTGTAGGTTGCCATTTTGTCTTATTAATGGTGTCCTATTCCTTACAGAAGCTTTTCAGTTTCAAGACGTTCCATTTATTAATTGTCAATCTTAGTGCTGGAGCTAGTAGTATTCTATTCAGGAAGTCGTCTTCTGTGCCAATGTGTTCAAGGCTATTCCCCACTTTCTCTTCTATCAGGTTCAGTGCATCTGGTTTTATGTTGAGGTCTTTGATCTACTTGGACATGAGTTTTGTGCAGGGTGACAAATATGGATCTATTTGCAATCTTCTACATGCAGATATCCAATTAGACTAGCACCAGTTATGAAGATAATAGAGGCCCATAGAAAGGAAATTAATAAATCCCTCAAAGAAATCAAAGAAATGACAAACAAACAATAGGGGGAAATTAGTAAATTCATTAAAGAAACCCAGGAAAACACAAGCACACACTTAGAAGAAATGAATAAATCCCTTAAAGAAACCAAGGAAAAACAAGCTAAAAATTGAAGGAAACAAACAAAACTGTTCAATACCTGAAAATGGAAATATAAGCCATAAAGAAAACACAAACAAACTGACACAAGCTTTAGCATAAGAATACAAGAAATTGAAGAGAGAATCTCAGGAGTTGAGGATGCTATGGAAGAAATGTTTATACCAGTAAAAGAAAATATCAAATCCAAATATTCCTAACACAAAACATCCAGGAAATTTGGAACACTATGAAAAGACCAAACTTAAGAATAATAAGAATAAGGGAAGGAGGAGAGCCCTAGGTCAAAGGCTCAGAAAATATTTTCAATAAAATCATAGAAGAAAAATTTCCAAACCTAAATAAGAAGATGTCTATAAAGGTAGCATACAGAACAACAAATAGAATAGACCAGAAAAAATAGTCCCCCCCGCCACATAATAATCAAAACACTAAGCATACAGAACAAAGAAAAATACTAAAATCTGTAAGAGAGAAAAGAACAGGTAACATATAAAGGCAAACCTATTAGAATTACACTCTACTTCTCAGCGGAGACTCTAAAAGCCAGAAAGGATTGGACAGACGTGTTACAGACTTTAAAAGACCACAGATGCAAGTCAGAGTACTATACCCAGCAAAACTCCTTTTTTGCTTCTTTGTTTGTTTATTTGTTTGAGACAAGGTTTCTCTGTTGTAACTCTGGCTGTCCTGGAACTCACTCTGTAGACCAGGATGTCCTAGAACTCAGAGAAATCCACCTGCCTCTGCCTCTCGAGTGTTGGGATTAGAGGTGTGTGCACCATCACTGCATGGCCCCAGCAAAACTCCTGATCACCATAGATGGAGAAAACAAAATATCCCATGATAAATCCAAATTCAAGCAATATCTATCTACCTACAAACCCAGCCTTACAGAGGGTACTAGAAGGAAAACTGCAACCATTAGAAGAAATTATGGGAACTATTTCAATACGTAGGCATGAGCAATGGCTTTCTAAATAGGACTCTACAGCTCAAGAGAAATATCAAGAATTGATAAGCTGGATAACATTGAATTTAAAACGATTTACACAGGAACAAAAGCAGTCCATAGACTGAAAAGGCTTTCTACACAGCTGAAGAAAATTCTTTTTAGATATTAATCTAGCAAAAACTTATAATCTACAACATATAGAAAACTCAAAAAAATTAAACAAAAATGAATATAAATCCTATCAACAAGTATAAACTAAATAAGAATTTTTTTCTAAACAAAAGTATAAATGTCCTATATGAATATGAAAAACATTCCATTGCTTCAACCATTAAGAAATGTAAATCAAACTACACTGAAATTTCATCTCACTCCAATCGGAATGACTATCATCAAGAAAACAAAAAAATCAAATGTGTGAGTGCAGACATTTATGTCACCATACCATGCGGGGGTCAAAGACAACTGACGGGGATCAATTCAGTTTTTCCACTGTGGACTCCAGGGATTGGACTCAGGTCATCGGATTTGCATACCAACTGCTTTCATCTGCTGATCCATCTTGTTAACTCATCCTTTATTCTTTTTTTCTTTTCCGATGTCTTTATAACTTAGGAACTGAGATTAGGCTGGCTGGCCAGTGAGGCCCGCCACCTGCCTTTACCTCTCAGTGCTGGAATTATAGGCATGCTGCACGGTGACCATCAGACTGAACGAAGGTCCTCATGCCTGCACTTATCAGCTAAGCAACCTCCCCAGCATCCTATAAAAAAACCTAGTATACAACCATCGTGAATAAATATGGGTTTACTGTGACATTTTATATACGTACATCATGTACTTTGTTCATATGTACACCCATATTCCCGCCTTATAGTAGTTAGCCACTGTGTGTGCTGAGCAAGGATGACACAGAGGCAATTTCATAGCTGCAAGCTCTGTCGGACCTCAGCAGAGGGAATCACTGTCACGGTAAATGCTGTCTTAGACAGTAGGATCTCTAGCGTCTGAGCTCTGGTGTTTTTATTGATTCATGACTCCTCAGGTGTTCTACTGATAGCACGTGCAGATGATGCTCAAACATCCCCCACATAAATCCAACACCTGCAGACAGTACAAAATGCCTATATCTAGGCAACCCCTCACTCGACAGTACACAAACCCATTATTTTATACATAACTAAAAATAAACTTCTACAACACCTCCTCTTGTCTTCCTTCATTCTCCTGCTGGCCCCTTTAGTTTCCTGAAATAGTCCCACTTCTACGTCTATGTCATATATATATATATATATATATATATATATATATATACACACACACACACACATACACACACATACATACATATACGTATATATGTATATATATACATGCATATACATATATATGTATATATACACATATACATATATATGACATATATGTATATATGTATTCATGTGTTAAATCTGGATTGCACATTTTGAATAGAACATGTAAAATTATCTGATTCTGTATAATGTTTTAGCATTATGATGGTGAGTTTCATCTATTTTTCTGCAAATGACAATATCATTCATTATGGAGGAATACAACTCTATTGTTTATATACTATATTTTCTTTTATATATTATACTATTGATAATCTAAGCTGATTCCAACACCTTTAGACCTAGAATTTGTTATTTTTTATTATTTTAGAAGTGTGTGTGTGTGTGTGTGTGTGTGTGTATACCCTCCCTTCCTCTTGATGGAATATCAACAGTTCCAGTCCAGTGCAGGTCTTGTGTAGGTAGCTACTGCTGCTGAGAGTTCCTGGACACAATACCCATGTCATCTCCAGAAGAAAGTGTATCACACTGCATGTCTTCCCATCCTCTGACTCTTGCTCTTTTCTTTCTTCTTTGCCCCATTTCCCCAAGCCTAGGAATGGATAATACAGATGTCATACTGTGGTGGTTTGAATGCAAATGGCTCCTATACATTAATGTTTACTACTCAGTCCTCGGTTGATGGAACTGTTTGGGAATAATTAGGAGGTGTGGTCTTTTCTGAGGAGGTGTTCCACTGGGGGCCAGCTTTGAGTTTCAAAAGCACATGCTGTTCCCAATTAGTTCTCTCTGCCTCATAATTCTGCAATAAAATGTGAGCTCTCAGTTACTTCTCCAGCACTTTGCCTGCCTGTTGCCATGCTCAATACCATGATGGCTACATATTCTAACCCTCTGAAACTGTAAGTCCCCAATAAACTTTTACTTCTTTAAGTTTCCTTGGTTATGGCGTTTTGTCATAGCAATATAAAAGTAAATAATACAGAAATTACTGCCAGGGAGTGGGCTACTGCTATGACAGGCCTGAACAGGCTGGTTATTGGATGAATGTGGAAGACTTTCATACTTTAGACTAGGAAATTGGTCAAATCAGGGCTTAATGGTCTGTCCTAGTAGGAGCTTGGGAAACAGTAGAATTAAGAGCCGTATGGACTAGGGAGGCCTAGCACAAGAGGTTTCATAAGGAACAATATTAGCAACTGGCCTAGAGACCATTCTGGTGATATTTTGACAAAGAATAGTGAAAACAGAGGCCACAGATTTGAAAAAGAGCAAGAAAGGGTGTGTGGGAGGGTATGGAGGAAATAAGAGGAATGGAGAAATGATGTGATTATACATGGTCTCAGATAATAAAAGAAATAATTTCTTTTAAAAAAAAAAGACTATGATTTCCTTTTGTCCATGTCCTAAGAATATTTTCGAGGAAAAATTGAAAAATAATGGATTAATTTCCTTGGATTTAACTCTGTTGTGTGGTTCCTGATAATCACTCTTATACAGATCTATAGTGAAAAAGAGAAAATGGAGAAAAAAAGCAAAATGTGCAGTTGGAAGACAAAAAAAAAGAAGCAGAAATTTAATGTTGATGTCAAAATTTGTGCTGAAAGAGATGAGAAGATTAAAGGCAGGTTGTTTCCAAAGGGAAGGAAGGAGGGGACACTCTCAAGGCAAGACACCACCCAGATGAGCTTCCAACTACACAAAGGATAGGCCTCAGGAATTTGCTGTGCCTATAAAGCAACTACAGAAAAAAGCTTGGGCAGATGTGATTCAAGGAAAGGGCCAGGCTTCATTCCAGTGGGTGGCAGAATTTGGAAGCATCACCCACATGGTTCTGATTTTAGAGTCATGAAGAACACAAGAGGAAAGGGATCATGGAATCTCTTCATAGTTAAAAGGACTCACAGAGGCCAGGTGTGGGATCCCTGCATAGAGGCCCTGAGAGGTCATTGTGTAAATCTGTGAAAGTGAAGCTTGGATTGCATTTGAGACGCCAGATGTTGGAGGTTCCAGAGCCATAGGATTTCTGCCAGAGAGAGCTACATGAAAGCAGTGGAACCAACACAAGAAAGAGAAGTGTGTTGCAGTCAGCCACTGGAAGGGCAGAGCTACCCAAGCCATTGGACATTGAACATATAACTACAGAATTAAGAATTTGTCTTTCTGGGTTTCAGTTTTGCTACATATGGTCCAGTATGTCCTCACTATGTCCCCATTCCTCTCATTTGGAATGTATTCTATACTATTGTGTGTTGAAAGTATGTAATTTGTTTTTGGATATTGATTTTACAGGGATTACAATTAAGAGATTGCCGTGTGTCTTAGAGGAGAATTTAGGCTTTGAACTTTTTTTGGGGCGGGGGGGGGAGTTTTCCTCTGTTGTAACTCTGGTTGTCCTGGAACTCACTCTGTAGACCAGGTTGGACTCAAACTCACAGAGATCCACCTGCCTCTGCCTCCTGAGTGCTGGGATTAAAGGCATGTACCATCACTGCCCGATTTAGGCTTTGTACTTTTAAACTATGTTGAGACTGTGAAAGACTACGGTAACTTTTGAAGTTGAACTAAATGCATTTTATAATATGAGATGGCCATTTTCTTAATGTGCAACATCCTTAGCCATAAGGGAAATAAAAATAAAACTAGTTTGAGATTTCAGCTTACCTTAGTTAGAATGGATATAAATTTAAAAAAAAAAGATGACAACGAATTTTAGGGTGGGTGTGGGGAAAAGGAAACACTTATTCACTGCTTGTTGGAATGAAAATTGGTAGAAGCGTTGTGGAAATCAATGTCTGTTATACCATGCTTGAGCATATATCCAAAGGACTTGGTATCCTATTATAGAGATGCCTGTTCATCAATATCCAGTGCTGATTTAATCACAATAGCATATAAATAGAAGCTGTCTCTATGTCCACCAGATAATGAATGAATAAGAAAAAATGTGAACATTTACTCATCCAATATTATACAGCAATAAAATAAATCATACTCACAGGCAAATAGATGGAATGGGAAACCATCACTGAGTAACCCAGACACAGAAAGACAAACCTTACATATTCTCTCTCTTCTGTGGATGTAAGATTTGACTCTTCAGACGTCTGTGTTTAATTTGGAATATGAATATAGGTCAGAAAATGAGGGGGCATGGTAGTGGGGCTCCCAAGGGAAGGAAGATAGAATGCAGCAATATAAGGAGTTAAAAAGGAGTAATGAGATAGAAAGGGTTACATGGGATGGGGTGGTGAAGGCAGGGAAGAGAAGGGAATGCTAGGAAGTATGACTAGCATTAAAGATACTTTTTTTAAAAAATCTTTTGGAAACCCACAAACTGTCGAATCTTTCTAAAATATATACATACACATTTATAAAAAGAGCTGAAATGGAGTCACCCTTCAATGGGATTGACAACACTCCCACTAGACACCATGGTTTACAAATCAAAGGCCCGATGACCATAATAGGTTGCTTCTATTGAAGTTGCTGGCCAGAGTGGTCCCATAGACCCCTCAACATTATGGGTTAAAGCCATTGCTTTTGTCCATCCTACAGAACAAGATGATATGACCCTATTGCTAGAGATACCACATACTTGAATCAGAGAATGTGAAGAAATCAAGCTAGCACTAATCTAGAAACTTTATCCCTACTGGATATCTTTTGTTGTGCAGAAAGATGCTACACGTGGTACTAGAAGAGAAAAGTAATCATCAATCTTACACAGCTTTGAAGCCTCTGAGCTACAATAATGATCAACCTGGCAAGACATGACCACAAGTGCAAAGTGGCACAAAGTCATTTGAGTAACCAACCACTTTCTTTTTTATTTAAGCCCTGCTCCACAAGGTGAAACCTATACCAGATATGGTTATCACGGCCAAGAACCTGTATTTACACAGACTGTAAGCCCCATAGGAGGACCTACTATTATTCTGCTAAATGAATATATTTAGTATCACACTAACTCCTAATGACTTACTATTATACCCATAGATTAGTGTATTTCCTAACCCACATCAGAGAAGCAAGCTTTTATAGTAGATGGTTATTAACACAAAGATCTCCAACTGGGGAAGATGAAGAAAATAAGAGACTATGGAATTCTCCTCCCTAATTGGTAAATCTATATCACACCCCATTCTCCAAGATTCAGGGATCATTGGTGCAGAGGGAGCAGAAAAATTATAAGAGACAGAGGCAGAGGATGAGTATAAGAAAATAGTGCTTCCCAGATACCGCAGGGCAATTCCATGTATGAACTCACAGTGATTGTAATAGCATGCACAAGACATTCTCACTCAAGCTGGACAGAGTCCTAGCATGGAGAGAGAAGTTGGGCGTGAAGTCTATCCCCTAGCTAAGCAGTCATTGGCAATTGATAGTTGCTGGGAGAAGGAAAATCCATTTTCTTTAAGGGTGTGGCCCTTGGTAGCTGAATCATGCTTCAGTAGAAGTTCGTGTATCCAAGAGTATAAAGGCAGCACAAATTGGATTGATGGGTTAAAAAAAAATATGACACAAAATTGGTTGAGTTGGGATGTAGGTAGATGTGGTAGGAGTTACAGTAGTGAATATGATCAAAATACATTACACACATTCTCAAAGAACTAATAAAAACTTAAAGAAAAATTTTAATGAAAAAGAAAACCGTTACTTTATTAGGGATGAAGTTGTGAAGCTCAGTAACACCAAAATGCAGCTTCTGTTCATATTGCTGCAGAATGACCCTGGTTTGATCCCCTGAGTATCCTTAGATCTGGTAAATTTCCCATGCCAGGCAGGCTTCTCCAGTGAGAATATTATAATTCTGGAGCTTTGAGTGCAAAGAGAGAGAAGTCAGTATAATGGTATACAGAGTATATGATTTTTTATGAAACGTCACTGAGCCATTAGCTAAGGTCCCCTACTCTCCAATAAATTTCTTCCTAGAAGGGAGGGTATTTGGCATCAGAAACCAAAATTGAAGTCAACTTGTCTTGTCACAAGACTAACAAACTCCTCTAGTGCAAATATCACCTTATCCTGGGCTCAGTGAGTACATGGCACATAGCCAGAACAGGTTTGGTGAGTAACTGATGAACACAATAATTGCCTCTCTAAAGACCTTGAAGAGATTAAGACTCAGCAAAATGAATGAATTCCTCTACTCCTGGGTGAAAATTAGAATCAGAAACTAAGGCACAATGCCCAGAAGACAGGAGTGAGCAAGGGAATAAGTAGCAGAGAGCTGCGTCCTGGCATTGTTTAGAATAAAAGAATCTCCAAGGAGCAACGAACATGCCCTGCTTAAAATCCCAGGACCCTCCACTGATCTTCATGACAACTTATTTTTGCACTGTCTCTTCAAGCTGTCTTTTATGCAGTCAGCTACCTCTGCCCTCAGAAAAGCCAAAAAGAAGTTTATGGTGCATCTCTTGATATTGTGCATCAATGGTGCATCTCTTCTGATTCAAGAAAGGTGGTAATGTAGTAATTTCCTAAGGAAAATATTAAAATACAGTTGATGAATTAATCTATACCCCTGAAAAAAGGTCCACTTTGTGAAAGTGTCTATGATGTGTCAGATATAGGCATAGTGGTTCCACCTTGTCTATTTACTAGCTCACTCAATATGCTTCATAATAACAATTTGTGGAAGGCATTATTATCTCTATTTGATAGTGAAAGAAATTAAGATAAATAAATATTTCCTTTTTAGAATTTTCTTAATTGTGCTATTTAAGTGCCATAACCAATGATGGAGTCTCAGCTTCTAAACACTAAAACATAGACTTTGGGGAATTTAATTTTATAAGTACAATAGAGAGCACTAACTGGATGCAGGACACTTAACAAATAGTATCTATCTAGTTCTCAAAACACATTACGTGGGCAAGACTGTCACTCTCCATTTTCCAGAAGGGAAGCCAAAATACGAAGAAGTAATAACTTGTCTAACACAGCACAGCACAGAGGCTGCCATCAAGCACAGACGGTCTAGCTTCGGAAGCTGTCCCTTTTCACAGATCCTTTTCATATCAGTGAGGCCATGGAAATATGCTGACATGTTTATTGTATGGAATGTCTGGGAAGTTAAATAGTAAAAATGCAAGACTTATGATCTACTTTTGTTTCTGGAACTTAGCTTTAAGGGGAAAGCAAGTAACCATGAAAAACTCCCAGGACATTAAATCACTGTCCAAGAGTCCACAGAGCCCTGAAGTCCTACACTCATGTCTCACTTCCGAGATCACGATACAAGTGTCCAAGACCAGAAGGAACCGACAGTTTACGACAGTCTGTTAGAGGAGATGCTTTGTGTATTTAAGCATTAACTGACAAAAATCGAGAAACAGCAGTCTAGTGAAAACATCTTTTCCTCTACTCACATCCAATTTTATTAACACTAAAAGCATTAACAAATTTCCTATTTCTCAGGCAGTTTTTAAGGCTTTTCCTTGGGAAAGTACTGGGAGGGAGCAGCTCTAAACAACACACTGCATATTGTCAATACAAAAGCACAACTCCCACCTCAGTGCAGATAACAAATAGTCTGCTCTATGTGAACATTCATAGCCTAGAAACACAAATGCAGGTTGCCCAAAGAGACATGCTCCACTCTGAAAATACTTACATGATATTTAATTGATTGTCCAATAAAGAAAGTCATAAACTGAGTCATTTACTAAACACATCTTTATCAGACACCATGTGCATGTGGAAACTAAATATTTTTGTTCCATAGCATTAGAAAAGCTCAGTCCTAGTGTTTGATAAAGACTGGACTGAGGAGCCAGGAAAACAGTCTTCAGTAGAGAGAAATAGTAAATCCATTAAGGAATTAATCCTTGAATCATATTAAATTTGCCAGCCTTTATGATCTGGGTCTGACTTCTCATTTAGTCCACCCTCTGAATCTGACATAACATTTACCTATGACATAATAGGAATATTATATCTAAAGTTCAAATAGTCAAGAACATACTGTGGCCTAAAGAAGTATAGATAGCATTGGAGGAAAACAGACATTTGGGGAGACCAATCATATTCTTTAATTAGATTAAATGTCTCTTCCTTTGTCTATAGTTATCTGTATTATTTGAAATATTCTATTTGATACTTGAATAAACTTGAATGCTTTTATTCAAGTACTTGAAATAATTTGTTATCCTTTATTTCTAGCATGACTTCTGGAAAATTTGATTATATGTTTATAAACTCATGAAGAGTGTCTAGCTCTAATTCATAGGGAGATTTGCCATAATATCTAAGTTATTATAATTCTTATTTGTGATTGATAATTTTAACTATCCTGTTATATTGGTACTGTATTAGGTTTTAATATGGGAATATTTCAGAAGAATGCAAATAACAATACAATACTACTTTAAAATACTTGTTAACAAAACTGTCTTATTCCACGAAACAAGGTTAGAAACAAAAAGGCAGACTAATAAATCAAGATTCCATAGCTGTTCGTGGCGTGATCAAATCTTATTCCTTATTTTGTAATTGGGAGGGGAAATTGGACTACCACAGGAGTCACTTATTATTGCTCACTTTCCCTTATTAGCAAATATTGTCAAAGTTTATAATAACAAAAGTGTTAAATAGTCACTTAATCAAGAAATATGGGCTCTCAAGTTATAAAATACCCGTGAATACTGTCAATGGAGACCATTTTATACAGTGTGGATATAAAAGAGTCAATCTTTGAGTATTTCTAAGACAGTCAAAGTTCCTCTGAGCTGGCAGAGGTCTGAGCGTGTCATAGTGTTTCTCAGAGCCTTGACTCTACTGCATCTTTTATTGTATCTGCTACATTTATCTTAGACAATTTTAATTTATTTTTGTTGTTTATAATTATGTGTATGTTGGGAGCTATGCATATGAGTGCAGGTATCTACAGAGGCTAGAAGTATTGGATCCTAGGTGTGGGTGATTCTAAGCAATCTCTCCTGCACCCACAAATTAACATTTATAACAGTAATCAACTAATTGGACTCAGTTAATATTCTTCTTTCTTTTTTAATAGGAAGAAGTTCATTTGATTTTGTATCTAAGAATTTGAATTAAGAAAGAGGGGCCCCCAAAATGGGGTTCCTTTTGGAAAATTTAAAATGTCCACTGTCAATTTAAAAACTAGACTGTTATTCAAGTTATTTTGACTAATAGGGAGTTTTTATGGAGAGTAAAGGAAAAACTTGAATCTTTTAAAATATTAAAATGGGTTAAGTTAGATGAAAGTACATAATTATGACAAAAATATGGCAAGTGAAAGAACATTGTATCCTCATTTGTAGGTTTATTAAATCGAAGGTTATTTAGGACTGGCAAGATGGTTCCATGGATAAGGATGCTTGCCGCCAAGCCTGGTGGTCTGAGTCTCATCCCTGGGTACCTAATGCTAGAAGGAGAGAAGAAAATCATGTAATGTCCCCTCTGATCTCTACGTGTGCACTGTGGCATGCATGTACTCACACATGGACACATGCACGCACATGTGTGCACACACATATTCACTAAGTAAATACATAAAGACATAAACGTAAATTTGAAAACAAAACTGGCATCATTTGTACCACTTAGGAGCATGCCAAAGAAAATTCGAAATATCTTACACAATTTTTTGAAAATATAAATATAAAAGGACTTAAGAACTACAACAAAATGAGAGTCAGTAGAAATGTTGCAACAGGGGTTTTGACTTTAGTTACTTGGAGTATTTGACTGTTGATGTAGTTGAAGATGAATATCACCCAGCTTTTCTGAAGATTTTGTGGAAATTACATGAAGACATTGACACAAGGTAAAAGATACAAACCCAAGAGTTTTCTCTGAAATAGGAAGTGGTTAGATATACCTTATAGGATTGTTTCCCTGTATATAATGAAGCCGTTGATGTAAGGTATTTTCCAATCAATGAAATTGGGTGTTAATAATAATAATAAGGTGTCAACTTATTCATTAAGTTCTTTGTCTCCCAGGAGCTCACTGGTGGAAATTCAGTAACCAATTCTGAACTTTTAATTGTGTTTTAAGGCCTCTTATAATAATGCATGCTTCCCTGTAATAGCAATGGTAGGTCCTATATTCATGTACTCCATTTTTATGTAACACAAGTAGTTATTTTCTGAGGAAATATCCAACATTTTCCAAAAGGGACTGATCTTAGATTCACAGTAACTGGGGGAATATCTTTGCCTAAGGAAACTAAAAACTTCAGTCAGTTTTGAAAAAGGGCATCATTTATTTATTTAACTATAGATCTTGAGGTCTGAAGATCAGAGACACACTGAAATTTTATATAACATGCAAGATTTTACAGATATATTTAAATATTTTAAGTTTTTATTTGTCTGTTATTTGACAATCCCGTACATGTCTATAATGCATTCTGTTCACACTCAGAGCTCCTGCTTCTATTATTCCTTTCTTTCTCAACAACATCTCTCTTATCAACAAGTCCTCCTACTACTCCTCCAACTCTCTTATCTTCTTGTCCTGTGGCCCACTGGGTTTAACCAGAGGCACTGATGTGGGGATAAGTGTGGAGTTAATGACTGGAACACAAGCTCCACCACTGAAGACAATGACTCCCCCTTCCTACGCAGCCATAATCTTCTAGTAACTCCCCTTGGAGGGGATAGCCTTCAAGAGTTCCTACTTACCTGTGACTGTATTTTGTCCAACCTAATCATGTGAAAGCCCTAGTCGACAATTCTAGACGTTGTAAATTCATGAGCATGGCAGACATGTCATGCCCAGAAGAGAGCATTTCATTCTGTTCCTCATCAGCATTTGGCTCTTAGAGTCCTTTTTATCCCGTCTTCTGTAAGGTTCCTGGGCTTTGAGGAAAACATATATATGTTAATCATTTAATTTGTACATTTTGTTAGGGCTAAGATAAAGCCCTTCCATAATCACAGTTTTCCCCCACTTTGGTGCAAAAATATTACAATTAACCACCTGTATTTTAGCAAGGATTAGCTAGGACCTGGAGGCCGGGATGGAGAGACATTACAAACACAAAAGACCAGTACTTCATTTCCTCTCAGTGTGTGTACAAAGTAAAAAATTCATCCATTACTCTTGATGTTTAAAATGTAGCTGTTTTCGAATTATTTTTTGTTAAATGTCAATCAATCCTCAACTTGGTAACAAATTTAAATCAATAAACCAAGTAGGTTCCTTAGCTTGATCATTGTTATAATGCTCTAAGACATCTAGATCAAATGCCCACCACATACACAAACCAGCTTCTCTGCCATGACTTCAACTCCTGTAGCAGTGTGAAGCCATAAGAGTGAGCTTGTCATAGTTGCTGTGGTCAATGCCTGGCTCTTAGTGGTTCCCAGAACACACCAATAACACTTTTGTTAGCTTCGAAAGCAAACTCTAGAAAAAAAATTTAAGTGAGAACAGAGTTGGGTGTTACAAACGTAATAAAAAATTTAAATTGATAAAATAATAATTAGTATGATACATGTAATATTATACACAACTTATCAAATGAAACAATACATTTCAGAGAATGTTCATGGTTTCATCCATAAGGCAAAGGCAGACAATAAGAAAGAAGTAAAATAACTCAAAATATTTTAGAGTCCCAGAAATATATAGCATATAGTTACAATTACAGAAATGTCAAAGTACTTTATAAACAATGTCCAAGTGTTCTGGTTAGTCTTAACTGCCAACGAGAATCACCTGGGAAGAGAGTTTCAATGAGGCATTATCTTGTGGGGTCTTGATTATGCTAATTGAAGTAGAAAGACTTACTCATTGTGGGTGGTACCACTCCATAGGCAGGGGGCTATAAACTGGGTAAGAGTGGCAAAAGTGAGCTGAACACTATCATTAATTCTTCTGACTGTGATTGTAATATGACCAGCAGCTTCAAGGTTCCGGTTCTTTGACATCTCCACCATGGTAGACTGTAACCTCCAACGAGATTACTTTCCTCAGAGGATTTATCACAGCAACAGAAATGAAACTAAGACAGAAAGTTTTCATGAGATACTGGTAGCTGGAAACTAAAGAATGAAGATTGGGTGAGATTTCCAGGCAAAGAGAAAACATATAGCAAAGAACTTAGGCAGGAAAGAGATGGGCTTCTTCTAGAGAAAGAAGGCCCAGAAAACTGAAAAAGTAGGAAATGGGGAGGTAGACAAGCAAATAGAAGTGGGAAAAATTAGTAAAGATATGCAGAAACCAGATTACTCAGGGGTCCATGAACAGTAAAATGGAGCTTAGATTTTAGGATAAGAAAGTTACTGAATACAAAGAAACCATGTGCTCTGGTCAAATTATTAAAAGTCGGTATAGCTGCAGTATGACTGTGAAAAATCAGAGTGATCATTTAGGAAGACTTTGTACTAATTTAGAGATACAATAGTGAATTGACTGGAATTGAATGGAAGCTTGAACTTGGGGTATACTGGGTAGGAGAGAAGTCAAGCAGATGCATCAAGGCACAGATGGAAAACAGAGCCTGCAAGAGTGGCATCTAGATCATTGTGTATGAAGAGGAAGGGAGAAGATAAGACATCACACAGAGGAGAAAGAAATTTCCCAAATATTTACTCAGTTATCTGTGCTTCCAAAAATAAGCAGTCAAAATAGATGATGGTCTATAAGTTGAGAATTCAGGAAAACCAGCAAAACAATCCATACAAAACCACACAGCCACTACTGAGCAATAGATCATTCAAGTAGATTTTTTTAAGCTGTCAATTCTCTAAGTTAGACTACAAATAAAGGTAGTTAATGATTTGTATATGTGCATTATCTTAGCTTTTGTGATTAAATGGGTTGAATTCATTAGTTATTTCTAATGCAGTTAATGTCCTTCCTGCCAGTTATCAATAAGATTGTACCAAAAGATTCTAGAATTCACTTTGAAACATGTACAAAAGGCAAGGAAATTTAGGACAATTTTTTTAATGATGAATATCCTGAATAATCTGATTCTACTAAGCATAGTACATAGTCATTTTTTAAATATGAGATTCTTGTGGAATTTGACTTCATTTCCTTTTCATGAGAAGTAAATACTTAGTTATGTGAATAATAAATCTGAGAGCCTAGACAGAGGAGTGGAGACCTCAGCACACATATACAAGAGTTCTCTAACTGCAGACATCTTTCCCCTCCACTCCATCTAATCCCAGGAAACCTAAAGTAACATTAAGCAGGTGAGAAATTAGAATCTTTGTTATTCTTTCTGGATAGTGTAAGTGTCCTTGCCAGAGGGTCAAGTATTGTTCTTGTCTTCTGGTTCGGGGGTTGGGGAAGGGCACTTTGTTTCTGGAATTTTAGTGGCAGAGATCAACCACAGAGCACAGGGGCAAGTACTCTAGCACTGAGCTGCATCGCAGTCCCAAATCAATGCTCTTCAAAGAGAGGAGTGGAGTGCCTAATAAGCCTCTGTCAACCTCATCAGATTATTGCTATTAATTTTTAGCTTTGCCTCTATCCTTAAGTTCTAGATATTCATTAATTGTCACCAGAAAAATGTGATGGATTTATACATAAAATTGCTGCTTAAAACGATGACTCAACAGATTACCCTGAAATGCAGTTACTCTCCAATAATATTTTGGTGACATTAAAATCTCACTTCTTGTATTGGCAGTACTGAGGATCAAGCCAGGACTGAATGAATGCTAGGTGGGTGTTCTCCCATTGAGCTACAACTGTTACCCAAAAGTCTCACATTTTCCTATATAGAAACATCAAGTAACACATCTGAGAACAGCTGCACTGGGTGACTAGTTAAAAGCACTAACAAAATGTACCTATTATTTTTCCCTTTTTTTCTTTTTTCTTTCTTTTTTTCTTTCTTCCTTTCTTTCTCTCTTCCTTTCTTCCTTTCTTCCTATTTTCCTTTCTTTTTTTTCTTTATTGAGACAGGTTCTCATGTAGCCAAAGCTTACCTTAACCTTCCTTTATATTTGAGGATGGCCTTGGAGTCCTAACACCCTTGCTTCCACCTCCCAAGTGCTGGGTTACAAGTATGTTCCACCATAAGCAGCTTCCGTTCATTTTTCTTAACTACCAAATCTTCTAAATATAAGGATCACTGTATCTTCCATCACACCCCAAACAATATTCCTTGATGTGCCAATTCTATAAATTTATGCTTTCAATGATGTTTGACAAGGAAATAGTCAACCTAGTCTATTTGTTTCTACGGAAGAGAAAAAGAGGAGTAGTTGGTGTATACATCATGAAATAGGAGCTTAAATTTGTTCCCCTCACTGCTGAGTATCTAGTGCTTAGAAAAAATAACCAGCTAACTGTCAACATCCAATAAATATTCAGTAGATGATAAGCGAACTATTGTTTCCTGTTTGGACAAAAATTAAACTCCCTCAACTATTTCTAGGATATGCAATAATTTCTGCCTTTACAGCTCACAGACAGATGAAAACCCTCAGCAGCCTCAGTAACTCCAGCACCATCACTGGCTTCATCCTCCTCGGCTTCCCCTGCCCCAAGGAGGGGCAGATCCTCCTCTTTGTGCTCTTCTCCGCTGTCTACCTTCTCACCCTCATGGGCAATGCTTCCATCATCTGTGCCGTGTCCTGGGATCAGAGACTCCACACTCCCATGTACCTCCTGCTGGCCAATTTCTCCTTCCTGGAGATCTGGTATGTCACCTCCACAGTCCCCAACATGTTGGCCAACTTCCTCTCTGACACCAAGGTCATCTCCTTCTCTGGGTGCTTCCTGCAGTTCTATTTCTTCTTCTCCTTGGGTTCTACAGAATGCTTTTTCCTGGCACTTATGGCATTTGATCGCTACCTGGCCATCTGCAGGCCTCTGCACTACCCTGCTCTTATGACTGGGCGCCTCTGTAATATCCTCGTGGCTGGTTGCTGGGTGCTTGGTTTCCTCTGGTTCCCTGTTCCCATCATCATCATCTCCCAGATGTCCTTCTGTGGATCCAGGATTATAGACCATTTCCTGTGTGACCCAGGCCCTCTGTTGGCCCTCACCTGTTCCAGAGCCCCACTAATGGAGTTTTTCTGGACCATTATAAGTTCTTTGCTCTTGTTTCTTCCTTTTCTCTGCATCATGGGGTCTTATGTATTGGTCCTGCGAGCGGTGTTTAGAGTTCCTTCAAGAGAGGGACAAAAAAAGGCTTTCTCCACTTGTGGGTCTCATCTGACAGTTGTTTCACTCTTCTATGGCTCAGTGATGATCATGTATCTAAGCCCAACTTCTGAGCATGAAGCAGGAATGCAGAAGCTTGTGACTCTGTTTTATTCTGTGGTTACTCCACTCATTAATCCTGTAATCTATAGTCTGAGAAACAAAGACATGAAACATTCCCTGCAAAGGTTTCTCAAAATATAAAAATTAGAATTTTAACCAAACAAAAACACTTACATTCAAGTATGTATGTATATACTGTAGAATATTATTCAACCACAAGAATGACAAAATTGTATCATTTACAGCAAACGGGTAAAATGGGAGAACATTGTGTTAAATAAAATAAGCCAACTGTGGGAAGTCAAATACTGCCTGTTCTCATTTATGTGTAGAAAGTTTTTTTTAATGAATAGGATAATGGTTATTAGACTAGGAAGTGTGAGGGACAGAATATGGCTAGTGCTTACAGGGGATGCAGTTGAATATTACTCAATGTCTGTGTTTGATAGTATAATGAGATAAATATGTCTGACAAACATTAATTCTGTTTCAAACAAGATTGAGATTTTGAATGTTTCCAATGTAAGAATATGGTAACCATTTTAAGTGATACTTTTGACAATATATTTGAGGTTATATGCATTGTATTCATGTACTGAATGTTACCCTATACCTCACAAATATGTACAATTATTACACCAATTAAAAATAAAAATGTAGATCCAGGCATATTAAAACATGCCTGTAATATCAGAACTTGGGAAGTTGGGACAGGAGGATCAGAATTTCAAGGGAGCTTGGATACACAACAAAACAATGTTTCATAAAATAAAATAGAACAACACCCATGCCTGTGATACTTAGATTTCATGTTGCTATAGTAAACACAGTGACCAAAAGCAATATAGGAAAAAAAGAGCTTACCTGGTATACAGATTATAATCCATCATTCAGGGTAGCTAAGATGAGATCTTAAGGCAGGAAACTGGAGGCAGGAAGTGAATCACAGACCATGAAAGAGTATACTTACTGGCTTGGTTTTCATGTCTTGCTCAACTTGTTTTCTTCTGCAACCTAGGACCATCTGCCCAGAGGTGGTACCACCCACAGTGAAATGGGCCTTTCCACATCAATCATTATTCAAGAAAATTCCATATAGACATACTCATAGGCCAATCCAGTTGAGTTTCATCCTAGTTGACTATAATTTATGACAAGTTGAAAAACACTAACTAATACATATGATCCCTTGTCAAATGATATACAAATACATTTCTATTAAATATCATCTATTAAATAAAGCTCAACAAGAGAGACACAGGGAAATATTCATTGGTACAACCCTTCCAGCCCTCTGCAGAGGGAACCACTGTCCTGGCCAGCACCCTACAGGACAGTGGAAACCTGAGAGTCTGAGCTCAGGTGTTTTTACTGATTTAGAATTCCTCAGGTGTTCTACTGATAGCACATACAAATTATGACCAAACATGTCCCATGTAAAATATGTCCCACATAAAATAAACTGCAGATAATACAAAACAACAAGACCTAGGTGCCCCTCACCCAACAGTGCACAAAACAATTATTTTATACATAACTAAAGATAAATTTCCACAACATTTCCCCTTCTGCATAAGACAAGAAAAAAAGCTCTATCTCTACAACACAATTTAACACTACACCTGCAAAGGTATTTACAAGAGGAACAATCATGAGAGTTGCTAGTGCACAGGACCAAATGAAACGAAACATCTATCAAGCTTTTCATGTCTTTGGACAGCAGAAAAACATTATCAATGTCCAATTATCTGGGATTCACTCATGATTCTGGGCTCCTCCAAAGGGCTTGGATCATTTCTCTGGCTCTGCCCTGTGCAGCACAGACAATTTGTCCTCCAGGCTCCAGCCAGCTCCATTCCACTGCTGCTGCTGTTCTTGGCGGTCATCCCATGGTACTGGAATCATCAGAACGCTGGGGTCTCTTACTGCAACTGGGCTCAGTTTCACCAATAGCCTCTCCTGGGCTCTTTTCAAGTGCCAAGCCTCATTTTCTTTACATGACCCCTTCAATCTGGGCCTTCAACTGCCACTGAGGCTGTACCTTCACCAATAGCCTCTCCTTGGCTCTCTTAATGATGCCAAGCCTCAATTTATCTGTATGATCCCTATAATCTGAGCCTTCAACTGCTACTGAGACTATACAGTCACCAGTTGCCTCTCATGGCCTCTCATAGTGCCAAGCCTCAGCAGCTCTCCATGACCCCTTCATGCCTTCAAAACCAGCACCACCTGGGTGACTGTTAGAGTGCCTAATTCAGCTACCAGCATAAGATACAACCTTGGCCAGTTCTAGAAGACAGCTTCTGTGTGTTGACCCTGAGGAAACACTATCTAGATTTTAAGATAGAGTCTGGTTTGTCTGCGGGAAGAGTTCTCTTGTGGGATGGAATTCTCATCACCATAGCAGATGTAGCTAGTCAGGGCCACCTCACCTAACAAGTATCTGGACACACTTTCAGAAAATAAAACAAAACAAAATGGATTCTGTGAGGTCTAGAGTTTCTTCTTCTTTTTTCCTTGGTGTGATCTCATGCCACACATTGCAGGCACCATTTGTAGTAGTACATTGTTGTGGCAGCTTATCAAGGAAAACCCAGAGGCATATTTGTACTTGCAAACCTACCAGATCTCAGCAGAGGGAACCACTATCCTGGCCAGCACCATACTGGGCAATGGAACCCTGAGCCTCCCAGCTCAGTTGTTTTTATTGATACAGAATTCCTCTGGTGTTCTACTAATAGCACTTGTAGATCACAAGCAATCAGACATCCCTCACATAAATCCAATACCTTCAGACAATTCAAAATGCCAATATCTAAGCAAGCCCTTACCTAAGAGTGCACAGACCCATTATTTAGTACATAACTAAAAATAAACTTACACAACAATAGATTTTATGGATGGCCTGGGGTTAGAGAAGAGACAAGAATGAGAGATCAGGTGGCAATGGGAAAGGAAGTAGGGTTGAGGGAGAAAATGCAGAAAGAGACAGCAGGAATTGAAGAGCATTTGAGTGGTGGTATAAAAACCTAGTGCAGTGGAAACTTCCTAAAATATATGAATGGAATCCCAGTGAGGTCTCTTTTCTGTGCATAAATGCTATATAAAATTAAATTTAAAGTAACAATAAAATGTCTCCTAATAATATTCTGCTGTCTCAGTCCCTTATTCAATCATCATCAGAGAAGCTTCCTCTTGCAGCAGGTAAAAACAGATGCAGAGACCCACAGTCACACATTAGACAGAGAGAGGTCCTTGAAATGCACAGCTCTAAATGAGATGTCTCCATAAAACCCCTCCCTTCACAGCTCAGGAAACCCCACAGAAGAGGAGACAGAAAGAGTGTATGAGCAAGAGGGGATGGAGGACACCAGGAAAACAAGACTCTCTGAATCAACTTAGAAAGGCTCATATGAACTCACAGAGACTGAAGTAGCATGCACAGGGCAGACATGGATCTGCACCAGGTCCTCTGCATATATAGTATAGCTTTCAGTGTAGTATTTTTATGGGACTCTTGAGTGTATGAACAAGTGGGTCTCTGATTCTTGGGCCTTCTCTTGAGACTCTTTTTCTTTTTAGGTTTGCCTTGTCCAGCCTCGATATGATGGCTTTTGTTTTATCTTATTACATTTCATTTTGTTTTGTTTTGTTGCTATCTCTTAGAAGCCTGTTCTTTTCTAATGAGACAGAAAAGAAGCAGATCCAAATGGGAAATGAGGGAAGGAGAAACTGGGAAGAGTAGAGAGAAGGGAAACTGTAATCAGAGTTAATCTATTTTCAATAACAGTAAATGTAAATAAAAGAAAAAATGAAGATACAACATACCCAAACTTATGAAATGATGCAGTGACAATGAAACAATGAAAGCAGTTCTAAATGGAACATTCATAGCACTAAGTGCTCACATATAAAAATTGGAGAAATCTTATATCAGTAACTTAAGAGTACATGCAGAAGCTCTAGAAAAAAATTAGAAATGCCACTCAAAAAATATACAGCAAGAAATCAAACTCAGGGCTGAAATCAATAAAATATGGAAAAAAGGATCAATGAAAGGATTACATTGATTCTTTGAGAAAATAAATAAGATCAATAAACTCTTAGCCAAATTAACTAAAAGATGAAGAAAATATTCAAATTAATAATATTAGAGGGAAAAGTGAGGCATCATAACAGGCACCAAGGAGATCTACAGAATCAAAAGGACATATTTTAAAATCTGTACTCCTCCAAACTGGAAAACATAAAAGAGATGGAAGAATTTCTTAATACACATGACCTACCAAAGTTAAATCAAGATTGGATAAGCAATTTAAGCAGATCTATAACACCTAATGAAACAGAATCAGTAATTAAAATGCTCTCAGCCAAAAAAGCCCAGGTTCAAATGAATTCAGCTCAGAATTCCACCAGACCTTCAAGAAGAATTAACACT
This sequence comes from Cricetomys ansorgei, assembly GCA_026225945.1. Lineage (NCBI taxonomy): Eukaryota > Metazoa > Chordata > Mammalia > Rodentia > Nesomyidae > Cricetomys > Cricetomys ansorgei. The sequence continues at coordinate 61,363 of JAMJFZ010002660.1, read as the reverse complement.
AATGTTCTTCAAATCATTTCACAATATGGAAACTGACAGAAAATTTTCTATTTTTTTTAAAGAGGCCGCAATTACCCTGATGTCTAAGACACACAAAGACCCAATAAATAAAGACAACTGCAAATAACCCTTACAAACATAGATGCAAAATTTATCAACAAAATACTTGCAAACCCAATCCAAGAACACACCAAAAAAGATCATCCACCATGATCAAGTAGGCTTCATCCCAGAGATACAGATATGGTTTGATATATGAAAGTCAGTAAATGTAATCCACCATATAAACAGAGTGAAAGAGAAAAGCTACATGATGATCTTATTAAATGCAGAAAATTCCTTTGACAAAATCCAATATCTCTTCATGATAAAAGTCCTGAAGAGATTAGGGATACAAGGTACATACCTAAACATAATAAAGGTGATTTACACAGCCCATAGCTAATATCAATCTAAATTTAAACAATCTCAAAGCATTTCCACTAAAATTAGGAACAAAACATGGATGTCCACTCTTCTTCATACCTATTCAATGTAGGACTAGTAGTCTTAGCTAGAGCAATAAGACTACTGAAGGAGATTGAGGGGATACAAATAAGAAAGGAAGAAGTCAAAGTGTCTTTATTTGTAGGTATATGATTTTATATATGAAAAACCCTAAATATTCCACCAAGAAACTTCTACAGCTGATAAACAGTTTCAGAAATGTAGCAAGATATCAATTAACACGTGAAAATTATTTTTCCCAATATACAAATGACAAAGAGACTGAGAAAGAAATCAGACCGACAATAATTTTCACAATAGCCTCAAAAATTAAAAAATATCTTGGCATAGTTCACAAACAAGTGAAAGACTTGTATAATAAAATATTTCAGACACTGAAAAAGAAGTTGAAGGAGACATGAGACGATGGGAAGTTTTCCCATGCTCATGGATTGGTAGGAGTAACGTAGTGAAAATGGAATTCAATGTAATTCCCATCAAAATCTAGCATAATTCTTCACAGAAATTGAAAAGACAATCTTCAGCTTCATAAGGAAACAGAAAAACAGGATAGCTAAAACAATCCTGAATAATAAAGGAACTGCTGGAGGTATTTCCAATTCCAATCTCAAGTTGTATTATAGTTAACAGTAATAAAAACAGCTTAGTATTAATGAATTGTATTGTATTGTATTGTATTGTAATGAATGGTATTAATGACCTTGATTAATGAAATCAAATTGAAGACTCAGATAAAAGTCCACACATTTGTGAACACCTGATTTTTTACAAAGAAGCAAAAAAAAAAAATACACACTGGAAAAAAGAAAACACCTTCAACTAATGATGCTGATCAAAGTAGATGACTGCATGTGGTAGAACATGAATGGATTCATATCTATTACCCAACACAAAACTCAACTCTAAATGGATCAAGGAACGCAAAATGAGATGAGCTATCCTGAATAGAATAGAAGAGGAAGTGGAGAATAGTCTTGAACTCATAGCACAGGAAAATACTTTCTCAACAGGACACCAGTAGCACAAGTACTAAAAACAACAATTAATAAATGGAACTTCATGAAATTGCAAGACTTCTGTAAGGTATAGGACACCATCTTTCAAGCAAATTACAAGGCTACAAAAGGGAAAATAATATTTTTACCAGTTACACGTCTGATGGAAGGTTAGTATCTAAAATATATAAAGAACTAAGAGAATTGAGCATCAAGAAAATGAATAACCCAGTTTTAAAATGGGGTATAGAACTTAGCAGAGATTTCTCAAAAAAATGAAACACAAATGGCTAAGTAACACTTAAAGAAATGTTCAATATCCTTATTTATCAGGGAAATGCAAATCAAAACTACTCTGAGATTTTATCTTATATTAGTTAGAATGGCCAAAATCAATAAAAAATAAAATAAAATAAAAACTCGAGCAGTGCTGGTTACTCCCCACAAACTTATGGCAAGGTCCTGTTGCTGAGGACAACACTCTTATCTCACTGAACACAGAGACATCGACCTGGTCCCTAACTAGAGCCTTTGTCCCTACTGACTAGTGTTCATAGTACTGGAAGGTACTCTGCATGCAACCATAGGAGAATGGTAACCATTGCCCCAAACCTAGAAATCTATGATAGTGACCTGCCTGCAAAATACGATGATGTAATAGTGACACAAATGTTGTGAGAGTAATCAATCATTATGTGATTGAATTTAAGGCTTACTCCGTGAGATGGAACCCATGCCCTACACTATTTTGATGGCCAAGAACCTAAAATTATATGGCCATGGGCCTAACGAAAAAATAAAATACTATTGCTCTACTAAAGAAACATAGCAATAAATGGCTCCTGATGATATTCTGCTACACCAAGAGATGAAGGGTGTCTCACTCAGCCATCATCGGAGAAGCTTTCTCTTTCAGTGGGTGGAACTAACAGAGACCCACAACTGGACAGTGTCCAGAGAATGAGAGATTTTGGAACATTCAGTCATAAATGGGATATCTTCACCAAACTCCCACCCTCAGGGCTCGAACTCTGTAAAATGATTGTAAAAGCCAGAGGGGATGGATGACACCAAAGAAACAGTGATTTCCAGAAACAGTAGGACTGATGCACAAATGAACTTACAGAGACTATGACAGCATGCATAGGGCCTGCATGGTTTCAAGCCAGACAAAATCCCAGCGCTGAGAAGGGGAAGTGGACATTGGCTCCCATCCCTGACCAAGATGCTACCTCCAATTGGCATCCACATGCAAAGGAAAAATTAGTTCTCTACAGTGAAGTCTCACTGAGTATATTAAACACACTTAAGAGTACCCCGTATGCCCAGAAGTAGTTAGCCAATACAAAATGAGCTTGATGGTATTTTTGTATAGTTTTGTCTCATATTGCTGTGTTTGGACATTTTTTTTTCTTGCTGGTCTTCTGATTCTATATTAATATATTATGGTTTCTGGTTTTGTGTTTTTAGTATGTGGGGGGTGTTTCTTGTGCTTTTTCTTTGTTTTTATTTGATTGTTTTGTTCTTGTTTGTTTATTTGGTTGGTTTTTTGTTTGCCTTTTGTTTGAGAGAGAGAAAGAAGAGAGAGAGAGGAAAAGGGAGGGAGGGAGAGAGAAGGCAGGAGAAGGAGTTGAGTGGGTTGGAAGGCAGGGAGAATCTGGAAGGAGTTGGAGAGAGGGGAAACCATGATCAGAATATATTGTATGAAAATAACTTGTTTATAATAAAAAAGAACTATGATTGCTTAACATAAAAAGGGAAGAAAAGAGAGCACTTCATACTTCCATGAATAAATAGATCTCTTGGGTGCCACGCTCCAAGGTGCTCACCCCTCTCTTTGCATGTTCTCTTCTGCTTTTCAGGGGAAGTAAGATCGTTCACTCAATAAACATATACTGACCACCCATTGTTTTCCTCAGCAGTGTGGTATAGCCATGACATAAGGATACCTGCCACAAATGCAGGGGCTACAGGTGACCACAGTAATCATCATAACCATAAACTAGGGCCCTTGTTTGCCAACTTTGAATCTTAAATTGTTGAAAGAGGATAGATCAACAAAGAAGAGAAATAAATTCATATCTTTGAAATAAGACTCCTACTGCTGTTGGGGAAATAGGAGTAGCCAGTGAACTGTGCTAGGAGACCTATATGCAACCGTAAACTGTGTAGAAGACCTCCATCAAGGGTAGGGAAGCTTAGAGCACAACTTCTTGATGCAAGGCTAAAGACAAGTTGATGTGCATCTCAGACCTAGGAGGAGTGTTCCCAAGATTAACTCCTTAAAACTCACAAGACTCAATCCTAAATATCCTAAACATAAAAATCTTAAACATATTTTTTTAATTAAGAAAGAAAGCATGGTGCTCCAATGGAAAGACTGAATCCTGCTGTGACTACACCATCCCTGTGAATGGAGTCTCATCTCACGCTCAGTCCTTTCTTCTCTCTAGTTCTGTTCTCAATACCAATCACTTGCGCCACTCATTATAGACCAGCCTCGCAGCACCAGGATGCTAGGCCTGCTTGACAAACTTTAATACATAGTACATAGTAAGTGTTCTGAGCAGGATTAAAACTCAGTTATTTTTTATCCCATCCCAGAAAAGTATGAGGATAAAGTGATAGTATTTTACTCTACTGGAAAATAAAAACAGATGTCACGCAGGGTCTCCAGAGAATACAGACCCCAGAGGATGAAAGAACAGCACAGAGCAGCCCTCCTGTTACTCTTGTTTTGGATGTGATAAATATGAAGAACCTGAGTACATTCCTCAGAGGCTCTATTTATAAATCCTTTTGCTCCAGTAAACACTCAGACATCTTCATTCTACTCCTCACTCTTGATGGCTGTTATAGAAGAGAACACCATTCCTCCCAAGGAAATCGAGACACTGTCCAAGAAACTCTGAGTTTAGAATCCTTCCAGTCCATGATAGGAGATGATGTTAATGCTTAAAGAAGACGATGAACAAAAGAGCTAGAAAGTGACCCTCTCAACAAGGTTTTCTTTTGTTTTGTTTCAGCTATATGTTCAACAACCAATAATCTGCAACTGCATCAGACCCTGTACAAGGTGCTTCTAGATACTTCACCTTATTCTAAGCTCTCAACCCTTCTGTAAGAGTGTTCTGTGACCACTTTACAGCTGAAGACACTAGAAAGTACGGTATGTATTTGAATGGACGGAGCTTCTACAGTTAGTAATACATGATTGTAGTTCAAATGTTAGGTTTTTTACTCGAAATCTATTGCTTTCCTGCAATGCCTTAGCTATCTACCACCTCTCAACTTCTCTTGAGAAAGTTGTTTTACAAAAATGGGACATTTTTGTATTAAAGTCTCCTATCAAATGAAATGGATATGCTAAGGAGATCAAGCTAATGATGATTTCACAGTATTCTGACTTCATGGACTAACCTTGAAAGAAAAGTACACAATATCAGAAAATTGAAGCATCTCTCCCTTTATATATCATGGCACAGAATTTGGCTAATTTAAGTGTTCTATCTTAACCTTCCTAAGATAGAATTGGGGTGAAGGTGCTGAAAAGTTTTGTTTTCAATATTAATTAACCAGACTATTCATCCTATACACATAAGCACTGAAGACACTGTAGCCATCCATATTCACAGTCCTTTCTGCAGTCAATTCTGAATAATCTGCCTGCCATTTGAACAGTTTGAGAATAGCCTGCATCAGGAAAACTCCACTGCTGCTCTCTCAACATAGAGCCTGAGTAGTGAAAGGTGAGTAACAATATACTGCTATTAGAAATATCTCCCCACATGTGCCCATTGGCTTCTCCCAGGCATAAAATGGAGCTAGCCCACAAAGACTTATTTTCATAGCCTTTTTGTTTTCAAAACTTAAAGAATCCAGTGTTATCTACATCAAGTGTTGTGTAGAAAAGGTGTACATACATCAGTATGTAAGTGTGTGTGCTCATGTATGTGTCTAAACATAAAGACAGGCAGATTCTAGTGGATGCGGAAACTCATTTTTATAATTTAGCTCAAGGTTTCATTCTCACAGCAGAAGAGAGTAGTTTCAGCTGTGGACTTCTGGAAGCCCCCTCCTTTTTTTTTTTAACAAGAGAAGCATCATTTATTCTAAGCCAATTTGTAGTTCTCACTCTTTTCTAAACTATTAAAAGCAGGAACCAATGAAACACATCTGGCCTTCTCCTGCTTTTATTATAGGCAGCAAGATGAGCACTGCTTTGCATAGTATTTAGTTTCATAACGAATGAAAGAGCATGACTTTGTAACACATGGAAACTGCATGAAGTTCTATTCTCACTGGATTTAGCGTTTTATTGGAGCATGGCCACATGCATTCATCTAAGGCTTGTCTATAGCCTGTTTTGGCCTTACTGAACCAGAACTGTGTAGCCTGGGTAAAAATTATATAACTCAGAAGCATAAAATATTTGCCAACCCTGTTAGAAAACATTACAGAGGTAAGAAGGTGGGATCTCTTTCTACTGAAATGTGACCAGGGTCTATGTGGTCCAAAAATACACACCTCTAATTGAGATGAAAGCTCAGCAGACAATGTGCAGTGTTACTCCCTGCTGGTTGGTGCTGTATCCAATAATTCTTGTTTATATGTTTATATGTGGTGTGTATGTTTGCCTTATATACAAAAAAATGGAGAGAGGAGAGACAGGAAATGGTGAACAGAGATGTTAAGAGGAATCAAATCAAAACCCACATTTTGAAAGTTTATTCCCAAGTGTGTTGGGAAGCTAACTGAATCTCATAAAGCATTCCTGTATCTTACCTGATTTCAATTTTTTAAAAGCCACTATGAATGTAACATGAATAATAATTACAGATGGAAAGACAGTTTTCTTGTGCCCACAGTGTAAAGTATAGGGAAGTAAAGAAGGGGAGTAAACAATCAATTCAGTTCAATATATTTCTAAGCGGCTAATAATGCATATGTGTGTGTTTCACTCGAGTGATGATTTTAAAATAAATCTGAGTCTTCAACTGGCTTTATTCGTTTCATAATTTCTGGTGCTTTCACAGCTCACAGACAGATGAAAACCTTCAGCAGCCTCAGTAACTCCAGCACCATCACTGGCTTCATCCTCCTCGGCTTCCCCTGCCCCAGGGAAGGGCAGATCCTCCTCTTTGTGCTCTTCTCCACTGTCTACCTTCTCACCCTCATGGGCAATGCTTCCATCATCTGTGCCATGTCCTGGGATCAGAGACTCCACACTCCCATGTACCTCCTGCTGGCCAATTTCTCCTTCCTGGAGATCTGGTACATCACCTCCACAGTCCCCAACATGTTGGCCAACTTCCTCTCTGACACCAAGGTCATCTCCTTCTCTGGGTGCTTCCTGCAGTTCTATTTCTTCTTCTCCTTGGGTTCTACAGAATGCTTTTTCCTGGCACTTATGGCATTTGATCGCTACCTGGCCATCTGCAGGCCTCTGCACTACCCTGCTCTTATGACTGGGCGCCTCTGTAATATCCTCGTGGCCGGTTGCTGGGTGCTTGGTTTCCTCTGGTTCCCTGTTCCCATCATCATCATCTCCCAGATGTCCTTCTGTGGATCCAGGATTATAGACCATTTCCTGTGTGACCCAGGCCCTCTGCTAGCACTGACTTGCAAAAAAGCTCTCCTAATAGAGCTTATCTTCTCCATCTTAAGTCCTCTGCCTCTCATTATCCCTTTTCTCTTTATCATGGGGTCTTATGCTCTGGTCCTAACAGCTGTACTGAAGATCCCTTCAACATCTGGGAAAAGAAAGGCTTTCTCGACCTGTGGGTCTCACCTGGCTGTGGTTGCATTATTCTATGGCTCAGTACTGGTCATGTATGGGAGCCCAACATCTGAGCATGAAGCTGGATTTCAGAAACTTGTGACTCTGTTTTATTCTGTCTTGACCCCACTCCTCAATCCCGTGATATATAGTCTTAGAAACAAACATATGAAGACAGCCCTGAAGGGAATTCTGGGAAAGATAAGAAATTGGTCATCAAAACAGACCTTGAGCAATTAAATTTATATTTTGTTTATTTTCATATTTTAACTGGTTCTATCCAAATAATTGACCAAAATCTGAAGCACCTAGGAAATGGCTGCACTATTTTTTTCTTGGTTATTGAACATCTGTCCTGTTGCTTATCATACCTCAGTTATATTAATTTAGTGTTGATCTTATCTTAAAAGTTGTAAAGGCAATGGATATAGGAACTCAACATAAATTTTCCTGTAACACATAGATAAAGGCAAATTATTTTATCCTACTTAAATATTATTTTGAGTCATTTAAAATTTCCCAGGTTCCTTGGACATTACTCCTAGATGTGGTCTTTACTCTAAGAACATTGCTTTCTATGACTTCACCTCCAAGTCTGAGCTGCTTATGAGGTTTAGCAGGCTCTGATCTACTATTTTTGAACATTATTACTCATAAAACTTCAACTGTTTATAATCTTAGCTTTTGCCAACTTTCTTGAGATCTCATTTTGTGTATATATATGTATATACACACACACACACACACACACACACACATACATATGTATAGATATAGATATAGATGTAGATGTAGATAAAGATATTGATATAGAAATAGATATAAATATAGATATAGATATCAAAAGTCTACTTATGCCTCAGAGGGCATATTAGGGCTATATAAAGAAACAGAACTGATATCTCTCTCTCTCCGTGTGTGTGTGTGTGTGTGTGTGTGTGTGTGCGTGTGTGTTTGTGTTTAGACTGACATTTACAGGTCCGGGTAGTCCATCAGTGGCTCACACTGGAAAGGCCAGGAATCTGGCATCTATTGAGCCCATGAGACTGGCTCTTTCAGCAGTCCTATCTGATACTAAAGACCTGAAGGATTCCTGAAGAGCTACTGTTCTTCAGTCTACATTGAAATTCGAAAGAACTTGGTTCTAATGCTAGTGAATGAATCTCACAGGCGCAAGGTAGATTAATTTTCCAGCAAGAGTGAAGGCAATCAGGAAAAAAAAAGTTTCCTTCTTCCTCCAGAAAGTGCCACCAAGATTAAGAATGGGTCTTCTTGCTTCAAATAATCTGGTCAAGAAACTCCCCTCAAAAGAGTGCCCAGCACCTTAAATTTGAAGTAATGCCATATCCAACCATCATGACAACCAAGATTAGGCATCACAGAGGAACAAATCGTTTGTCTTGAACTTCACCTCTCTATGGTCCTTTGCTATCTACAATTTGTCTGTCGAATACTGATTGTTTTAACAGCTACCAACTCAAAATCTTCTAGATCCCTGGTTCAGAAAAACTGCCAGTTTCTACTCAGATTATATTCCTTCCCGTTTCTCCCTTTCTTCCCACGTCTCTAGTCGTGTACATTCTCTCTACCCAGTGAGTTGTCAAGTGTCCACCAAAAATTTAGTCCACAGGGATAAATACACATGCTGTTCTTTCTTCCATCTTGGAACTGTAAATCATAAAGTCTTAACTGCGTTAATTTCTTTCCAATACCTTTATTTTTCTGTATTTTGCCAGATTTTATAGTTACTTTTGATAAAAGCTACTTTTTACTACTCAATCTTGACCATAACCAGGGTGTTTTGTTTTTAAAAAAGAAAAAAAAAGACAATATAAACAGAAACAAACAGGTTAGTTATTAGCTTCATAATTTGCTTTAAAATTATCTATAAATGCATTTGATTGATACCTATAATAAAGTATTAAACAGAACTTAAAGAAAAGATTAATTGTGAGTTCTTCCCATATATGAATGCTATAATCTACCTTAGCATAAAACTTTAGATCTAATAAGCATTATAACGCTACAAGATACAAAATCAATATACAAAATGCCCTTCATATATACAAAATTTAGATTGAGAAAAACAGTAAATCTATCCCATTCAATATAGCTCCAAAAAATAAGTATCCAGGAATATACATAACCAAAAAATTAAAAGACCTCTGCAATGATAATTTTAAGATACTGAAAAAAAGAAATCAGGTAATATATTAGATGATAGAAAGACCTCCTATACTCCTAAGTTGTTAAAATTGATGTTGCCATAATGGCTTTGCTACTAAAACTGATGCATAGATTTAATGTAATAATCATCAAAATTTTGATGTTATACTAAATAGGATATCTCCATCAAATCCCTCCCCTCAGGACTCAGGAAACCTTACAGAAAAAGAAGCATAAAGATTGTAAGAGCCAGTTCAGATGGAAGATACCAATGAAGCAAGACTTTCTAGATACAATAGGACTGAGGCACATATGAACTCGCAGACACTATGACAGCATGCACAGGGCCTTCTCTGGTCTAAACTATATGGGATCCTATATCTGGCAGGAGAAAATGGACACATGCCCCTATTCCTAACCCAGAAGCTATTGCCTATTGATAACTCTCTCTCTCTCCCTCTCTCTCCCTCCCCCTCCTCTCAAACAGACATCTAAAAGCTAAAATAAGACAAAACAAACCAGAACAGGACAAAACAAACAAGCAAATAAACAGGAAGAAAAAATCTGAAGTAATACATACAGAGGCAGAGACATACACATTTTCATACAGAAATCCCATAAGAGCACAAAATTTGAAACCATATTATGCAACATGTAAGGTAAAACAAAGAGAAAACCCATAGAGACAGACAGACTGACAGACAGAATAAGGGTATGGATTTGGATGGGTGAGGAGATGGGGAGGAGCTAGGAAGAGTTGGGGGAGAAGAAAGCATAATCAGAATATATTGTGTGACAAAATCCATCTTCACTGGGTGCCTGCAGGATGTCCAGGTGCCAGCATAAACTTGGCTCCCTGTGTGTTTAATCAGTGAAACCCAACCTATTACAGGCCAGGTGGTTGTTCATGATCCTAGCTGCCTGCTGCCACCAAGGACCATGGTATTGCCCATGATCCGTGCTCCCACCACACAGACTTGACTTAATTTCTTTTCTTTTTTTATCTTGTGAGTTGTTTGGTTTTTGTTTGTTTGTTTGTTTGAGGGTACAGGGTGGGAAGGTGGACTTGGGGAAGATTCCCATCTAACCAGAGGAGGCGATACAAGATGCACTGTATGAAACTCAAGTAATTAATAAAAGTATTACATTGAAAAAAATCTATTTTCAATTTTAAAAATTCTGATGTTATATATCATACATTTAGGAAAAAAAAAAAACAGTAATTCATACAGAACCACAAAAGACCAGAAAAAAAGCCTAAGCAAGAACACAGCTGGAAGTATCACAATACCTGAACTCAAATTATACTACAGAACCATAGTGCTATAATGCTTTGTTTTGTTTTTTAAAGCATGATACTTGTACAAAAGCAGGCATATAGAGCAATGTAACAAAATAGAGATTCTGGATATAAACCAGCAAAGCTATGACTGTCTACTTCTTTACAAAGGGAAGAACAGGCAGTGAAAAAATAGCCTATTCAACAGATGGTGCTGGCAAAATAGGCTACCCGATCGCCTCAATCAGTTCAATTCAAATCAATCAAATCAACTCAAATGTATCGAAGACTTTAATTTAAAAAACACTCACGCTTTTAGATAAAAACACAGAGAATAATCATCAAGACACTAGGGTAGGCGGCAACTTTCTGAATGTCACTAACACAGAAGCGAGTGCCAAGTGTCAACAGAAATTTAGAAGTTTGTGCACAGCAATGGAAACTGTCAGAAGAACATACAGAATTGGTGAAAATCTTTACCAGCTATCCTTTAGACAAGAGACAAATGCTAGAATTTACAAAAATGTATATAAATTCAATACCAAGGAAATAAAACTGACAATCAACAATTAAGCAAAAGAATGGAGTAGACAGATTTCAAAAAAAGGTGAAGAATTCAAAACCCCTAGTTATCAGGAAAAGGCAAATTAAAATTACTTTGAGATACTACTCCACCCTAACCAGAATAGCTATTATCAAATCTGGGGAGCATTGGAGAACATGTAGGGGGAAAGAAACCCTTACCCACTGCTAGTGGGGGAGTTCAAATTAACACAGCAATTTTGGAAAAAGTCTGTAGTTTCTTCAAAAACTTAAAAATACAATTACCATATGACCCAGTTATTCCACTCTGGGGAATATCCAATACCCACATGATAGCTCACAATTGACTGTCACTCTGGTTTCAGGGGATGCAATGCCCACTTCTGGCCTCCATGGGGACCTGGAATGTACATGGTACATAGACACACAGGTAAAACCCCCTTACACATGAAATAATAAAATAATGTTTTGAAAGATCAACAGACCTTCAATCAAATAACCAAAGAAAGAAAGAGGTGACCTAAATTAACAGAATCAGGAATAAACAAAAAAAATCACAATAAACACAAAGTAGATAATATTATGAGGGAATGCTTTTAAAACTTGTACTCCATTAAGCTGGAAAATCTAAAAGAAATGGATGAACTTTTAGGTTCATCCAAATCACCAAAATTAAACTAAGAAGAGATCAACCACCTAAACAGACCCTTGACAAACTTGGACATTGAGAGAGTAATAAAAAGCCTTTCAACAACAGAAAAAAAAGCCCAGTCCCATGTGAATCACAGCATAATTCTACCTATCAGACATTCAAAAAAAGATCTACAACCAATGCTTCTCAATTGGTCATAAAAATAAAAATAGGAGGAGTGCTTACAAAGTCAGTATTACTCAAACATCAAGTAAAGACACTGTTAATCCCACAGATGTAAAAAGAAACACCACAGACCCAAATAGTGGCCAAATGAAAGCAAGCTTTATTCATGTACACATTACAGACAAGTCAGTGACTGTATCCTCCTAAGGCAGGGTTCATGAGAACAGCATCAAGCCAGTTTCCCATACCCTTTTTATAGGGCAAAGTTGCAAGGTGGAGAATCTTTTCAAGCAATTGTAATTACAGAAGCAAGACTGGGGAGGTAGGATTTTCCAAAGCAATTGAGGGTATCTTCCTGGATCACTTGTTACAAAAGGTTTCATGGTTACCTGTGGGGGTGGGAGATGTAACAGCCTAGCTCTGAGAAACAGGAACCCAAGTTTTATAGTAAACAGAAACTTAACCTAGCTATAGACTCAAAATGGCTTCCGAGAACAAAATGGAGTAAGGCTGGTTCTTCAACATAACCAAAACAAAACAAAATAAACCCTACAGACCAATATCCCTGATGTACATACATGTAAAAATCTTCAATAAAATACTAATAAAAATCCCAGATCAAGTTGGCTTTACCATGGAAATGTGGGAATGGTCCTACATATAATCATATGTAATCATATAAGTGAACTTAAAGACAAAACTACATAATCTCAATGTATGCAGAAAAAAGCCTTTCAGAAATCCAACATACTTTTATGATAAGAGTTCTAGAGAAAGTAAGACTGGAGAGATAATACCTCAACATTATACAGGCTGTATATGATAAAACCACAGTCAACATTATCCTAAATGAAGAAAAACTCAAGGCAAACCAGTTTGAAATCAAGAAGAAGAACGGGCTAGCCACTGTCCGTACTCCCTTTCGTTATAGTTCTGGAAGCATTAGCTGACACAATAAGGCAAGATTAAAAAATTAGAGGAATACCAAAAAAAGAAGTCAAATTATCTCTATTTGTAGATGATGTATTATAATTATATGTATTATTATTATATGTAAGAAATTCCAAAAATTACATAAGAATGCTTCTAGGAACAAAGAAAAATTCAAGGTATAAATCATTTATATAAACCAGTAGACTTTCTATATACATCAACAACAAACACTGAGGAAATTTTAAACACAACTTCATTTACAATAGCATCAAAATAAAAATAAATAAAATCTCTGGGAATAAACCTAACCAAGGAGGCAAAAGACCTCCATAGTGAAAACAAGAAATTTCTGGAAAAGAGAGATATTGGGGAAGACATTTAAAAAATGGAAAAACCTACCACGTTTATGAATTGATAGAATTGCTACTATGAATATGACATTCTACCAAAAGCAATTGCCAACTCAATGCAATTCCAATCAAAATATCCACAGAATTCTTCAAAAAATAGACAAAAACCATTCTAAAATTTGCATGAAATCAGAAAAAGACATTTTTTGAGGGCACGGGGATAGGAGAGTGGAACAGGGAAGAATAGGAACAAGGTGTTATTGAGATACTTGTATGAAACTCAATAAAAATATTGTTTTTAAAAAAGAAAACCTTAAGACACTGAAAAAAGAAATTGGAAGTGATATCAGGAAAATAGAAAGATCTCCCATTCTCATACATTGTTAATATGACTATCCTACAAAAGGCTATTTACAGATTCAACACAATTTTCTCAAAATTTCAATGCAGTTCTTCACAGAATTTCAAAAAAAAAAATGTTAACTTTCATGTAGAAATACTTTTGACCTTTTGACCTACTTTTGAACAAAACAATACTGAACAATGAAATATTTGCTGGAGGTATCACCATCCTAGATTTCAGGTTATAGTACAGAGATATAGGCATTAAAACAGCATGATACTAGCTTAAAACAAACTCATTGACCAGTGGAGTAGAACAGAAAGGACATGCGTATTAACCCACACTCCTATAGTTACAAAGAGGCCAACAATATACACTGAGTAAAGACAGATTCTTCAACAATAGTGTCCATAGAACTGAATGCAACACGTAGAAAAGTTAAACTAGGTACTTATCTATCACGCTGCACTAAACTCGACTCCAAATTCATTGTGGACCTTAAATAAGACACCTAAACCCACAATCTGGTAGAAGAAGTAGAGAGTAGTCTTGAACTGCTTGGCCCTGGAAAAAGCTTTCTAAACAGGACACCAATAGCCCAGGCACTAAAACCAACAATTACTGAATGGAACTACAGTCAGACATCATGACATACATCTTTAACCCAACTGTTAAGAAAAATAAAATTATGATATTCAAAGACAAATGGATGGAGCTGCAAACAATCTGAAGTAATCCAGATCCAGAAAGACAAACATCACATGTTTTCTCTCATCTGTGGATGCTATCTATGAAACTTCAGTTATATATTTTTTTAAATTTGGAGCACCTATAGAGTTCCAGAAAATATGAAGGAGCTGTAGTGAGTTTTCCAGGCAAGGAAGATAGAAAAGACTGGTATGTATGTGTGTTTCATGTGGAACACCGATAGAGTTCTGGAAATTACTAGTAGCTATAGTAAGAAGTTGTCAAGGCAGGGAAGATAGAACACACTGGTATGTACAATTAAAGGGGAAATAATGTAGCAGGAAGGATTACATTGGGAGAGCCCATTTTCCCAAGGAGCATAGCCCCTGGTAAGCTGATCATACTCTAATAGTAGACTACATATCCAAGAATATTTTGGAACCACAAATTTATCTTGGTGGGTTAAGAGAAAAAGATACAAAGTTGGATGCATAAGGGAGAGGGTTAATCTGGGAAGAGTTGGGGTAGAGAGATGATTATGAACAAAACACATTGTAGGAAACTCTCAGAGAATTAATATGTAAATGTATATAACAAAATGTATATAAGAAAATGAAACAATAAAAATACTTGTAAATATACAAAAATAATCTTAATGGTAACAGGAAATGAAGGAACAAACAACATAACAAATTGGAAAATGGCCTTTCTGTAAATATACAGGGAAAATGTAGAGATGTTAAAGATGTGGAGAATGTCTGCAGTTACACTGTGGCTGTACATGTCATAGCAACAGGGCTTTTTCTGAATACAAAGAGTTCTCCAGAAACATATACAACTTGATGTTGCCTTTAGGGGCATTCTTCCTGCCTCTGCTCTGGGACTCAGTTTACCTAAACTACATGAAAAACAAAGATGAAAAAGATGTTACATGCCTAGTACTGTTGAGGGAGTCATAAACCAGCCCAAAGGGAAACAGAAGACATTGCAGCAATCTAAAATAAAGTGTTAATTATGCCCTATGAGGCTCTCAATGACACCCACTTCTCTTCCACTCACCTTTCCCCCTTTCCTTAACTCTCCTAATGAAGTTTATGCATTGCTGCTTTCAGATACTCTCAGCAAGATTCATAATATATGAAAGTCATCTTTTGAACTTTCACTGTAGATCAAACCTGGATACCTGGGGGTCACTGAGGTCTTCACACCAGCCCATCTTCATTTAGTACTGGATTACGAGCTGATAAATACATCATCATTAAATTAAAATATCCTAAGTCAAAATGCATTTGGTACAATCAATGTGCTAAATTCCACAGCTCACCCACACTGAACATTATAGTATATACACTGTTAACTCTCAAATTATATGAATGACCAAGAAAACATCTCAGTACATTCCTAGTTCTCCCTATCCTATTTTCTCTGTCCTTTCCTTCAGCCTTGGGAAAGGTTAAAATTTACTGAATTTGTTTCTACTGAATGTTTATCCCTTTTATGCTATCATAAAGTAGAAACTTATAAGTGGAACTGAGTGAGTCAGGGACTGTATGCACAGCCCTTGATGAAAATACCAGTCTATCAGTTGAAGCTCACACCTCAAGGACTGTTGTAGGTCTGTGCCTCTTCTACTGACTTGGGGAACTTCAAGAATGGAAAAAAGCTAGTCTCATTAGTTGACCTGTGTATTCTATTCTAGCCTCCCATAGTCAGGCCCTAGAGTCTGCATTTCATGTAGAGCTACATCTTTGAGAAGATGCAGATCCCTTGTCTATTCTCAGACTTGTCCAAGTCAGCCCATTCATGAAGGATAGCTTTTCTCTCTGTTGAAAACCCATTATATTTTATTTCTAAGTCATATGTACTTGGATTCTAAGTCCAATGAAACTGTTTTATGTGGACGCCCGCCTCGCCTGCAAGGAAGACGCCGCACACAGGATTCTTCTGGTTCACGCTTTATTGAGGACTGTAGCTTGATTGAGTGTTGACAGCGAAAGACCCTGAATGTGTGAGGCACCCTGCTTATATTGGCAACATGACCATCAACGATTGGATGCATGTCCAGAACCTCATTAGCATAGGGGGAGGCGGCAAACAACGTGACCATCAACAATTGGATGCATGTCCAGAACCTCATTAGCATAGGCGGCAAGGATTACTCAACTTGCACCTGCGCTGTTACTTGTTTACTAAGAACCCGGAAACAGGAAACCGGCACCATCTTATAATGGCGTTTCAACTCGGCTCCCAACATCTCCCCCTTTTATATTAAATTGAGGACAAAGGAACATGCTAAGTCACCGATCAACCCCCTCCATCTACGGAGGTGAGGATCAAGGAAGTTAAGCATGTCCTAAATACCCAGGTTACCTTATCTCGTGCAATGAGGAGAACCTCTGAGATGTGCAAAGGCTAACCTTGGGTCGAATAAGGGATGTGCCTATTCTTGGTGCAATGGGAACAAGCCCTCAGGGTGCAAAGGCCACATACCCAAAATTGTCTTGAAAGAAAACATGTGGGGGAGATGGACTTCTGTCTCCTTGGCTTTTTTTCTGGTTCACGCTTTAGTTCCCCGACCTGCCCATTCCTTGAGATACATGGTAGCATCCTTAATCCAATCCCAGAGTCCTGCTACCATGGATAAGTCCACACGAGTTGAATTGACATGTGCAATGGCCAGTCTTAGGTCCCTCATAGTAGCATCAAATTGTGATGACCAATCCGTCTTGAGATATTGAGAAAGTTCCCGTGACAAATTTGCAGCAACAGTATAATTATGATATTGAACAGATGTCACACAAAAACCAAGCATCCTCCATTCACAACCTAATTGAGCCAATTGCCATAGTACAATTTTTCCCTATACCGCTATTTTGAGACTCATAAGGCAAATAGGCAAGATCAAGACTAGAGTTCGTCATGCATCACCGGCATTGGTTTGGGGAGTGTTGTTAGTATTCCCCATCGTTGTTCTGTGCGTATCGAGGGCCACTTTATCAGGATCATCTGTAGAGCTAGTAGCGTTTTCAAGATCTTCATCTTGTTCTTGATCTTTTTCAGGCTCTAAGGGCTGTTTCACCGTCCTCGTCAGACGAGCAGGCACCCAAATGGGATTTTCTTGATCCTGAGGAAAAACACAAACAGCTCCCCTGGATCTTATTAAAACTTGATCCGGGCCCTTCCATTGATTAGACAATACATCTTTCCACTTGACATTTTCTAGTGGAGGTTGTGTAGACATAGCATGTCTATCTGCTGCAGATCTTCCAGCAGCATCCAAATTCAAAAAATTTAGGGTAAATAATATAAGGGAAATGGTACTTTTAGGTCCCATACTGGGGCCGCCTATTCCCCCTTTTTTTTTAAATTTTAGCTGAAGTTTTATTTATTATGTATAATTTGAAATCCAATAATTTTTTCCTGCTTGCTGGACGTTCATTTAACATGCCAGTCAAGGGAGTTGTAGCTGTGGCTGATAACAGGAACATCTAGCCACTGCAATGCTTTATGGGTTTTGTAGTCCACGACAACCTGAAGTTTGGAACTTTTTTAAACAAACTTCCAAATACAGGTACTGGAGGACCAGGACCAGTTGGCTGAATTTTTGGTCCAAACTCCTGAACATAGCGAAGCTTGTTATTTAGCAACCGTAGCCAAGCGGCTGCTGAGAGAAAAACTCTAACACAGGCAGTATAGATTCTGCCCAAGCTTTTTGAGTCAAGCTTGAGATCTAGATAATTTACATCTGCATTCTGTAATCTGCTTTCTACCTGAATTAACTCCTTTTCTGTTGCTCTGGTTAAACTTTTTTGACTGCTTAAATCTGAATCACCGTTCAATGCTTGAAATGAATTATTTAAATTTTCAAATTCTGCTAGTACTGGGTATACCCTTTTCTGACTATTTATTTGTTCTTTTTTCTCTTTTTCTACCCTTTTTATATCTTTTTTAGGCCTCTTCCTCTTTTCTGTTTCTGACATGCTGTCTTGATGTTTTGCTAATATTCGCTGTCCTTCCCTTACCCTCTCTTGACATCGCTTATTAACCATACGCCATAATGGCCATGTACCGGCACGGAAACTTCCCTTTTCCTTTTCTCTCTGCAATTCTCCTTCTAGTTTACCCCAAGAAGGGATTGTAAGAGACCCGGTGGTTACTGGGCGATGACAATTTAAACAAAGGCAACAAGCAAGAACAACAATAATCATACTAGCAAAAATGACCGCGCCTAGTGCAGGGTCAATCTCATAAAACAGCATACCTCTCAGAAAGAGTCTGGATCCACTTTCGTCCCGCGCTCCAGTTCTGAATCCTCCTGAAAACAGGGGTCTTCGCCGGTGCTGAGCTGATGGTCAGGTTCCCGGGTTTCGGCACCAAATGTGGACGCCCGCCTCGCCTGCAAGGAAGACGCCGCACACAGGATTCTTCTGGTTCACGCTTTATTGAGGACTGTAGCTTGATTGAGTGTTGACAGCGAAAGACCCTGAATGTGTGAGGCACCCTGCTTATATTGGCAACATGACCATCAACGATTGGATGCATGTCCAGAACCTCATTAGCATAGGGGGAGGCGGCAAACAACGTGACCATCAACAATTGGATGCATGTCCAGAACCTCATTAGCATAGGCGGCAAGGATTACTCAACTTGCACCTGCGCTGTTACTTGTTTACTAAGAACCCGGAAACAGGAAACCGGCACCATCTTATAATGGCGTTTCAACTCGGCTCCCAACAGTTTTATAATATGAATGTATTTTGACAAAATTTTATGTGTTTCTAGCTATGTCAGCTCACCCAAAGTATCTTTAGTATAATAATAATAATGATAGTAAGAATAGAAAAAAATAGTCAGACATTGGTGGTGCATACCTTTAATCCCCAGCTCCAGACAGAGGCAGGTGGATCTCTGCGAAGTCGAGTCCAGCTTGGTGTACAGAGTGAGTTCCAGGATATCCAGAGTTACAACAGAGAAACCCTGTCTTGAGAAACCAAAATAAATAAATAAATAATTAAAATTAAAATTAAAAAAATTTAAATTAAAAGAAAGAATAGTAATAATAAATTATATTCCTTGATTCAAGTTCTTGGTAACCAGCTCTTCCTCTGCTTAACACTTCCATAACTTTCTTTTCTAGTGATTCACAAAGAAGCCTTATCATTCAAAACTTATAAATCACATAATTTAATATTAAAAAGACTAATAATTTGCTTAGCCACTGGAATACTCATTTTAATCACTGTAAAATCACTTTATAACTTTACACTAGGACATGCTGCAGTGGTAACTATATTAATTACAGTGGTAGAATAGGTATGGTATTTGAGAAAGGCCGTGCATGCTAGAAGGTGTATGTGAAGGCCAGAAGAAAATTTGTGAAGTCTGTTTTCTCTTTTAAACCTTATATAGGTCTTAGGGTTCAAACTCAAAGCCCCAGGCTTATGTAGACTTTACATAAGAACACCTGCTGAACCATCTTGCCTACCCAAACAACAATTTTAACATAGAAAAACAATTAAATATAATGAATTTAAAACAGGTTATAATTATTTTGAGATTAAAGATGATCATGTGGTCAGTTAAACTTACTCTGAGATGCACAATTCAATACATAATTAACAGTCACAGCTCTAAAGTATCTGTGTCTAGAGTAGATACTGCGGATGTGTAGAGACATCAACAGCTCTAGAGTAACTATGTCAAGTGTTTTCTACATGGGGAGAGATGTTCCAAAGTCATTGTTCCATCCTTAACCCTTGGTTAAAACTGTAAACCAAACTGACAGCTATTAGAAAATACCTGCAGGAAGGAAGGGATACAAACTGGTAAGCTCTTTGTTGCCCTTCATATGCTTTTGAATTTTCAAATTCCAAAGAAAAGTGAACTCTCTTTCAAATCTTACCCACAGCTAAAGAAAAGCCATGAAACATAAAGATGGATGCTGTTGTTACGAAGCCCATTTTTTGAACTTTTTATCAATTCTTTGATAACTTAATCCAATGTGTTTTGATCATAATCTTCCCACTCTGCTAACTACTAAAATCCACCCCCTTCTTTACTCACATAACTTTGTACGCTTTTTTCCCCCATCATGCATAATTTGTGCTGCCCAAATGTTCTTGGATGTTTGACTTTGCACTAAAGCATTGTCAACTCACCAAGAGCTACACTCTGAGAAACCTGTCTCTCCTTCTCCCAGCAGTTGGCAATTGCCAGTGTCTTTACAGCCTATGGTGGGATTCCAAGCCTAATTCCTCTCTCCATGCTGGGATTTGGTCTACCTTGGGCTTTCACAGGTCTTGTGCATGCTGCTTTGAGTTAAAACATGCAGCTTTCCTGCTATATTCAGAAGACAGCTTCCTTCTAGTCATTCAAAGACTCTGGCTCTTGTATTGGTTCCTCCTCCCTCTTCAACAAGTTTGGAGGAAGAGTTGCAGTATAAATGTCCCATACAAGGCTGCCATATTTTATTTTCTGCACCTTGGCAAGTTGTGAGTTGGACAGTAGGAGCATTGCTGCCCTGTTAGAGACTAACACCATTCTAACTCTTTTTATGTAGCATTTACATAGACAAATACATATAGATGGAAGTTTGCATTGTAGCATGTTTCCATAAGACTTTCTCAAAACATCTTTAACATGTTAGTTATCCCTTCCTGTAGTCCTTTCTCTTCTCTACCCTCCCTTACCAGACCTCAGTTTAATCTTTCTTGATCTAATACTTATGACCCCTTTAACTGTATTTTAGTGCAGTATGTATGTATGTATGTATGTATGTATATATTTATTTATTTATTTATTCTTCTCTCATACAATACATCCCGACCCCAGCCTTGCCTCCTTCTATTCCTCCCAGCTTCCGCTCATCATTCCTCTCTTCCTGATCCACCCCTCCCTTACTCCCAGTTCCTCTCAGAAAAGAGCAGGCCTTGCAGGGTTACCAATCAAACAGGGCTTAACAAAATGCAACAAGGTGGGTCACAGGCTGTGGTGAGCCCTTGAGACTGTGGGCCTAGACCCTGCTGTGAGCCTCTGGCTATCGGGAGATCTTCTGAGCTAAACTGAGTCATGAATAATTAATGACTGCCCGAGAGCGGCTTGTTTACAAGGAAGCCAAAGTCCCCTGAAGGGATACTTCTTCCCGAGAAGCTATTGTCCTAAGCATCCCACCTCAGCAGGGAAGATGTTTTGTTCTGATACCTATCTGGGCTTCAGGATGTTTTTACCTATGCATTGTCTTATCCTGTAATTAACACCTTGGTTCCAACCCCTGTAGCTGTACGTAGCCCCCTGATGAGAGGGGTATAAGATTAGAGGGAAAAATAAAGTTTCGGCTCCATTCCATCTGAGCACATGATACTGTGTGTGTCTGGTCTACTTCTTTTCCCTCGCGTCTCTTTTCCCCTCTCCTCATAAAGCCCTTCAGTCCCACTCTCCATCCAGGTACTGTCCGACTTGCCAGGCCGGCCCTGGCAACAGGCCCCTACATCAAGGCTGGACAGGATCACCTAGTGGGAGATAAAGGGTCTCAAGCGCAAGTGAAATGTTCACAGACCCCTTCTTAGGAGTTCTAAAAAACCCAACTTTTTTTTCTTTTAGTTCTACAAGAACGCCAACCCAGACAACCTTAAGATACACATAGGGGACCTAGTTTAGACCCGTACAGGGTCTGTATCTGCCGCTTCTGTCTCTGTTAGCCCCTAAGAATATTGGACTCTGTGGGGTGTGTATACTGCTGGTGTTCTCAGCCCCTCCTTCCCCCACAATCCTTCCAGCTCCCGCTCTCAGGGTTCCGTGAGCTCTGCCCAATGTTTGGTTGTGGCCCCTGAATCTGCTCCCATCAGATACTGGAGGAAGCCTCTCTGACGACACTTGGGCTAGACATTGATCTATGAGCATAGCAGAGTATCATTAGGAATCATTTCCAGGCTTGAGTTCTTGGTCTTGGGTTCCTGGCCAGCTGACCAGGTCAAGCAAAAGCTCCCTCCTTTGGGGTGGAGTTTGTCCCTCCATTGCTTCACCTTACATGGTTCAGGCTCACTATCCACCCCTCCTCCTGGTTACTAAGAGTCCTCACTAGGACCACCTTCATAGATTCTAGGGAGTTTTCACTGCACTGAGTCTCCAGATCATCCTGTAAATGTCCTGCAATTTTGGTTGTCTCTCCCCATATTCTTTCCTTCAATCCCTCACCCCCTACATGATCCCTCCTGTTCCCATTCCCATCCTGCCCCAGTACACCTGCAACATCTGTTACCATTTTTTAATAGCTGAGTAATACTCCATTGTATTAATGTACCACATTTTCTTTACCCATTTTTCAGTTTAGAGGCATCTAGGTTGTTTCAAATTTCTGGTTATCATGAATAAAGCTACTATGAACACAGCTGAGCAAGTGTCCTTGTAGTAGGATGGAGCATCCTTTGGATATATGCCCAGGAGTGATATAAATGGATCTTGACAGAGATGGAGTCCCAATTTCCTGAGGAACCACCATACTGACTTCCATAGTGGTTGTACGAGTTTGCATTTGTACAATGAAGTGTCCCCACATCCTCACCAGAATGAGCTGTAACTTTTGTTGTTAATCTTAGCCATTCTGACAGGTGTAAGCTGAAATCTCAAAGTAGTTTTGATTTGTATTTTCTAGGTGTCACTCTTTTTCATCTTTTCAAAGATCCAACTTTTTTTTTTCATTGATTTTTTTTGTGTATATTTTTTGTTCTTTATTTAATTAACTTTTGCCCTAGTCTTGATTTCTCCCTGTCTAATGACTTGGAAACTGCCTTGTTCTTCTTTTTCCAGAGATCTAATATATATCACTAATTTACTTATTTGAGGCCTCTCTGGTTTTTTAACGTAATATTTTTATTCTTATTTGAGAATTTCATATAGTGTATCTGGATCACACACACCCACTTCATATCCCTCCCAGGTCCACCCTTCCACCTCTGTGTCCTCCTTAAAAAAAGAAAACACCAAGTCCAATTTGCGTTGCCCATATACTCACTGGAACATGGTCAAACTCCCAATGACAGACCCTTAAATAAAATTAACTCCTTCCCCACCCCCTTTCAGAGGCCATCAGAGGACTCTCTGCAACAGCTTCATAACTGGACTGTTTCTTTCTTTGTGAGGCAGGGGGAAGGGGGTGACACAGAAGCCTTTAATATCTCTTATTCTCATTTATGTACGAATCTTCAAGTCATCGATACCACCGCAAAAGCTTTCCTGCCTGTAGCTGCCAGCGGCAAAACGGTTCATGGACATCAACATGGTTTCCAGCGGCAGCCCAGATCACAGAAGTCTTTCCAGGAGTCTTAACCCAGAAAATGAACCATTCTTCGGCTCAGATAACTTGTTGCTCAGAATCAGAGTGATTGTGTGGTTGAGCAGCATGTCGGGGCAGGACTTTTCGGATTCGGTCCCATGCTCTCCTCCTCCAGGGCCTTTTGGCTAAGCAGAAGCACCTGCCTAGCAGCTAGGGGGCAGCAACAGGGTATTATAACAATTTTGAAAATATAGGATTAATAAGGATAAAAATTAAGTATCAGATCAACTCTGAAGAAAAGGAAAACCAAAGTGGGTAAAGTATGTAAGAGGGAAAGTTGGGATCTGCAGATTTTAGGGATTGTTAAGCCATAGGTTATAATTAAGAATCAAAAAGAGGAGAAGGTAAAGGTAAGGCAAAGAAGAAAAGACACAGAAGGAAAAAGAGGAGGAACAAAAGAGACGTGGTTAAATAGACTAGTTTTAAATGCCTTCTGGTTTCTTGAGTTCTTTATATATTTTGGATATTAGGAAGAGCAGGAAGAGGGATTGTGGGGATCAGCGGGATTGAGGACACTGGGATATCAAACCCCAGAGAATCAACTGACCAAGAGTCTTGGGGACTCAGGTACTGAAGTGGCAGACATGGAGCCCGCAGGGTCCCCTACATAAACCTTATCATTGTCTGGCTTAGTGTTCCTGTAGAACTCCTAAAAGTTGGAGTGGGGGAGGGGTGGTCTCTGACCCTTTTACCTGCCCTTGGGACCCTTTCCTGCAGCTGGGTTCCCTTGTCCAGCCTTGATGTAGGAACTCGAGCTCAGCCTTGCTCCATCTTGATATGCCCTCTTCGAGTGTTAGCTGTGGAAGGCCTGCTCTGTTCTGTGGGGAGGCTGGAGAAGGGTCTGGGGGAGGAGGGGAGATGGGGAAAGCTGGGAGAAGTGGAGGGAGGGAAGGATGGGGTCAGGGTGTATTATATGAGACAGGAAAAATTAAATTTAATAAATAAAAAAATTAAATGCCATATAGTAAACTGGATGAAGAAACGTTACCAACAGTCCTAAAGACTAACAGAGCAATATGCAAGCAAAAACAAAACTATTTTTGAAATACATGTGCAACATTTAGTAACAGGAAATAAGAGAGAGCAAGAATACTGTGGAAAAGTTATTGGCTCCTCTGCACTGAATTGAAAAGTTAAGGTCTCAGCTCCCTCTGCTTCCCATAGGTTCCATATGGGGGAGGGAAGAATGGGAACTGTTGGTTTCTGCAACCTCGATGTTCTTTCTAACTGTTGAGATTCAAGTAGTCCATCTTCTATCCTTTATTGATATCCTTATTTGATTTAGCTATTTTTACTCTCTTGAAATTCATTTAGATGTTTGTGTGTCCTCTTTGATTTCTTTGAACATACTTAAAATCCTGAACTCTCCTAAAGGGGCTATTGGCAATTAAGCTCCGCTGGAGGAGAAGTCACTGACTTCAATAGTGTACCAGTAACGTGGTGCCCCTGCTCCTGTGGACATCTTTACACCTGTGTCCATTAGGCAATTCCAGTTAAGCTCAGTGGGTCACAAAGCAAAGACAGAAAGACACGAACATGAAAGGGGACTTGTTGGAAGGACGAAGATGGTGGAGGTGGTAAGAGAATAAGAGAGGCTGAGGTGGTGAGTGTGGCAGGGTATGTTAAATGCGTGCACATAAGAAGAATAAGTTAATTTTAGAAATCAAAAGTGACATTTTAATAGTGATCAATTTAGATTATTCAAATGTAAATGATTTTAAAGGAATAGAGAAGATAAGCTCTGTTTCCTTTTATTTTTAGATTTATGTGTTTTATTTTTATGTATATGAGTATTTTGGCCCCAAACTCCAGTTCAGTTCAATCTAACCCCTTTCTCCCTTTTCCCTTTGGCAAACCAACTAGTGACAGGATGTATTTTTGGTGAAGACGTTTCCCTTTCTGAGATGAGTGGCTGGTCAGCGTCACCTGGATTAGCTTCCCAGCAGGATTATTTACTTTCATATCTCAGTGACTTTGAATTTTTTTATGTTGGTGCAACAGACTGAAAGAAAATAAAACTTCAAATCATACTGGTCTGAGTGTACCTTGCTTGTTCTCATCACCCATATATACTCAGTGTTTACCTGATAGTCTGACATACAGACTACATACATATAGACTAGGCACATAATACATGTTTGTCAATCAATGATTTTTTTTAAAAAAAGAAAATCTATTCTGAGGAGTCTAAATTACAACTCACATAGGCGTGTGGTTCACACACTTAGATACACATGTGGGACTTCTCCCCCCTCGTTAGCCTCCCCACTGAGCCCAGGTACATCATTTCCTTGTGTTACCACTGGGGAAATATAAAGTGATATAGACATAATTAAATGCACGCACAAAGACAGAGGTACAGGGAAGGAAGTAGGGCCCTCCCAGCAAGCACACTAGAGAACTATGGACCTTATTCAGAAGAGATTTGCAAACTCTTAATAATCACTCACTTGAGAAACTTGTTTCATTTGGTCCAGAGTACCAAAGGATGTAAGTCACTGAAGCCACAAGTAATAGTTTCCATCCATAACTCAGCTAGTAGACTTTGTAAATAAAGAGATTCTTATGGCAGCGGTTTCCCTGAGATCTTCCTGGTGGAGCTGGAAGTGCCTGCAGGTATGTTTGGAATCCTGCCTGTGCAGCACTGCTGCTTCTGTAGCTTCACTGCCTGCAATGCTCAGAGCATGACCTTCCGAGGAGACTTTAACTCTGTTTTCCTTTGGGTAGAAAAATAAACTGGATTCCCCATATTTCCTAACATAGTCTTAGAGTGTGTGTAGAGCAACATACTTGCAATGGTGTTTCCTCCAGCATTATAGAGTTCCTGCCATAAAACTTACAGGAAACAAATGGTGTTCAGATATATTGATATGAAGAAAGAGGTCATTTGATTCCTGTAAAAACATAGCCTCAGACTTCTACCATTTTGTGAAATAATGATGCCTTTGCTTAACAGATTATCTTCCAGGAGGAAAAGCTAATGTTGGCTGTTGCACCAGTCATGTTAGCAATTCACAAATGATGGTATGCAAGCTGAAGAAGAAGTAATCCAGTAGATTCTCCTTTCCTTTAGATTGACCGCAGACTGACCTTAAAACATAAAGTTTTCAAAGAAGAGCCCCTGCTCCTGTTCTTTTAACTACTTCTCTGCTTAAATTTGCACAAATAATTAGGGTAATAGAGGAGTCTGGCTCCTATCAATTTTACAGGGCAGATTTCCTAGGTTTTTTGTCTTCCTCTTCGCTCCAGCTGCCCATCTATACACCCCTAAAGATGAGCAGAAACACCAGAGAGGTACGTGCAAACTGATAATTAGTGTACTTTTTGAGACAGTGTCAACAGGAAGAAAAATGTAGTGATATTTCAAATTGTCTGTGAAGTTTATCTTCCTCTAGTTCCATAGATAATTATAATTCCCCTTCAGCACAAACAATGTCAAAAAATGTCTGGTGCGTTATAAGTTAAATCATTACAAAGCTAAGAGTAAAGACATAAGAAGTCTATTCTCTACTGTATAGAAAAGTCCAAAATATCTACTTTATGCCAAATTAAATTTAACATGTGGCTTATGCTACACAGATATATAATTTATTCCTCACTGGAATAAATGTCATTTCTGGCCTAAGCATACAGAGAGTTGCAGAATTACAGAGCTGAAGGAACTGTGTACACATGAGTATGCAGATATAATGGTACCCTTGCTTGATTTCATAAAGGAATGGTTCTAAAGAGAAAGAAATTTATTTTTCATATTAGTGCTTATACCCAGAACTTAACATACTGACAGGATGGACATTGTTAAATGACTAAATAAGTCAATATGTTGATGGAATACTGCAATTTAAAGTCAGTATGCAAACTTTTCTTTTTATTGCAAACATAGTAACCATATTTCCAGACAAGAATGACACAGTATGTGGTCTCACAAGTATAGGTATTGTTATAAGCATATATCTGAAATTACAATTCTATTAGAAGTTATCTCTCATTGTTGTTATCTTGCATTGAACTAAATCACTTGAGTAAATGTACATTTTCATAAAAAACATGTAAGGTAGGGTTAGTAAGGTAGTTAGACCAGGGTGCACAAAGCCCTGGATTTGACCCCCATCATTGCTTAAAGCTAAACACGGTGACACGTCCCTATAATCTCTGTAAACTATTCAGGAAGTAGAAGCAGGAAGATCAGGGGCTCAAGGTCATCCTTGTATGCATAGGGAGTCTGAGATCAAAATGGTTTACTTGAGACCCTATCTCAAAAATAATTATGAAAAGTCAAAAACTGTTTTTCATTCTAAAAATGTTGTCACTGCTAATATCCACACTTATCACAACAATAAAATATCAATCATTCTGAGTTTCCTCTAGGTTTGACCAGCACTAAGAAGCTGACCTTTTGCCCTTTACAAAGTGTATAAGTGACATAAGGATGGAATTGTGTGAGTATCTTAGCAGTGATTTATATACAGCCAATTATTTTATTTTGAAGTCAAAATATTGGTCAATTTAAAATAGTGGGTACAAAGTCTGCACCAGATCCTCTTGGTATATATCATAGCTTTCAGTTTAGTGTTTTTATGGGACCCCTGAGTGTGTGAATGAGTGGTCTCTGACTCTTGTGCCTTCTCTCAGGCTCTCTTCCTTCTGTAGGCTTGCCTTTTCCAACCTTGATGTGATGGATTTTGCTTTATCTTATTTATTATATATTGTTATGTTTGTTTGATATCTCTCAGAAGCCTGATATTTTCTAAAGAGAGACAGAAAGGGAGTGATTTGGATGAGAGGGGAGGTAGGGAGGAACTAGGAGGAGTAGAGGGAAGGGAAACTATAATCAGGATATATTATATGAGAAAATAATCTATTTTCAATAAGAGAGAAAAAAGAAAAAAATAAATAAATAAGATATTGATGGTTGGTTACCCAGCAAGCCTAGACCAATATCTTCCAGAGATTGTCTGCAGATATCCAACTGTTTAGTCTGATATCAACTACCGATTCAGTCAATGGCAGAAAGAACTTTCCAGTCTTTGCATATCCTAAGATAAGCTTTTATTCACTATTTTACTTAATTATATTTTAGTAAAAAATAAATAAAGCAAGATGGTGAAGAAATAAATTACACAATTCAGAGCTTAATTCATTCCAAAAATGAAGGAAAAGATTTATACACTAGAGAATCTGATTTGCCCAGCAGCAAGGAACCTTAATAGTTGAGCCATACTAAGTAGTACAATGTAGGTGATGGGAAAAGGAAACTGTGACCTGCAGAGGAAATCTTGTGTAGGGAATAAATATCTGTCTGGGATTAATTTTAGACTTTACTATGATCATCATAGGAGACAAAGTTGACTTATTTTGTGTAGATTCAACAAAGATAAAATTAACTTGGGGAGTCCCAGGTTTACACATTGAAGAAACAAAGGAAATAAAGTTTGCTCAATATAAAAAAGTGCTTTAAAAAAAAAAACCAGCACTCAAGAAAGGAACAGACTGAATCACTGAGCAAATCCAGATGCTACCAGGGAGGATGTGATCCAAGCAAACTAATATTGTACAGATGCCTGGGTACCATGCAGCATCTGTCTAAGGATAAAAACGCAAAAGGGCTCAGGTCCACTCCACAGTTTCATTCTGACCTGGTTTTATTGGACGTCTTTATATAAAACTGACTACAAAGGCACTTTAGCACTTCTTCAGATGTATGCCTGATTGTGCTTCCAAATGAAAGGATGTGTCCAAAGTTCCTACAATGATTTGGTTCCTACATTGTCCTACAAAGGACAATGATTTTTATACAGATGATCAGAGTTCAAATGAGCTAGTGTGTATACGAATTACTGTTTTGGCATATACCTTTAAGTGAACTCTTTCAATCTCTCTGAACATTTTCCTTCTTGGTAAACAAGAAAAATAAACCATTCTGCCTGTTGCTCAAAGAGTTGTCAGGAGGAACCAATGAAGCAATGGAAAAAGAAAATACTTGGTACATTTTCTGGCAAAGTGTCTGAAAAAACTGAAAATATTCATTATCATTCATTTCTTGTTTGTTTCTGTTTTTCTAACAGCTTTGGGATCCCAGAACAATACAATACATTTTGTGACTGAATTTATCCTCCTGGGTTTCAGTAACCAGGTGGAGATGCAAGGTTTCTTCTTCTCCTCAATTCTGGTTCTCTACCTCCTGACCTTGCTGGGGAATGGAGCTATTGTCTGTGCTGTGAAATGGGATCGGAAGCTCCACACACCCATGTACATCTTCCTGGGAAACTTTGCCTTTTTAGAGATATGGTATGTTTCTTCCACTATCCCAAATATGCTGGTCAATATCCTCTCTGAGAATAAGGCCATCTCCTTCCCTGCCTGCTTCCTCCAATTCTATTTCTTTTTTTCACTTGGTACAACAGAGTGTTTCTTCTTATCACTTATGGCTTATGACCGATACCTGGCTATCTGTCGACCATTACACTATCCCTCCATCATGACTAGGAAGTTCTGTGTAATCCTGATCTGTGTCTGCTGGGTGAGTGGATTCCTCTGCTATCCAGTCCCAATTGTCCTCATCTCCCAACTTCCCTTCTGTGGACCTAACATCATTGACCACTTTGTGTGTGATCCAGGACCACTGTTTGCGCTGGCCTGCGTCCCTGCTCCTTCCACTGAACTTCTCTGTTATACCTTCAACTCAATGATTATCTTTGGGCCCTTCCTCTCCATCTTGGGATCTTACATTCTAGTGCTCAGAGCTGTACTTCGTGTTCCTTCTGGTGCTGGTCGAACTAAAGCTTTCTCCACATGTGGATCCCACTTAGTGGTGGTGTCTCTATTCTATGGAACTCTTATGGTGATGTATGTGAGCCCAACATCAGGGAACCCAGCAGGAATGCAGAAGATCGTCACTCTTATTTACTCAGCCTTGACGCCCCTCTTAAATCCCCTCATCTATAGTCTCCGAAACAAAGACATGAAAAATGCCCTAAAGAAAGTCCTGGGACTAACAACTATCCAAAACTGAGATCATTTTGAAGAAGTCATGGGTCACTTTTTTATATTAACATGTTTAAAAATTATCTTTATTATACAGATTGGTGAAATCTACTGTATTTCTACAGCCTTCTCTGAATACATCATATTCATGCACCTTTTATCTTTGCCTTATAGCTCATATATATATATTTCCAAATTTTTAATAATCCCTATTCTTTCAGGCTAGCATTTTAGCTTAGTATAGTTTCCACATATATGAATTAACTTGACTTTCAGTTAAGCTTATTCAGCTTAAGGTGATATTCCCCAGCCTGGTCTACAGAGTGAGTTCCAGGACAGCCAGAGTTACAACAGAGAAACCCTGTCTCGAAAAAAAAAAAAAGTTCAAGCTCAGTTCATTGTATGTGTGTGTGGCCTTACTGAATAATTACATGATGTTAATATACACATAAGCAATATGTATACTTTTGTGCATACTCCTCCTCTGTGATATATATTTGAACTTTGGATGGTAGAGGAAATCAAGTGCACACTTACCTGAATCTTTTTACTACAATCTTTCACAGTCAGAAAATAAATTTTCTTAAGCTGGGTGAAAACACTATCATTCCTAGCTCTCCTGCTGATCACTACAAAAGCCTTGTACTTCATGATCAGTCTTCTCATTTTATCTCAATACCTTTGCTTCCAACAGGAGGGGTTTTATAAGTTTTGTTATTTTATTTTATTCTATTTTATGTGTGTGGATGTTTTGCCTGCGTGTATATATGTTATGTGTACTACGTGCGGGCCTGGTGTCCCAGAAGACAGAAGAGAGCACTGGATCATGTGAAACTGGAATTACAGGTGATTATGAGATGTCGTGTGGATGCTGAGAACCAAACCCAAGTCCTCCACGAGAGCATCAACTGCACTTAACTGCTGAGCTGTCTCCAGCTCCCAAAACTGGGATCTTTATTTGTAGTGCTTCCCCCATATCAATTTGACGATTCCAATATCTGTAATTTAATGCTCTAGTTTTCAAGCCATACAGAGAGCAGCCTGTGACTCTCAGAAAACTATAGTGGAAAGTCTCAGTCAAGAGTATTCAAAGAAAATTAGGCCAAGAACAAGTTTTATTTTTGTACCCAAAACTTTTGCTAAAACAGGCAGATCATCAGCTGAAGTCATTTACCTGATATCAGAGGACATAACTTAGTTACAGTAAAATTAGGAGCACAGAAAGATGAGCCTCAAGCCAGCACTGAGTAAGGAGGTACCTAGCACTTCCATCAAAGTGTGTCTTGCAACAGTGTTCAGGGGCATGGTCGTTTGGGGTAATATTTTCTAATTCCAAGTTGTATATTAAAAATCACAAATGGTACTGTTTTGTCTTCTCTTTCACAACTAAGTTGTTTGTTGTTGTTGTTTGGTTGAAGAGCAGAGTACGGGCATGTAAATTCTTAACAGATGGACCCAAAGGCTGAGGAGTCACACGCTGTGTTCACATACCCAAATGAAGAGCCACATGTTGTTTCTCTTTGAACTTATTCTGCTGATGTTCCAGCCTCAAACGTGGCTAATTTTTGTTAAGTCCTCACATGGCAATCAAACACTCATAATCCTCAATTCCACTGATTCACAATTCTGTGCCACATACAATACCAATTCAGAATTTCTATCATTCACAACACATTATCACAATTGCTAGGAAAATGACCAGAGACATTACAGTTCTGGCAAGGACATAGGAGGGGGTTTTAGGAAATGGTTCTACTAGAAACACAAGACCAAATACAACTGAAAATATTCCTAACACAAATGCATGGCTGAGACTCCAAATTGCCATTAAGTATGCTTTGTATTGTATGATTTAAAACTAGCCCCCTCTACAGAATGTTACGGTGACCCCTGAGACAGTCACAGCCTCTCCTGATGCAGTATCATGCTGTTTTCTGGTTATACCAAAAATAAACAACCAGGAAATGTTTTACCCCTTAAAAAAATCATTTACACTTAAAATATGGGATGATGCAGGAGTCCCCCTACCTTTAAAAATGTTTCTAGAGCTACTCACATTTGCAAAATAGTTGATTTTAAAAAATATATTTCTCTGAGTAAAGCAGCAGTCACAAAGTCTGCATGGGTCTGCGTTAGGTTTTCTGCATATGTGTTATGGTTGTTAGCTTGGTGCTTTTGAGGGCCTTTGTGCCTGCAGATCATGTGGACTGGACAATTAGAGATCTGTTTGCATTGCTGACACTGTCAGAGTTCACCAGGTGCTTGAGCCTGGCTTCATGGTATACTCATTCTGGTAGGCTGTTTGGTGCCTCCATGAAGTTCAGATACCTGCCTGGAGTCCAGGTCCCTGCATGAAATCCTCATGCCTATGTGATATTTGGGTGCCTATGGGATGCCCAGGTGCCTGCAGGAGAACCAGATCCCTGTGGGATAGCCAAGTCCCTGTGGGAGTCTGGGTGCTTATGTGATGTCCAGGTGCCTGTGTCAGGCACTGGCACCTACTCAATGTCCAGGTGCATGCACAATATTATGTGCCTGTGGAATATCCAAGAGTGTGTGGTAGGCCCTGGTGCCTATGGGATGTCTAGATGCCTATGGGGGGGCTGGTACTAATGGGGAAGTCCAGGTACCTATGGGATGCCCTGGTGCTTGAAGGATATTAGGGTGCCCACATGAGTTTTGGGTGCCTGAGGGGTGGCAGGGTACCTGAATGATGTCTGAGAACCTAAAAAGAATTAAAGAAAAAAGAATGGCAAATAAATTTTGCAGGTGGACTGGGAGGGAGTGGGGACTGGAGCAGGAGGGATCTGATGGGAAGGGGAAGAATGGAAGGAAGGAGTATGGGGAAAGATGGCTAGAATTGGGAGGGGCTTCTGGGGTGCTATGTAAAAACTTAGTGCAATGGAAACTTTCTGGAGTCTATGGGGTGACTCTAGTGAGGACTCCTAGTAATGGAGGCTACCTAGCCTGAACCAACCATCCTTGTAACCAGGCAAGGTTCCCAGTGGTGGGAATGGGATACCAACCCACCCACAAAACCTTTGACCTACAATCTGCCCTGCCTGAAAGATGTGCTGTGGCAATGGCAGTGCAGAACTTGCGAGAGTGGCCAACCAATGACTGGTTTAACTTGAGGCCCATGCCTTAAGAGGGAGCCCATACCCAACAAAGACAAGGGTAGAGCCAAACACAAGTGGCCAGAAATAGATGCTAGAGAGATAGATAGATAAATAGATAGATAATTATCAATGAAGTGATCCCTAATGATAGTCTGCTATACTCATAGTCTTGTGCCCAATTGTCATCAGAGAGTCTTCCTCTGGCAGCAGATGGGAGCAGGTAGGGAAAGCAGCAGCCATACATTAGGCAGAGTGAGAGAGTCTAAATTGGAGGTCTCCATTTGGTCCCCATCCCTTGGAACTCTGGAAACCGCTCAGAAGAGAGGGAAGAAGAGTGTAGGAGTCAGAGGAGATGGAAGACACCAAGAGAACACAGCCCACTGAATCAACTAAGCAGGGCTAAAATGGACTCACAGAGACTGAAGCAGCAAACATGGAGCCTACATGGATCTGCACCAGGTCCTCTGAGTATATGTTAGAGCTGTTAGCTTGGTGTTTATGTGGGACTCCTAACAATGGGAGTGGGCATGTCTCTTACTCTTGCCTCCTCTTGGGACCTTTCTCTTCCTGGTGGGTTTCCTCTATATGAAGATTTGTGCCTTGCTTTACTGTACCTTGTTGTGTCATGTCGGGCTAATGTTTTTTAGAGGTTTGTTCTTTTCTGAAGGGAAATGGAGGGGGGAAAGGATCTGGGGAGGGGGGAAGTGGGGGAGCTGAGATGAGAGGAGGGAGGGGAAACTGTAGATTGTATGAGAGAGGAATTTATTTTCAAGTTTAAAAAAGGAAGCAAAAAGTGTTACTAAAAAAAAAAAGAATGGTGATGGTCTCCATCTATTACAAAGAGAAGTTTTCTCAATGAGGGTTGAGGAGTACACTTACCTGTGTGTGTAAGGACAGATATTTAGGATGTAGTTAGGGATCATACTGGTTTAGTAAAGTGGTGGTTACACGTTCTTCTCTAAGACCCGTGACTTCACTAGCCCTGGGTAGTTGGCTAGGTTTCCAATACAGGTCTTAAGTACAATTAGAGAGAGCTGTTGGTTATGGGGCTGTCTAGGAGCTGAAGTGAAGGAGAAGCTGCTTGCAGCCCCGGAATTCTCATTTCTGAGACAAGGAAGGTGTTCCTTCACCACTGCTGCCTGCTGTCACAGCAAGGCACCACTCCCTCAAAGGTATGCAACCTGGCGGAATTGCTTATCTGGAGCTGTAACATTTCTCCATATATGACTATATAAGGTCTCTCCCTCTGGTCCCCACCCCCACCCCGCCGAAAATACCTAGCTCCAGGCTGCTGCTAGCTCCAACATGCAAATGGGGGCTAGCGTACCTGTGAGGTTCTAACCAATGAATTTTCCTTGATGTCCCTGGATACCAGAGACCCTTCCTCTCACTATATATGTAACCCTGTTCCCGCAATAAAATGAGTTATGCCCTCTGCTGCGGGCTCCTGGGAATTCTTTATGTTCCTGCTGTAGACGCACGCCTTTCGGCTTCCCTCCCAGGAGTTGTCGCTGGCCTGGGAAGCTACATTGCGGGGATGGGAAGCCCACCGAGACAAAAACCTACAGTTGGTTACCAACTAGGTATGCGTGTCATTAGTGTGCCCTTAGGGTTATTGTACCATGGTGGTTGTTGAGGTGGTAAATAGGCATCAGAGCTGAGTGGGTCCACTAGTTGTTTCCTTCTTTTGGGAGATTGCTTTGTACCTTCTGGATGCATAAAAGTACAAGCAACTAAAGGATGCTGAGAATGGGAGAAACAGTCTTCTCCAGGGAAGAATATGCGGGTAGCCACTGGATCACGATGGCAGAAGAGAGAGGAGCTGCACTAGGCCAGTAACTCAGCCTGTAGCACATGCGTTCATAGCCCTTTAAATGGCAGGTCCTTGGTACACTAGTTGAAAAGCCGGTCAGAACAGTATCCACTTCCTCTGTCTTTATAGAAACCTTGTTCACCCATATTGGCTATGGGGCCTTTACTGACCTTTGCCCCGCCCTCACTGATTAACAAGCTTTAGATAGGCTGATTGAAATGTCTAGTAAGCATAAACCAATGCTATTGGGCCTCTCCCTTCTGCACCACCCTACTTTCTCCATAAAAACCCACTTCCCTACACAATAAACGGAATTGCACCATGGAGGCTTTCCCCACAGTCTGTTTCTTGGGTTAGTGACTTTGCACTGCTCTCTCCCTCTGGAACTCTGCACCCACAAAAATCCAGAAGAATACACCAATGAGTTATCCAGAAACAAATGGTCATCCCTAAAATCATACATAAAAGCAAACTATACAGACTGATCAGGTTGTATTTATGTACTTAGGAGTGTGTGTGCATGTGTGTAACAACAATTAATGAAAAAGGAAGCTATGAATTTAGGAAAGCAAGGAGGGGTGTATGGAAAGGTTTGAAAGGAGTATAGGGAAGGGGAAATGATATAATTATAATCTTAAAATTAAAATAAATAATTTTTAAAAATAAAATATAATAAAGAAATTTTTTAAAGAAAGATGATTTAGTGGGCTGGAGAGATAGCTCAGCAGTTAAGAGCAGTGGCTGCTCTAGTAGAGGTCCTGAGTTCAGTTCCCAGCAACCATATAGTGGCTCACAACCATCTATAATAGATCTGATGCCCTCTTCTGGTATGCAGGTACACATGCAGATAGAGCACTCATAAATTAAATAAATAAATAAATAAATAAATAAATCAAGAAAGAAAGAAAGGGAAGAAAGGAAGAAGGAAAGAAAGAAAGAAAGAAAGAAAGAAAGAAAGAAAGAGAGAGAGAGAAGAAAGAAAAGAAGGGGGAAAGAGAGAGAAAGAAAGAAAGAAAGAAAGAAAGAAAGAAAGAAAGAAAGAAAGAAAGAAAGAAAGAAAGAGAAAGAAAGAAAGAAAGAAAGAAAGAAGGAAAGAAAAATAAAGAGAGAGAGAAAGGAAGGAAGGAAGGAAAGAAGAAAGGAAGGAAGGGAGAAAGGAAGAAAGAAAGAACTTAATTGGGCACTCAGTGTATCTCATGACACAAAAATTACATACTCTGTTAGAGAAACACAAGCTTATGGAGGCCTGGGATCTGTAGCACATTATCTTTGATAATCCCTATAGATCAATTTATCAAAAACATTAATGAAACTGTGGCAAGAAGCAAAGAGGTCCCCAAGGACAACACGCAAAATAATGAACAGAGATCTGAGAGATCTTAACAGTGGCCAACATAGGGCATAAATTGGGACCAAAATGTAATCTTGACACAGTGAGAAACATAACACTAGAATCTTATACTGCAAAAGAAGTGAAATTAGTAATGTATGAAGTGTTTACACACAGCCTCTGTGTTTGAGCCAGGAAAGGAGAGAATCTTTGTGGCCTTATACAGACTCCAGGACGACCTAGCCTGGCAGGTACTAATGTTATTGTGCATGACAGGTGGGCCGACTTACTAATGCATCTTTCCATTCACATACTTAAAAGGATGTCAAAGAATCTTAGCTTGTCTTTTTACTTAAAACAAAAAGAAAAATTATTTAGAATACTTAGGTAATCATGGAATTTGCCCACTCCAGAGCCAATGTGCTAAATGATAACAGTTATTCACAGGTCTTCCCCTCTCAAGAATGTGGCTAAGGCAGATGGGAAGATAAGTCATTTAATGATATGTGTACAATATGGTGATGGAATAGTTCTACCAGCTGAAATGGAAGCCTATAGGAATCACTATTTGATGTTACTGTTTCCCTTTCTCGGTTCTCCCCTCGTCCATTACACTGCTTATTAAAAAATAGAAAGGATCTAGGAATGATAGTATATGCTTGTAATCACAGCGCTGGAAGAGAACAAAGGGCTCTTGAGTTTGAGAGCCCTCTGAGCCATATAGGGAGGTCTTAGAGAGCCTCTCCTTGAGGGGAGAAGCAAAGTGAGGAAGAAAAGGAGGATGAGGAGAAGAAAGAAAAGTGGTTGTGGTGGTAAAATCAAATCAGTGTTGATGAAGTCTAAGAGTTCACCTAGCACTTAATGGTGACTATGTAGGGAAGAGCTTCTTGCATTAACATTGACAGTTGTCTGTGAAGTTTCACCTGCCATCCTTTCCTATGACTAATATTTCATCTGCACATGTTGGTCTGTTGTTTTTAATGTCAACAAAGTAATCTATAGCTGATGTATATGAAACTCAAACTTAATATATTTTGATTTGGGATCAAAATCTATGACCCTGAGTTCAGAGGCATTATTGCTGCTGCTTCATTCCAGCTAAAAGGGCTACTTGGCATCCTGTTGAGGAGAGGTTTCATACTTGGGAAGATGCAGAACGTATAGTGTTTCTGTAGTGGGGAACCATGCTTTCATGATGTCTTATCAAAGTGAGCATCAATACAGGTTGGTTTAATTCTTA
Source organism: Cricetomys ansorgei (assembly GCA_026225945.1). Lineage (NCBI taxonomy): Eukaryota > Metazoa > Chordata > Mammalia > Rodentia > Nesomyidae > Cricetomys > Cricetomys ansorgei. The sequence continues at coordinate 23,147 of JAMJFZ010002660.1, read as the reverse complement.
ATAATTGTCTTAATTTTAAAACCTAAAAATTTCTTCCTCTTTTTCTCCTTCTCTTCACAGCTTCTTGTCTATCAGTAATGAAACTATGTTGCTCGATTGGGACCATTCACTTGGGGTATTGCTAATCTGTTGTTCCTGTGACAGCCTCACAATCAAAGTATATTTACTTTATCTAATGTCATTTCAGCAATAGTCTTTTTCTATTTAACTATGTTCAATGAGTACTATAAACACTATATATACTGTTTCTATTTTTTAAATGTACAATCCAAACTCTGCTCCTATTAATCAAAAAGTTAAGAGTATTTTGTTCAGCCAGGCATGATGCTGGTGACTGTATTTACCACTTGGAAGGCTATGGCAGGAAGATTGAGGGTTCATAACATTACCAGGGAGATTACATAGCAGGTGTCATGCCAGCCAGTACTATACATAATGAGACCTTATCTTTAAAAAGTAGTTTTTAAAGATTCTGTTTATATGCTAAGGTTATCATTGCACTCTTTCTCTGTGCTTTCTTTTGCTCTTCATTTCTTTCTTTTTTCAGTTTTTTGTTTTACTTTATTTTTACAGTACAGGTAGTAAAAATCAGGGCCTCATACATGCTAGGCAGATACTTTACTGCTTACATCCCCAGCCTGATTCTTAATGTTGTTTTCCTTAGAAACTATGACAGAAGAGGAAGAAAATTGAGATGATTCAGAGGAGGAAGAATTGAGATGGGGAAAATTGTGGAAATGCATACATGCATACATGCATACATGCATACATGACAGTGCCATAACATAAAACACCTTCTCTGTATAATTAACATATTCCTACAAAAAAGAAGATAAACATATTTTTGATTGGAATATTGTGGAGAAAGAGGGAAAATTTTGCAATGTGAGTAGATTACTTTCAGAAAAAAACTATTTTTATTTGTGTGTCCTATTTTTTTTAATATTGAACATATTTTAAATAAACTAAAGTAGGTTCTGAATAATAAACTTTAAGAAAAAATCTGAAACTAATAAGAAGTACTTTAGGAGTAAAAATCTCATAAATACTTCCATACATTCTTATACATTACTTCCAGTTTTAAAACAACGCTTTTCAACGTATAAGAAGCATTATAAATTGTTACATGAAATTAAACAGAATAAATAGCAGATTTTTATTGCTAAAAACAATTACTTAAAAAATTTGAATGAGCTATCATAGTACAAATATCTTTAAATAGGAAAAATCAAACTGTGTAAAAATCATTTATAATTGGTTATGTTGTTCTCCTGTTCCTATTTAAAATAGTCAAAAATAAATTCTCCTAATAAAAACAGTTCCGAAAACAATCTGAATTAATTCAAATTTTAAACCACTCACATTTGTACAAACTTGACTGAAAATATCAAAATACATGTCTTCACGTTTGTCTGTAATACCACTTAGTAATGGCTGCCCCTGAATAACTTTCACTGAAAACTAAGTTGGCGTAAATCAAATCGTTTTTGCCCTCATTTCAGTATTTTTGTTTTGTTTGTTTGTATCTATTTTTCTAGTGTTGGGGATTAACAAAAAGTAAATCATTATTATCTATCTTCTCTCCCACAGTCTGGTGATTATGAATAAGTCACAGGTACCCACAGTGACATTTTTTGTGTTATTGGGCTTTCCTGGTTCATGGAAGATTCAAGTCACGCTTTTCTCACTGATTCTGCTGATCTACATGTTAACTTTGACAGGAAATATGGCCATCATTTGTGCAGTAAAATGGAACCGCCAACTCCATACCCCTATGTATATGCTCCTGGCAAACTTCTCCTTCCTAGAAATCTGGTATGTGACCTGCACAGTCCCCAACATGCTGGTCAACTTTCTTTCCAATATTAAAACTATGTCGTTCTCTGGCTGTTTTACTCAGTTCTACTTCTTCTTTTCACTGGGCACAACTGAATGTTTCTTGCTCTGTGCCATGGCTTATGATCGGTACCTGGCCATCTGCTACCCACTGCACTATCCTTCCATCATGACCAGGCAATTCTGCAGTGTTCTGGTGTCCTTCTGTTGGCTCATTGGTTTCTTTGGACATTTGGTTCCCATTTTTTTCATTTCTCAGTTGCCTTTCTGTGGGCCCAACATTATTGATCATTTTCTGTGTGATGTGAGCCCACTAATGGCACTGTCCTGCACACCTACACCCATCATAAGGCGTGTATTCTATTCCATAAGTACTCTTCTCATTGTCCTCACCAGTTTGTACATCCTTGGATCTTATGCCCTGGTGTTCAGAGCTGTTCTTCGGGTTCCTTCTTCAGATGGACGACAAAAGGCCTTCTCAACCTGTGGATCCCACCTGCTGGTAGTGTCTCTGTTCTATGGAACCATAATGGTGATGTATGTGAGTCCCACGTCTGGGAACTCAGTTGCTATGCATAAAGTTATCACACTGATATACTCTGTGGTGACACCAGCTTTAAATCCTTTCATTTATAGCCTGCATAACAAGGACATGAAGTATGCCCTCCGTCGTGTCTTTTGTGAGAAGAGGATTATATAAAACTCATAAATAGAATTTCTGTACTCAACTCTGGTGAATTCGATGCTTTCAAGGGCACATTCACACATGTGACTTGTACTCACACAAACATGCATACACACCAGTAAAAATAAAAATGAATCTTCTTGTTTTGTTTTGTTTTTTTAATCTGAGCAGGGCATAGTGGTATATACCTTTAATCTCAGAGACAGAGATAGGTAGATCTCTGTGAGTCTGAGGCCAGCTAGGTCTGGATAATGAAACCCTGTCTCAAAAGAACAACAAAAAAAAATCTGAAGAGCAAGGCTGGAGAGATGTCTGCAATTAAGAGTTCTCACTTCTCTTCCAAAAGGTCTGAGTTTAGTTCCTAGCACCTAAGTCACATAGCTCACAACCTCCGTAATTTCAGCTCCAGGATATCTGATGCCCTCTTCCAGTCTCCATGGGCATGTACACACATGTGCGCAGATAGACACATAAATAAGAAAATAAATCTTTTTTTTAAATTCTACGTCTAAAAAGATATATTCTCTGTCCAGACAGCTTTGTCAAGAGATATTAATCAAATTGGGTAGGTATTTATGTGGTTGTATATTATTTATGAAAAGACACCGTAATATGCCTGAGTTTGGTGCAAAACATTGTCCTGACTAGTTTACGTCAATTTGACACAACCTGGAGTCATTTTAAAGGAGGGAACCTCAATTGATAAAATGTCTCCATAGGCTCCAGCTGAAAGGCAATTTCTTAATTAGTGGTTCATGAGGAAGAACACAGCCCATAGTGGGTGGTGCTGTCCCTGGGCTGGTGGTCTTAGGTTCTTTTTTTTTAATAGCAGCCTGAGTAAGCCATGATGAGCAAGCCAGTAAGCAGCACCTCTCCATGGCCTCTGCATCAGCTCCTACCTCCAGGTTCCAGCCCTGCTTGAGTTCCTGCCCTGATTTCCTTCCATGATGAAGGGTTGTGGAAGGACTTTGGAATTTGGAGCTAGAAAAGACATTGAGTGTTGAGAGCTCAGTGGAATGTCCTTTAAGAGCTTGGAAGATAAGAATGTTGAGAGCAGTGCCAAGGATGGAGGCCTGGCTTGTGACGTTTCAGAGGGAAGTTTAAAGACTCTATCAGGGCCATTTGCTATTTTGAATTAAGATTCTGTCATTCTTGTCAGCTGGAGCTGAAGAGTCAGCCATGATTAACATGAGACTAGCACCACTGAAGTGAAACCTTTGAGTTACTGGGACAACTGATGCTGATTAGTTGGCGCTAAAAGAAAAAAATTAGTGGTTATTAAGAAGATACCAGAATCATGGAGGTGAAATTTTTGGGAACTATTTCCTCGGGGTCAGCACACAGAAGCTTTATTCCAGAAGCAGGAAGGTCGTACCTCATGCCAGCAGCCTAACTTGATAGTGTAAGAGTCACCCAGGTGGTGGTGGTTTTGAAAGTATGAAGTGGTCCTCAAGAGCAGCTGAGGCTCATCATGGTGTGGCAAGGCTGAAATCCCTGAAAAGAGCCCAGAAGAGGCTACTAGTGAAAGTGCAACCCAGTTGCAGCAATCGACCCTAGCAGTTTTGGAGATACCAGTGTCATGGGCTGTCCACCAAGAACAGGTGTAGAGTGGAGCCAGCTTGAGCCTAGAAGACAATCTATGTGTTCTCTAAAGGATGGAGTCAGAGAAGTGATCCAAGCATTTTGGAGGAGCCCAGAAGTCCATGAGTGAATCCCAGATATTGGATACTGAGTTATTAACACTTTTGGAATTTGGTTTTGCTTTGTAACTGTGCGCTGATTCTTCCTTCTTGAATTAAGAAACTAACTTATTTTTTTATTATCTTTTTTTCTGTTTGGTTGGTTTTTGTTTTTCAAGCAGGGTTTCTTCTCTGTTGTAACTCTCTCTGGCTGTCCTGGAACTCACTCTGTAGACCAGGGAAATCTACCTGACTCTGCCTCCCAAGTGCTGGGATTAAAGATGTGCGCCACCACCACCCAGCCAAGATTTTAGATTTTAAAAGAGACTTTGCATTTTTAAAGAGCATAAATGTTAATGTATTTGGATTTGTAAAGATTGTGGAACTTTTAAAGTTTGTAAAATGTTTTATATTGTGATATTGATGTTAATTGTGATCTTGGGGATGAACAAGAAAAGAAAGGATATGACTTAACAATACATTTGAGTGTCAAGTTGACAAGACATCAATTATTCTGACTAATTCATGTCAATTTAACACAACCTAGAGTCATCTTACAGGAGGAAGCCTCAATTTGAGAAAATGCCTCCATAAGATCCAGATGAAGGGCAATTTCTTGATTAGTGATTGATGGTGGAGACCCCAGTCCACTGTGGGTGGTACTGTTCCTAGGCTGGTGGGCCTAGGTTCTATTTTTAAAAAAGCAGGCTGAGCAAGCTAGTAAGCAGCACCCCTCCATGGCCTCTACATCAGCTCTGCCTCCAAGTTCCAGCCCTGCTTGAATTCCTGTCCTGACTTCCTTCAGTGATGGACTATGATGGGGAAGTGTAAGCCAAATAAACCCTTTCCTCACCAGGTTGCTCTTGGTCATGGTGTTTCATTACAACAATAGTAACCCTAACTAAGACAAACATCATTCTTGATTAATTAAAAGATTGTGAATATAGTTTTACATTTTATTAGTTCATCATTCTAATCAACAATAAGTAAGAGGAATAAGTAAGAATTAGACTGAAACCATTAATGAGAATACCTTTAGTGAAAGATGTTAAGTGTATAATTTCCCTAGTGAAAGAAGAGTACATTCAAAGAACCATTGTAGTGGTTTGAATGAGGCTGCACTGCCATATGCTCAGATGTTTGAGCAACTACTCATATGGTTTAACCTTCTCCATAGTTTGAGGGACACCAATATGTTCCATGCTTCATGTACCAGAGGGGGAAAATGTGAAAAAGGTGGCTATAAAAGGAAAGCAAGAAATAATTTTCCACATTTCCACAACATATAAAGTCCCCAGTTAGTGGTGTTCTTTGGGTACTGAAGAAGAGATTTGAGTGTTTAAAGAGTCATACCATTTTCTAGATTGCTCTCTTCTGCTTCTTGCTTGTGCTCCAATATGTGAGCCCTCAGCTTTCTGTTTCTGTCACAAGGCCTTAATTCAGCCATCATAGACTCAAATATTCTGGAATCATAAGCCCTAAATAACTCTTACTTCTATAAATTACCTTTGTCATGATGTCTTATCACAACAATAGAAAAGCAACTAATACAGCCACTTATATGGTTTAGCCTTGTTCTCCATAGTTTTAGGGATAGCTGTGTGGTCCATAATTCACTTATGGAGGGGGAAAAGAGCTGGGTCTAACAGCAAAGCAAGAAACAATTGGCCATGTTTGACTTAGTTACACTCTGTGAAGCGTAACCCATTTTGACTATCTTGAAAGAGATTCTACCCAGGTGTATTACTTGGAGAAGTAAAGCAATCCCAAAAAAGAGTTTATGTAGAGTAGTAACCAGAGAAGGATAAAAGAAGTAATTAGCAGCCAGCACTGTCCCTGTCTGAGGAACCCAACTCGTGTGTGTGTGTGTGTGTGTGTGTGTGTGCAGAAAAAAATTCAACATGCAGACTTCGTTAAGCTTAAAAGGCAACAGCACCTGAGTACATCACTATTCCAGCCTAGAAAACACCTTTCTGCCTTCTTTCCCAACTCCATCCTAGAGTAACCAGGGGCAGTATGATAAAGTATTGGAAGGAGAGTGTGGGTCAAAGAGAAAGTAGATCAATCTTAAACCAGATCCAATCGTCCTGAACCAGTTATAATTTGAGTCTAAAAATGAAAATACTGGCTTTAGATTGTTCTAAACTTTCACATTTCTAGATAAGAAAATTATGTACTAACACTAAACAATGATAAAAGCCATAATACTGACCAAAATATTAACCATAGGTAGAGATAAATATAGCATTCAAAGGGTTTTAATAAACAGGGTAAGGAAAGAATAATGTCTCCTTATATTCTTCCATGTACAAATAACCAAACCAAGTAGTTAAAGGTACAAATATTTTAGTACCACTGAATCAAAGGGGGGAAACCTTGCTTGAAATACCAGGGGGCAATTCTTGAAAATCTCCTTGGGAAATTTAAAATGCTATGATTAAGGGTGGACAGAATGGCCTAAAATGTATGGAGAAAGAGTCAGAATGCTTGATAGTGAAGGGCTCGGAGAGATCCACACATGGTGTCTGCCCCTTCTTTTTCTTTCTTTGTTAAATTTAGCTTTCCTGCCTCAGGCATGGGAATTCCTCTAGGATTCCTGACTCGGCCCCATGGGAATTCTCCACCTCTAACCGCAGAGACCAATCAGAGGTGGCCAACCACTAGATTCCCTTATTTGACCACTTCCTTTTCCTGGGGCTGACCATCAAGGTTCAGCCATCAAAATGCTCTACTGATCAACCTGTCCAATCAAAATTGACCAACTTATCCGAGCATTGATTTTCCTGTTTTTCACATTAAAAGCTGCTTTTGGAGATCCCCAGTTGCATTGTTGCCCAATGCAGAGGCAACAGCTCCCCCGACACCCCTACTTGTCCCTCTAGGGCAAACACATCTCCTTTGTGCTGAGAATTTGGTCTTGGTGTGTCATGTGCCAATTCCAGGGTCCCTTCAAAAAGAATAATATTAAAGGCAAGCTTGAATACCCATCAGCTTTGCCTTAATGAATCTTCATCTTTAAGTGACTTAGCTGAAAGAAAAACAGTAAATGTTTTGTATGAAACTTAGTAATTTATAACTATTTTGCTGCTTCAGCTGAGGAAACATTGAATACGTAGCTTTACCTATCAATAATATATCCTTCAATATATCCTTAATATTCAACTCAGATATCACTTACAGAAAAAACTTTTCATCAATCTAATATATCATTCCGTGGTGAATTATGGGTATACAAAATCATATTCCAGTCATAATTATAGTTTCTTTGAGGTAAGACTCTTCTGTATGTGTCTTCTAAACCAAAACTCCTTTGTGGACAAGAATATAGTGATTTTAAAAAGTATGCCCCTGATAGTCTGGAACATTTGAACTCTTGGACTCCATTGGTGCTGTAATGAAAGTGGCTTAGGAGGAGGCATGGACTTGCTAGAAGTATATCATTGAGGGCAGGCTTTGAGAGCTTAAAGCCTCATCTTACTCTCAGTTTTCTCTATGTTTTGTGCTTGTGGTTCAAGATGTGAGCCCTCAGCTTCCTGATTCACTGTCATGACTGTTTCTTGTTGCCATCCTTCCCAACAATGACAGACTCTTCTCCCTCTGGACTCATAAAATGAAGTGAGCATTTTATTCTATAAGTTTCCACTGTCACGGTGAGGTTGTTGCTGTTGTTTTCCTTTCCTTTTCTCTTTTAATGAAAATAGACTCTTTTCTCATAACAATACATCCTGATTAAAGTTTATCTTCCCTCAATACTTACCAGGGCCTCCCCACCTCCCCTACCTCCAGATCTACTCCCTTTCTGTCTCTCATAAGAAAAGAACTGGCTTCTAAAAGATAACAGCGAAACATAACAAATATAAGATAAAACAAAAACCACCACATCCAAGTTGGACAAGGCAAATCAACAGGAAAAAAAAGAGACCTCAAAAAAGGCACAAGAATCAGAGACCTACTCATTCACACACTCACAAGTCCCGTAAAAATACTAAATTAAAAGCTATAACATGTATACAGAGGACCTGATGCAGGCCCACGTAGGCCCTGTGCCTGCTGATTCATTCTCTGTGAGTTCATATGAGCTTTGCTCAGTTGACTTAGAGGGCCTTCAGCTCCTGTTGTCTTCCATCCCCAACATCTAGACAGCCCCTCATCCAACAGGGCACAAAACCATTATTTTATACATAACTAAAATAAAATTCCACAACAGACATCATTTACTTCATTGGTTAGTTAGGTTTATTTCTAGATATTTTATTTATTTTATTTTATTTTATTTTATTTTATGCTATTATGAATGGAAGTGTGCCCATGATCATCTCTGAATGCTGTTTATTTGTTTTTTGGGGTGTGTGTGTGTGTGTGTGTGTGTGTGTGTGTGTGTGTTTAGAAAAGTCATTGATTTATACAAGTTGATTCTGTATCCTGCCACATTGTTGAATTTGTTTATTATTTCTAGAAGTTTTCTGGCAGAATTTTGAGGATCTTTAGTTTATAGTATATTTCATCTGCAAATAGGGGTAGCTTGTTTCTTCTATCCTCATTTGTATTTCTGTTATTTCTTTCTCTTGCCTATTGCTCCAGCTAGTACTTTGACCACAGGGTTGAAAAGAGGTGAGGATAGTGGACATCCCTGTCTTGTTTCCGACTTCAATCAATTACTTTAAGCTTTTCTCCATTTAGAATGACATTTCTCCCATATGTGTAGAAATATGTTTTCTTTAGCTCTACATTCTCTAGGAATTTTATCATGAAGGTATATTGAATTTTGTCAAAGGCTTTTTCTGAATCTACTGAGATGGTCAGGTGATTTTTGTCTTTAAGTCCATTTCTGTGGTTTATTACATTTATTGACTTGCATGTGTTGAAGCATCCCTGCATTTCAGGGATAAAGCCAATTTGGCCGTGTTGTATAATCTTTTTTGATATATGTCTGTAGTCTGTTTGCAAGAATATTATTGAGTAATTTTGATTCTGTGTTCATCAGAGATATTGGCATGTCTGTGGTTCTGTTGTTGTTGTTGTGTTTCCACCTGGTTTGGGTATTAGAGTGATGCTGGCATCATAGAAAAAGTTTGGGTGTGCTCCTTCTGTTTTTTGTTTGTTTGTTTTTTATTTTCCCTTTTGGTTTTGATTTTGAATGGTTTATTGAGAACCGGCTGTGAATCATCTTTGAATGTCTGATAGAATTCTGTTGTAAATCAATCTGGCTTCTTGGTTGGTTGGTTGGTTGGTTGGTTGGTTGGTTGGTTGGTTGGTTTTTGTTCTGTCTCAAACGCAGAACAAACTGCTGACTGAGATACCTATTTAACATCAAAGTGAACCTGACCACAAGTTCTCCCAGCATCCCTCAGTCACATCCATTACTGGGTCCTCCTGATTTGCAAACCCCACTCCTTACCCAACCCACAGGCTAGGCTGCTGGCTTCTCTAAGTAATTCAGCCATTTTGGTTACCCTGTTCTCTCTCTGTCTCTCTCTGTCTCTCTCTCTCTCTTTGTCTCTCTCTGTCTCTCTGTCTCTCTCTCTCTCTCTTGCCTCCTAACCTCTTGGTCTCCAGGTTCCCCTCTTTCCCCCTTTCTCCCCTCCCTACTCTTCTCACATGGCCCAGCTCAATCTGGAGCCTTCCACATGCTCTGGCTATGCATTTCCTCATATCTATCATATTCTCCCTTTTATTTACAATAAGCATTCTTCTCCACCATACCTAGAAGTAGTCATGTCCTTCCTTTTTTCATTCAGTTGGTTTTTATTTTTTGATTCTTTTTGTAGCTCAGAAGCTTTTCATTACTATGTCAGTCACCTCATTTGTTATGGTGCTGTATAGGTTGTGGATTTCACCTTGATTTAATTTTGGAGATTTGGCTAAGTCTAGAAAGTTGTTCATTTCTTTTAGATTTTTCCAGCTCAATAGAATAGTTTTTAAAAGAAGAAGAAGGAGAAGGAGGAGAAGAAGGAGAAGAAAGAAAGAAAGAAGGAAGGAAGGAATATTTTAATATTCTGAATTTATTTGGTGACTGTTGTGATGTTTTCTTATTCGTTTTTGATTCTGTACATTTGAGTATACTCTTTCGTTTGGTGAGTTAGGCCAAGGGTCGGTCAATTTTGCTTGTCTTCTCAAAGAATCAGCTTTTAGATTTGTTGGTTCTTTGCATTATTTTTTTTCATTTATTTATTTACTTATTTATTTATTTATTATGTATTATTATTTTCTCTTTTTTTCATTTGTGGATTTCTGGTCTGTTTTTTATTTTCTTGCCATCAACTGCGTTTGGATTTGGTTTCTTCTTGTTTTTTTCCAACTTCTTCTGTTGCATCATTAAGCCATTTATTTGTGCTTTTTCTGATTTCTTTTTTCAACAAACACAACAAATCGAGAACATGAAACTGCTTGATTAGAAGATTCCACATACTCCACACTATAAAAATCATAGAATTTATGTCACACATTAAAGTGAAAGACAATGGGCAGGCATTGAGGGGGAGCTGAGCAGCAGTTAGGAGACACTAGTCTCACTTACCCACATCACAGCTGTTATATCCACTCAGGAGCAAACAAGCCACCATCACTAGACCATGACAATACCTAGAGCCATAAATTTCCCTTGTGAGACTGTTTTCAAATTGTCCCAGAGATCTTGCTATATTGTGTTTTCATTTTTTCATTTAGTTCTAGGAAATTTTTTTTCTTTGTTGATTTCTTTGACCCATTCATCATTCCATAATGAATTACTAAATTTCCATGGGTTTGTGCTTTACTAGAGGCTTTTTGTGCTGTCAATTTTAAGTTTTATTGCATTGTGGTCTGGTAGAATACAAGGAGTTATTTCAATCTTTTTTATTCATAAAGACTTGTTTTATGTCCCAGGATGTGGTCTATTTCAGGAAATATTTCATGTGCTGCCGAGTAGAATGTATATTCTTTGGTGTTTGGGTAGAATATTCTGTAGATACCTGTTAAATCCATTTGATGCATAATGCTGATTAGTTCTGTTTCTCTGTTTATTTGTTGTCCAAATGACCTGTATATTGAAGATGGTAGCATATTGAAATGACCTATTATTAATGAATTGTTACTAATCTTTAATTTTAAAAGTAGATTTTCTTATGAAATTTGGTGCCTCTGAAACTGATGCATATACATTTAAAAGAATAGCATCTTCTTCATAAACCATTTCTTTGATTAGAATGAAATGTCCTTCGGTCTGTCTTCTGATTAATTTTAGTTTGAAAAATGTTTTGTCAGATATTTAGATGGTGATACCTTCTTGCTTCATTGTCCCATTTGACTGGGGTAATTGTTTCCATCCTTTACTAAGATGGTGCCTATTTTTAAAACCAAGATGTGCTTCCTATAGCCAGTAGATAGATGGATTTTGTTTCTTGATCCATTCAGTCAGACTGAGTCTTTTGATTGTTCTCAGTGGTATTTGTGTTTTAATGATTATGGCTTTGTATTTCTTTCCATCATCTCTCTAATATCCCCATGCTCCTCCTCCATCTGAAATAATGTTTCCTGTATTTTCCTTAAGTTTGGTTTGTTGGATACACATTTTTGAGGAGTTTATGTTGTGAAATTTTGTGTGTGCCTCCTGTGTTTGGATGTGTCTCTCCTCAGTTTAGGGAAGGTTTCTTCTGTATTGTCGAAGATCTGATCTATACGATTAACTTGGGTTTCTTCTCTCTCATCTATGCCTATATTTCAATGTTTTGTTTTGTTTTGTTTTGTTCTGTCTTGTTTTGTTTTGTTTTGTGTTTCATAGTGTTCCATATTTCCTGTATGTTCCTCTCCTGTGTAGGTTTTTTTTTAACTTTTCATTTTCCTTGCTTATTTGATCTTGATCCTCTATTTTATCTTCAAGACCTGATATTATCCTACTAGAAAGACTTTCTTCTGCCTTTCCTAATTGTGCTATTGGGTTTTTCAATTCCATCTCCATTTCAGCTTGAGTCCCCTTCGGTAACTTTGTCTTCTGGTTAGATTTCATTCTTGAAACTTAGATTGTCAGATTGTCTTCATCATTTTTATCAGCCTGATTTTTGTGTTATCTTGGGCATCACTATGCATTTATTCTCCTTAAGCTCTTCTTTTTTTTATTTCACTGAGCTCTGTGTGTGTGTGTGTGTGTGTGTGTGTGTGTGTCTTTAAACTCCTTGAATTCTTTGAGGAGGTTTGTGATTGTTCTTTTAATGTCTGTGTCCCAGAGTTCATCTAGATAATTCTTATTGGAAAGCATTTCTACAGGACTGGTTGGTTTGGGAGATAAGATACTAGCTTGATCTTTCATATTCGTGGTATTCCTTTGATGAGATCTGAGCATATGGACTTCCTTTGTTAGTTCTGAGTTTGTCATGGATAGAGCAGGGTGGGGATAAAAGATATAAATTGGTCATTTACATATCTTGTTTTAAATATTTTTGAACTGTTTGTACTCTTATTGATCACATTATCTTCAACTATCTGAGTTGTGATAGCTATTTATATTCTAGATGCCTGTCCTGCGTGAAATAGAGAGAGAGTGTAAGAGAATTCTTTGTCTCAGTCTATCTTGTGTGGATGGGTTAGATCTAGAGGTTGGAAATACTGCTTGTATTTCTCTAGGAGTTATGGTTCTGTTTAAATTGCTTGTCTGATCTTCATTCAACTTTAGTAGTTCATGTATATCAAAAACTTTATCTGTTTCTTTTAGATTTTTCAATTTGGTTAAGTAGAGATTTTTAAACTATGTCCTTATAGTTCTCTGGATTTCCTTGGTGTCTGCTGTGACATCCCCCTTTTAACCCCTAACTTTAGGAATTTGGATCTTCTCTGGCATTTAATTTGGCTAAAGGTTTATCATTCTTACTGATTTTCTCAAAGAACCAACTCTTTGTTTCATTGATTCTTTGCATTGTTTGTGTTTGTTTGTATCTTTTTTTATATCAGGCCTGAGTTTGATTATTACACCATCTATGCCTTTTGAGTGTTATGTCTTTTGGTTTTAGAGCTCTCAAGTATATAATCAAGTTACTAGTTGAGACTCTGCAATTTCTTGATGGAGTACTTAGTGCTATGAACTTCATTTAGAACTGCCTTCATTGTGTCCCATAAGTTTGAATATGTTGTGTTTTCATTTTCATTCAATTCTACAAAGTTTTTCATTTCTTTCTTAATTTTCATCTTGATCCAGTTTTTCATCCAGTAGAGAGTTGTTTGTTTTCCATGAGTTTGTAAGCTTTCTGTTGTTTCCAACTTTAAAGTGTAGTCAGACAGGATACAGGTTGTTGTTTCAATTTTCTTGTTTCTGTTCAGATTTGTGCCCAAATATGTGGTCAGTTTTAGAGAAAGTTCCATGAGCTATTGGGAAGAAGGTATATTATTTGTGTTTGGCTAAAACGGTCTATTAATATCTATTAGGTCCGTTGGATTTATGATGTCACTTAGCTCCAGCATTTCTCTATTTACTTTTTGTCTGGATGACCTATCTATTGGTGAAAGTGGGGTATTGAAGTCACCCACTATCATTGTGTGAGGATCAATATATGATTTTAGCTGTGGTGGTGTTTCTTTCATGTACTTGAATGCTCTTGTGTTTGGTGCATAAATGAATTGCAATGTCCTCTTGATGTTTTGTTTTGTTTTTCCCTCAGTGAGTATGCAGCATCCTTATCTACCTCTTCTGACTAATTTGGTTTATTTTTTTCAGATATTAAAATGGCTACACTGGCTTGCTTCTTAGGTCCATTTTCTTGGAATATCTTTTTCCTTTTATTCTGAGGTGATATCTATTCTTGATGTTAAGATGTATGTCTAGGATGCAACAGATGGATAAATCTTATTTTCAAACCAGTCAGCTGGTCTGCCCTTTTACTGGGGAATTGAGACCATTGATATTGAGAATTATCAATGAGTATTATTTATTGATTTCTGTTATTTTATTATTATGGCATGGGATTCTTCCCCTCTTTTGAGTTGCTGTCTGAGATTATTGTGCTTTCTTGGATGTGGTTAACTTCTTCCCATTGAAATTTTCCTTCTAGTGCCTTCTGTAGAGCTGGATTTGTAGATATATGTTACTTACATTTGTTTTTATCATTGAATGTCTTATTTTCTCTTTGCATAGTCATTGAAAGTTTTGCTGGATATAGTAGTCTGGGCCAACATCTGTGATCCTTTAGAGATTGTAGTACATTCATCCAGGCCCTTCTGGCTTTTAGAGTCTCCGCTGAGAAGTGTGTTATTTTAATAGGTCTGCTTTTATATACTACTTGTTCTTCCCTTGCAGCTTTTAATATTTTTATTTGTTTTGTATGTTTAGTGTTTAGTGATTATTATCTGTCACGGAGAATTTCTTTTCTGGTGCAGCCTATTTGGTGTTCTGGATGCTTCTTATACCTTGTTGGGCACCTCCTTCTTTAGATTAGGAACATTCTCTTCTGATTTTCTTGAAAATATTTTCTGTGCCTTTGACCAGGTTTCTTCTCTTTCTTCTATTCCTATTATCTGTAGATTTGATGTTTTCATACTGTCCCAGATTTCCTGGGTATTTTATGCCTGGATTTTTCTAGAATTACTATTTTCTTTGATTGAGGTATCTTTTTTTTTTTGCTTTGTTTTCCAACATAATACTTTTACTTTCCTTTACAATACTTTCCTTACAAATGTATCTCAATCACACCCTCTTCCCATTCTCCCAGGTCCACCCTCCCACCCCGTGCCCTCCAAAAAAAACCTGAAACCATAAACAAGGCAAAACACAAGAAAAAAATAGACAAAAGGAAACAGAAAGAAAAAAACAAACAAGCAAACACAAGGGAAAAAAAAAAAACAAAAATATAGTGAGTCCAGTCTGCATAGCAGGAGCATGGATCTCAGACATCGACGTGGTCTCTGGTGCAGCACTGATCATGGACTCAACATGATTTCCAGCTATAGCATGAATCATGGACATCAACAAGGCCTCCAGCAGTGGCACTGATCCACTTTTTTCTACCTTATCTTCAATGCTTAGGTTCTCTCTTCTATCTCCTGTACCTGGTTAGCTAGGATTGCCTCTGAGGTTTTTATTTGACTTCCAATTTTTTTATTTCTAGTTTTATTTTAGTTTGGATTTTCTTTAGTGAGTCTTATTTCTATTTTGTGCTTGAAGTGTTTTCATTATTTCATTCCACCATGTGTTTGTATTTTCAGAGATTTTCATTAAGGAATTTGTTCATATCCTCTTTAAGGCCTTTGAACATATTGATAATTGCAGTTTTGATATCCTTCTCTTATGCTTCAGTTATATTGGATTTAGCAGAGCCTGTTGTATTAGGATTACTAAATTCTGGTAGAGGCATATTGTCTTGGCTGTTCTGTTTGTTTTTGTGTTGGTGTCTAGGCATCTGGAGTTAGGATGGTTGAGGTGTTTCTAGGTGTTGATATCTGGTCTTGTTTTGTTGGGTGGGCATTCTATTCTTTGGTTGCTGTTGCCCCTCTCAAGATCCTAAGCAAGCATGGTGGCTGTGGGAACCCTGGTGGAGAGTGCTTCTGCAAGTCAGTCAATGGCAGAGAGGAAAAGAAATGGGTTAGGAGAATACACTAAGAGAGGTTGAAGAGAAAAGGCTTGTGGTATCTAGTTAACACTGTTAGGTCTAGTCTTTGGGGAGTGGAGATGTGACAGGAGGGACTTCAGAAAGTAGGCTGCAGCAAGACAACGAATAAGTCCGGAGGGGCAGGGATGGAATGACTAAGGAGGTCCTGGATCTGTACAAAGAGGTAGAATCTCCAGTAAATGGAGTCAGGGTGGGAGGAGAGACACCTGAAAGCTGGTAACTACAGATTACAGGCAAAGCTGAAGGGATAATGAAAATTGTCTACTTGAGTCACAGCCAGATATGGCCACTGGGGGGCCCTGGTAGAAAGTGTTTCTAGCTGACACAAAAGAATGAGGTTGGGCTACGAGAGGATCCAAGGGAAAGAGCTAAGCTGGGTGGGTATTCACCGAGAGGCAGAGTCCCCAGGGAATGAAAGAAGAGTGGGAGGAGGGGCACATGTAGGAAGGCTGCTGCCGGGTTGAGAGTGAAACTGAATAGATCTTAACTGAGAATAGGAAGGATAGTAAAAATCACCTACCTGAGTCCCAGACAAGTGTGGCTACTGGAAGTCCCTGGCAGAAACTGTGTATCAGTGACTAACATAACAGAATAGAGAAAAGGCTACTAGGAAAAACTGAGAGGGCATAATGGAAAGATCTAAGCTGGTTTCCCACCAACCCTGATTTCTTCATGTAGACATGTAGCACTACAAACTTCCCTCTTAGAATTCATTTCATTATATTCCACGAGTTTGGTATGGTTTGGTTGTGGTTCCATTTTAATTCTATTTTATAAATGTTTTTGTTTCCTTTTTGATGTCTTCAAGGACTCATTCATTGTTCAATAGTGAGATTAGTCTCACTAATTAGTCTCCATGAGCTTGTGTATATTCTGGGGTTTTAATTTTCCTGTATTTATTAGGTCTATTTTATTAGTTACTTTTCTAGTGCTGTGATAAAATGCCATGACCATAGCAACATACAAAATAAAGTACTTAATTTGGCTTATGGTTCCACAGGGTTAGAGTATATGATGACAGTGCTAGGGCATAGTGGCAGGAACAGCTAAAAGCTCACATCTCAAACTACAAGCAGGAGGCAGAGAGCAAACTGGGAATGGCATTAGTCTTTGAAACCTCAAAGCCACACACACCCCAAAGGCACACCTTCTCCAAAAAAAAAACACCTCCTAATCCTTCCCAAACAGTTCCACCAACTGCAGAAACAAGTATTCAAACATATGATCTAGGGATGTCCTTTTTCCCCTCAGGATTTGGGGGGCTATGCTAAAGAGGAGGCAAAAAGATTGTAAAAGACAGAGGGGCTAGATGACACCACGGAAACAGGGTCTTCCACATACAACAGGACTGACATACATGTGAATTCACAGCAACTGTAGCAACTTGCACGTGGACTGCAGATTCAAGCCAGATGGGGTCCCATTGCTGAGAGGGAGAAGTAAACAGAAGGTCCCATCTCTAACCAAGAAGCTATCTTCAATTGACAACTACTTGCAAAGGAAAAAATAATTTTCTAAAATAAAGTCTCACCGGGTATATAACTTAAGGTGGGCCCCAGGCTTAGCAGTAGATGGCCAATACAAAAAAGAACTCAATGGTGGTTTTGTAGATTTTTGTCTCATATTGATTTGTTTGGGCATTTTTTATCTTACTGGTCTTTTGCTTATATGTTATGGCTTCCTATTTGTGTTTTTTAAGAGTTTGGGGTGTGGTGTGTGTGTGTGTGTGTGTGTGTGTGTGTGTGTGTGTATGTTTCTTGTGTTTTTTTTCTTTTGATTACTTTTTATTCTTTTTTCCTGTTTTCTAAAGAAGGAGAGAAAGAAGACATATAGTTAGATGGGTGGGGAGATGCAGAGGATCTGGGAGGAGATGAGGTAGGGGAAATCATAATCAAAATATGTTATATGAATTTTCAATAAAATAAGAAAAAGAAAAATTAAAATGGTATAGGTAGATTAAAATCCAGATGGTAGAATCAGATCATCGTCTGCCTCCCACAGCCTGCTACCTTTCCTGGTGGCCTTTGTGTAGTACATGATAGCGTGCTAAGGGCAGTCCTTCATGACATTTGTCTCATTATTAATGTCAGACTCTTTGGATTTCTTAGAAATTTCTTTTTCTGCTAATAAGTACATCTTCTATATTGAAAATTGGTTTTTAAATTACATTAGTTAACTAATTATTATTAATTAATTATTATATCGGGGAGTTCATGCCACTGCACACATGTAGAGAAGCAATGACAACTCATAGGAGCAGGTTTTCTCTCTGCCACGTGGGCCTATGGATTAAAATCAGGTTGTCAGCTTTGTAGCAAGCCCCTTTGCCCACTGAGCCTTCTCACCTGCCCTGGGAAAGGTTCTAGTAGAAGTTTCTCTGAAGATAAGAACATACTCTTGTTCAAAAGCTTCGTTGCTTTCTTCTTTTTCATCTAGATTCTAAATCACTTCTCTTTTTCCAATTATCTTTTTTATTTCCAGTAAATGTAATGACTATGTGGGAACTGAAATGCTATTTTTAGTTCTCATCTTGAAAAGACTAGTGTAAACATATCTAGAGTCAAACAAAGTTGATTTCGCTGTCTTGTTACAATGATGGAAGAGGAGTAGAATGAAGGACCATGGGTGCCTGAGTGGGAGACTGTCTCATATAGGAATCACATTTTATTTCTTCAATGAATATGGGCTTTGAAAAATGTCACTGGGTGATGAAAACAAGTTCAAAGCTTGGTACGGTGGTACACACTGTAATCCTAGTACTTGGGATGTGGAGGCAGGCAGGTCAGATGTTCAATGTTTTCCATTGCTACAGAGTGAGTACAGGCCAGTCAGGGCTACATAAGACCCTGTCTCAAGAAGAAGCAAAAAAAAGCAAAGAGTAAATGACAATTAAATGAATTGATACATCTCTAGTTTGTTCTTTATTAGAACATGTAAGAACGACTCATCTTTGACTCATATATTTTTGACAATTCTCATTCCTAACAGAACATTTCTCAGAGAAAGTTTCATGTCTTTATTACGAAGACTATAAATCAGTGGATTAAAGAGAGGCGTCATTACAGAATATACAAGTGTAAGGATCTTCTGCATCAAAGTTGGGATGCCATATGTAGGACTCACATACATTACCATTACCGTCCCATAGAAGAGTGACACCACAGCTAAATGAGAACCACAGGTAGAGAAGGCCTTTAGCCTGCCAGCTGCAGAAGGAACCTGAAAAACAGCCCTGAGCAACAAAATATAGGATCGAAGAATGTATGCAATAGTGGAAAAGAGAACGAAGGAACTCTGGGCATAAAAAATAAATTCAGTAATAGGAGCTGGGGCACATGACAAAGCCATCAGTGGGTCCATGTCACAGAGGAAGTGATCGATGATATTAGAACCACAGAAGGGGAGCTGGGAGATGCAGAAAATAGGGATGGGGTATCCAAGGAATCCAATGAGCCAGCATGAAGACACCAGTATGCCACAAAGCCTCCTAGTCATGATGGTGGGGTAGTGTAATGGGCGGCAAATGGCCAGGTACCTATCATAAGCCATTACTGCCAGGAAGAGACATTCAGTCGTACCCAGTGAAAAGAAGAAATAGAACTGGAGGAAGCACCCTGTAAATGAGATGGCCTTGGTCTTAGACAGAACGTTGACCAGTATGTTAGGAATAGTGGAGGAAACATACCAGATTTCAAGGAAGGCAAAATTTCCCAGGAGAAAGTACATGGGGGTGTGTAGACGTGAGTCATATCTTACTGCACAGATGATGGCTCCATTTCCCAGTAAGGTCAGGAGATAGATCACCAAAAACAACACAAAGAGGAAAATTTGTGTCTTCCAAGAACCAGGGAATCCCAAGAGAACAAATTCAGTTGCAACATGTATTGCTGACCTATTCATGGGATCTAAATATATAAAGAAAAAAGACTTGAGTTTAACCCCAATTTCCTTGCTTTTAACAGAGCTCAAGGTCTTTATGAGCATCAAACAAGAAAAGGCATGATTATTCTGAAAGCAGATGGAACCAAACCCATCTTATTTTGGATTGATTGTAGTTCTACACCGATGATGCAACCTCTTCCTTCTCTCCTTCTTGGTCCTCCTGAGACAGGACTCAAGAGGGATCTAGATAATAGAGACAGGATAAGGTGAAGGACACTGACCATCTAGACACAAATAGCCCCAAATAGCCATACTTCATGATTCCCAGACACTAAGCTCTGTGGCCCTTCAATAAACGTATCGAGCTAGGAAGATGAGAGCCAACTTGTGCCTTTACTTCTTTACTCCACCATTCATCTTTGATGACACAAAAGCCACTAGACCCTGCTGCTTGAGCAGTTTTCTACCTTACAGCCCTTTCATCTGCACATATTTCTCATCCTTTGCTCACTAACAAAGCAGAGGGGTTGAATGCTCTTTCTCTTGGGTCATTCTTCTTAGACACAATCCTGAGTTTGAGAATTGTGCTAACAGTTCGGGCTATTCATTCAGGATTACACAAACCACACCAAAAAATCCTGAGTACTAATGCCAACCAGCTCTTTCTCTTTTAACCTGGTAGACTGTGATGGCATTTCTCAAATACTTCATGGGCACCCAGGTGCCATTTAAGGTGTCTAGTGAGGCATCTGACCTTAAACTGATCTTATGGATCTTCATGACTGGCTTTCATCAATCTCTGGATCTCCTGCACATGGTTCTCTTTCTAAACAAGGGACACACACACACACACACACACACACACACACACACACACGCTTTTAATAATTTCTCTCTTTTGGAATTTAGTTATTTTCTTTTTTGTGTGAGTGTTTTGCCTGCATGTATGTGTGTGCACCATGTGTGTGCCTGGTGTAGCAGAGGAAGTCAGAAGACAATCCCCTGTAACTGGAGATACGGATGGGTGTGAACCACTATGTGGCTGCTGGAAATTGAACCTTGGTTCCCTGCAAGAGCAACAAGTACTCTTAACCACTGTGCCATCTCCCTTCTTCTAATCCACAAAACTCTGAACCTGGTGCCCTGTCTTCATTTACACATTTATATTTCCCATTTGCTGAAACCTCTTTTAGCTTACTGAATGATCTCTGTCTCTCCCTCCAGACTCTGTGTTATACTTGTTGCTTTCTTACAAACCCTTGACGTAACCTTCCACAGATGCCATTCCATAAACCCAGCGACTCCCAGAGCTTCTCTGGGTTAAGAAGAAACTCTTCATGATTACAGCTGCTACTCTAACCTGTTTAACACACAGAAAAACTATCTAGTCTCCATTATGGTATTTTTACAAGAATGGTTCAGCCATGGAATGTAGAAAAAAATCTTGAAACCATATAGCTGAAGCTTGATGGCCAGTGTTTGGAGCCTTTGACCAGGACTGAACTTTGATCAGCCAGTGCTATCGTTATTTGCACAGCAGAAATCATATAACTGGAAATTACCAGCACAGCATCTCCGACCAACCTCCACTGCCCTCCTTCACAAAGAAGAAATTGTATGCCAGGAACTTGTACAAAGAAATTCATCCTAATCAAAAAAGCACTATTCAAAAATTGAGAGGACCTCATCCCAATGCATCATTCCATGCTGTAGACATGAGTTTGTTACTCTGAACTTGTCACTGCTCTCTGGCCTAAAGCTTTCCTATACCATAGTAGGCATACTGCAAAATTGTCTTTTCGCCCTCACAATCCTACCGAGGTGAAATGAAGAAAATGAGATTCTTCTCTGTTTTTTTTTTCTTTTGATATATATATGTTCCTATGTGGGTTTGTGCAGGTCCCCTGGGAGGCTGCTGCAATCATCAGAGGTGGGTCAAACCTGGGATCTCTGGAAGAGCAATAATTGTTATTCCAACCACTTCTTGATGAACTTTAAGGGTGAAGAAAATGAAGGTAATTTTATAAAGGGATTGGAGATGAAATGAAAGGATTTGCTTCTATTTACTCTGGTGGAATTCATGTTGGGGAAAAGAGAGAGGTCATTTCAAATATTTGGAAAGCAAATTGTGTATCATTGGCAATAAAAAAGGATGTATTTATTAATTGAATAAATAAAATGTGCAACTATATGTATTTAAACAATAGTAATTTTGCAATTGGTTAATGTTTAAAATGATCTGGTGAAAAGATTTAAGGGGATTGAAGAAATACTCGGTTGTTAGAGACACACGCTGCTCTTGCAGAAGACCGGAGTTCAGTTCTTAGCACCCAAATTGGGCAGCTCACAAGTACCTGTTACTCTAGTTCCAGAAGCATCTGCTGCCTCTGGCCTCCACAGGCACCTGTACTCAAATACCTGCCCCTCCCCTTGCCACATACAAATAATTTTAAAAATAATTAAAATACGTTATTTAAAGAGAGTCTTAACAAAAATAATAGTTTATATACTGAGATTTTTGCTTATTTTAGATTTCTTGTTTTCGATATTGGAAGTCACCAGGAATGTAAGAGAAAGGAGTTTGCAAGATACCAAAGAACACAGATTTAAAAGAAGGATTATTTGTGATCCCTGAGAACAAAGATTTGGGCTGTACTACTTCTATTTTCTTGTTTGTGGTTGTTTTTATTATTATTATTATTATTATTAAATTTTATGTGTGTGGGCATTTGCCCTGCATGTATGTCTGTGCACCATATGTGTGCCTGGGACATAGGGAGGCCGGAAGAGGGCATTGGATCCCTAAGACAGATGACTGTGAGCTGTCATGTGGATACTGGAACTCAAACCAGGTCCCCTGGAGGAACTTGCCAGTGCACTTTGAGCCACCTTTCTAGCCCTTCCTTGTTCATGATTTTTGAGGAAACATGAAAAGGTTTAACATCAAAATTTCAGTGTCCAGCTTTCTAGTCAATAGTGAATTCAGGAGACATGTTTTACCATCTTCCTTGAAGGAACTCAGTAAGTGAATTAGAGATATTTATTTGTGAAATATAAATCAATCCCTTCCTAGCTACAGATAGCAGATGAAGGGCTTACATATTTAAGCAAGGAACTAGGATCATGAAACCTGCGTTTCCTGGTTTTCATTATGAGATAACAGATCATGCCAGCTTAATGTGAATAATAACAAGGACACATCCCATACATTGACAGTGCACTGTAATTTATCTTTCCTACCACTGTGCCCTATAAGAGACTTGCTTTTCCTGAAGCATTTAGGGGAAGTGAGGTAAGTAATAGGATGATCAAAGAATGAATGCTTAACTGAAAATGAGTTTTCAGGGTTGTCATATTAATGGAACAGACTGGTTCAGCAAAACCCCACAATCCCATCTTCTAGAAGCCCTGTAGTTATTTTTTATTGTATCTTTTATATATTTAAATATATTTTGATCATATTCTTCCCTTCTCCAAGTCCCCCCTCCCTAACCA
>JAMJFZ010002659.1:0-85935 GCA_026225945.1 Cricetomys ansorgei | reverse complement strand
GGACAAGCTTAAGTTGGATCCCCAACTCCTGAAGCAAAATAACGTCTAGATGGATGTAAATTACAAATCGCAGAAACACAAGGCGGGCTAGCAAGAGGCACTCAGATGACAGCACCTGGCTGACCAGGAGCACACAGCGGAGGGAAAACCAGCTTCTGCAAGTGTCTGCTGACATCCAAACTCACCTGCTCTGCATAAGCCCACTTACAGGCTCACTTCACACAGTACACTAAATCAAATAAAGTGTAATTAGAACTTTTAAAATGAAAAGTGAACGGGAAAATATAGGCAATCATGGAAGAGCTGGCTTAAATTCAGTGTCAGAGAAAATCGTTCTAAGCTGGAAACAAAGGAAGAAGAAAGACTGGAAAGGGTGGGAGAACGTGACGCAAAACTTGTTCCTACCTGTTCTTTCCCTCTCCCTATCTCTCTCTCCTTCTCTTTCCTTCTCTCTCCTTTTCTCCTCTCTCTCCTATCTCTCCTCCCCCCTTCATTACACAGTTACAGGTAAAGTCAAAAGTGAAACAATATAGTAACAATGTAATGCATGACAGAGCGCCTCAAATAGAAAAAGGCCCGAAATACTGTTGGAGACAGAGCAGTAATCAAAGTTTCCGCTGCTAAGGAGATGACATTCAGTAGAAAACAGACTTCCTGACAGTGTCAGGAACTATGGAGGCATGCCTATTCAATCTGTATTTCTGGGAGAAGAAACAATGTAGAGGATTCTGACAGGATTTGTGGTACCAGAAACTGTTTTTTTCAGTTTTAATGAGAGTACCACCTAACCCCATGAGTTTGCCCATGATTACCCTGTGAAACACCCCCCATAAAAACCCATGTTACCACCAATACCATCAACACCAAAACATCCCTGTGAGCCTGCATCCACTTCCTCCAGGCAAAGCCCTGCAATGATGTGCAGGCAGCAGTGTGGAGTACCTACTGCTCTAGCTTCTTTGTCCCAGAAGGTTATGACAAGATCCTCCATGGTGTATTCTAGAAGATTCCCCATTTTTAATTACTGAGTATTCTATTGCACATATACATCGACCGCTGTCTAGCCATTAACAATCCTTCAAAGTGATTTCAATGTTATTTGTTTGTTTGTTTATTTTTTTAGAGACAGGGTTTCTCTGTTGTACTCTGGCTGTCCTGGAACTCATTTTGTAGACCAGGCTGGCCTTGAACTCAGAAATCCACCTGCCTCTCCCTCCCAAGTGCTGGGATTAAAGGCGTGCACCACCACTGCCTGGCTTATTTTCCATTTCTATTACTACTTTTGGGTTTCAAATGTTCTTCATTTCTGTCAACACTTGACTTGGTCAGTCTGTCTAATTTTGATTAAACGAATGCACAATGATGGCTCACTGTGTTTTAATTTGTATCTTCTAGTGACTAAAGATACTGAGTACCTTTCCTGTGTCTACAGGCCATCAGTACCGTGCTGTGAGGCCCAGCTGTCCCCTGCTGTGGCTGGTCTTGTGGCTTTCACATTTCTAAGTTATAAAAACTGTTATTTTCTGATGGCGGCCCATGGACATGGATCACAGATGTCTTCACCAAGCCTGTTGTCCGTCTTCAGCTTCCTTAAGTTTAGTTTATACCTAGGACTCAGGGTGTATTTTTACTTTTATGGTTCACATTTCTTGTTTCCATCTAAGAAATGTTTATTTGACAATGGTGGAAATACTTTTAGAGCTATTTATTATTTACATGTATTCATGTGTGTGCCTGTGTGAGTTTATGTGCACTGTGTGTGTATATAGGTGCACACAGAGGCCAGAGGAGGGGATCAGACCAACTGAAATTAGAGCTGCAGGCAGGTTGGAGCCGCCTGACGTGGGTGATGAGAACCACGCTGGGGTCCTCTGCAGGAGCAAACAGCAGCCCTGATCCTTCCTCCTACGTTTCTGTCCCCAGGAGATTCCTAACCATAGCTTTAATATTTAGGTGTAAGTCCATTCTGGGTAAAATTTTTAAAGATTTATTTCTCTTCTTTTTAAAAAGTACCTTATTTGTTTTTATTTTCTGTGCATTGGTGTTTTGCCTGTGCGCATGTGCTTGTGAGGGCCTCGGATGCCCTGGAGCTGGAGGCACGGTAGCGGTGAGCAGCCATGCTCCTCACTGCTGAGCCACCCTCCAGCCCTCGAGTTATGTGCAATGTGGTGTACATGATGGGCTGAAGGTCGCCCACAGCTGGTCCAGCTGCGGGGCTGCCATCCATGCCGTCAGACCATCCCCAGGGGCGCTCTGGACTACTGCTCAGCTGGTCACATGCTCTCCAATCTCAGGGTGTCAGCATGGGGGAAAGACACTTCCCCCTTCTTTTTAGAAGTCTTTCGTTGATTTCTGCTTTAATTTTCAAATTCATGTTTTCTCTTTCATGTGAATTTATTTCCACTTCCTTTTAGGATCTTCATCATGTAAAGCATACCAACCTTAGGTCACACACTTTTATTTAAATTAATATAAGCATTAAAGTTACTTACATACCTCCAAATAAATGCTGCCTAAACTATAAATTTTAGTTTACTGAATTTATATTATAGCTCAATTAAAATTATTGTCATTCCCCTCTTGACCAATGAATTATTTAAAAATGTGCCAGTTAATCTCAAAAATTTAAATTTTGCTTGATACTCTGTTGCTTGTAACTTTCTTTAGTCATTCACTTAATACTGAGAAAATACACTATTTCAATATTCTTAACTGACTGAAAATTAAACTTTTCAATATAAAATTCTCTTTAATTTCAGTGACATCTCTTTATTACATTATATTTGATATCAATATAACTGTTAAAATTTTTATGGTTATTGTATACACAGAATATTTTTATTCATTAGCTTTCTTTTTAAAATATTATTATTCATGCATGTGTTTGTGTGTGTGTGCTTGTGCACGCGCTCATGTGCACGTATGTTCAAGGAGGTCAGAGCAGGCAACTATGATCTGCCTGACATAGGTGCTGGGAATGGAATCTGGGTGCTCATGGAGAACGATGCATGCCCTTCACCACAGAGCCAGCTCTGCAGCCCCCTCCATAAGCTTTCAGTCACACTGCATCTTAAAAGTTTCTCTGCCCTCTCTCCCACATGGGACACAGAGGATATGTGTCTCATTCTGACCAGCTCTGTCTTGTAACTGCAGTGGTTGACTAACATTTAATGTAATTATTGATACAGATAAACTTAGGCCTACTTGGTTATCATTTATTTTGCTGGTTTGTTCCTCCCGCCACCTTTTTATTCAGACTACATTAGTACTTTAAGGCTACCTTTCATTCCTGTTTTACCCCAGCAGTGTGCCTTTGCATTTCCTTACCAGTGTTTCAGGAATTAAAATAAACACCTGTCAGTGAAGATAAAGTCACAGCACTGCTAGGAAATCATGATCTAAAGATAAAACACAGTGTATAAATTTAAAACTGTTTGTTTTGATCTGAGAGAAAGCTACCATGGTATCTCAGAAAATCATTCAGTCAAGCTAGAGGGCCAGGAGTGGAGGGAAGGGGCTATAATCAGGATATGCCGTATGAGAAAAGAAATCTATTTTCAATAAAAATAAGAAACAAAAACAAAACACTTAAGAACATCGTTTCTCAGTGTTTCAGCAAAAGCCAAAACAGAAAGTTTCTTAGGAAGATTTATAGCTACAGCTTCTTTTCCTAGTGGAATTAAACCTCAATATGATTCATCTCAGAGTCTCAAGGTCTCTAAGAGAACTGTATTTCCACAAGCCCAGTGAAGGAAAAATGCCCAAACTCCTGAAGAACAGAAGCCAGCTTTAAAAAGGAATAGCTTCAAGCACAAGACATCTGGCAGAAAGGAGGGACTCTCCTGGGAACTGGAGGGCAGGGAGAGCATCAGATAGCATGGCAGCAGCTGCAGAAGGGCGTCAAGTCCTCACCAAGCAATGCCAGCATCTGCAACTGACTCCAGCCTGCTGTGGGCAACGGCATCCACAGTTCGCTCTCTAGGATCTCATGTCGTCACACTGACCATCTGAGACGTTATCAGTGCTCCACTGTGAGGTTTCCAGATCATGAGGCAGTGACCCAAGGAATGACAGGGGCGGGCAATCAAGGAGTCTCAACTGCAACTGGGCCTGATTCTGGGAAAATCCAGACTCTATGCTGAAGCAGAGCCTTGGAGCAAGCACTTCTGTGTGTTACACACAGAGGCCTGCTTTCCTGAATGGCTCCTTCACAACCCTCTCTTCTTGGAAATTGCTTTAATCCGTTATCTTATCGTTCCAATAGCACATACAGACATTCCTGAGATGACTCTCTCCGCCCCTCTCTGTAACTCTTCCTACTTTATACAGGATTGATGAAAAAATGAAATTCCCAGCAGTAGTTCTAACTCTATTACATATTCCACACACTGCTTAGACATTTGTTTCTTACACCTTTAAATTTTATATCCCTGGGACCTAGAGCAGTGCCTGTCACATAACATACACGTCGGATGGGTGATCAATGCTCAGTTCACGGTGCACTTCTGAAGAATTTGAAACTGCTCATAACATCAGGACAGTGTGTATTCACTGGGCAAAGGGTCAACTACGTAATGGTGGGACTTATCTTTATACAGAGTTGACCTACCGGAAAACACGTTCATTCAAAATGACTCATTGTAATGGCCTAGTGGTATATGCTTGCAAACCTCAGCACTTGGAGAGCTGAGACAGGAGGATCACAGCAAGTCTGAAACCAGCCTGGGCTACACATTAAGTTCAAAGTCAGTTTTTGCTAATAGCAAGACTCTGTCTCAAAAACAAGCAAACACCTGACTTCCCTTAACAACAGAAAAAGAGGCGACTGTGTGCTCATACCTCCTCTCAAAGCATCTGCCTGGGTTTCTAAGTCAGCAATTTCCATCTTGATATTTTCTTTCACCAAAATATCTCTTTTCTTGGTTATTTCATACTCATCATTGAAGGCTGTAATTTCTGTAATAAATCTGTCCTCTTCCTCTGTCGTTTTTTTCTTTGTAGTCTCCTGAGAAGCAGAAATAGGTGATCAAATGTAGACACTGGTTGCACTGTTCTTCAGTGACCTAAAATACATTCATCTGGAGTTTTAGCCAAAGTTTCACCACAAACATACTGTGCTTCACAAGTCAATGTTTCTAAAGACTGAGGCTGTCATAGAACAACCTGACAGGCGGGGAGAAATCGTGAGGTAGTAACTCTGACATTTATCATCATGCTTGTGTCTGTGAATTAACTTCATAGTCATAGCGCTACTCTGTCGACATAATGCAGAGTTAGGTGGAGGGGCAATGATGAGTTAAGCAGATTTTCTGTAATTTTATTCCTTGTATTTTACTGCGTGAATGTGTGGGTGTGCATGTGCATACATGTGCATGTGTGTGTGTGCATGTGCATACATGTGCATGTGTGGGTATACATGTGCATATATGTGCATGTGTGGGTGTGCATGTGCCATGCATACATGTGCATGTGTGGGTGAGCATGTGCCATGCATACATGTGGAGGTCAAAGGACAACCTGCAGGGGTTAGTTCCCTCCTTCTACCATGTTGGTCCCAGGGCTTGAAGGTCCTTAGACTTGGTGGAATGTGCTTTCACCCACAGCCCTCTCACTGGCCCAGGTGTATTTTCTTTGAAATGTCAACTCATGCCTAGTCACATCTCCAAATGGGCCTGTCATCATAACTACTGCTCAGCTTGTTGGCTCTGACTTAAGATAAAAAGGTAAACACTATCTCTTCCCCATGCCTCTATGCCTGCGAATATAAGTTTTCAGAACCATGGACACTGGTCTCAACACTGGAGTGATCAAGGCAGCTGCTTTCTTTCTCTAGGCTTATCACAACTGCAGATAATGCCCAGTTACAGCCTTGCCAGCACACAGCTCTCCAGACCGCTGTGTTCTCCCAGCGGTTTAAACAGCCCTAACACTTTTTATTTGAACAGTTCTGTCAGATAATTTTCTCAAAGTACAGCTGCATGAATATTAATTCCTTTGACATGGTTACTAAGCTCTGTGCTTCTAGGTGGCTGGAGACTTACAAAGGCTTGGCGCAGTGTGTCCCTTTGGTTCATGATTTCACTGTGCTGTTTCTCTAATGCTGTTTCATGGGTTTTCAAAAGCTCTAAGAGGGAAGATTTCTCAGAAAACTGCTGAACCTTCAAGGAAAATACAGAAATCAGAATGAAGCAAATGAATACAAATTGTAGGGGCTCAGTTAATTGAACAGGTATGCAATAGTGTATATGAGTTTTTCTCTAAAATTTTTAACATGCAAAATTAAATTTCCATTTGCTATCTGCTATCAGTGTATATAACAGCCTATATGCACTGTTATAAGTGACACAGGAGGAAGTTGGCAGTGTCCTTCCCAGAGCACCACGGGCTCCTCATGGGCACAGACACTTGATTTGTCCCCACCAGTCAGCACAGTTCTTAGCTGAGCACTGAAGCCATCTGACCATACACACTGAAATCCGCTTCTTGACAGCCTGCCTCAAGGAACAAGCTTCTAGTCTACAATTTATAATGAACAAATCAATCACTATGACCACTAAAAATTGGGATAAAATCTACAGCCCAAGCACAGTCTTATAACTATAAGAAGTAAGACATAAATTTAGTTAAACTTTATTTTGAGAACAGTCTTCAAATTTTTCGAGAACACAGACTTCAAACACAGCCCCTGTGGGGGAGAGTGTGTGTGTGTGTGTGTGTCTTATTTTCAAAGACTTCAGGGGTGGGACAGTGTTAGCACTGGCAGGTGGCTGCAGGCAGCAAAGTGAGTCCATCCCTGACCCAGTAACAACCAACAATGAGTCCATCCCTGACCCTGTAGCACTGAACCAACAGAGAGTCCGTCCCTGACCCTGTAACAACCAACAGAGTGCTTACAAACAGGATGAGAGACCAGCACTCCCCACAAGAACTCACCTTTTGACTTTTGTGCCCCATTATATTCTAAAGAGCAAATGACTTCATAAGCACTGATATTGGTAACTGTACTTCAGCTGGACTTTAAACACAGCACCTTCCGAGAATGAAAGTCAGAGATCCTTCATACATAGAAACTAAAACTGCTGCTAAAAATGGAATTTTTCTGTTTTCTGACTGAAAACAAATTTTCCACAGCACTCAGTACTGGCCCTCAGGAGAATGTATCACCTCTAGTTTGGGGCTGTTCTCATCTCTACAGAGAAAAGAAAAATGACATGAATTCAACTTAAATTGCAGAAAACAAGATTTATGTTTGTTATAGGAACTTCCTCAAGGTGAGAGACAGGTTGTGAAATCTCTTCCAGAAGATACTGAATAGTAAAGAGCCAGGAACAGTCTATTCCAGAGGCAAAGGGCTGGCTTCAAAGACATTTTGAAATACTATGGCTACTAAGTCCTGGGAATACTGGCATTTAGAAAAAGATCGCTGAGTAAACAGAAACATGAGCTTCCGTTTATGTGCGGCTGCCCCCGCCTACAGCACTAGGTGCAGTTCCCATCAACCACGTTCTATAAAGACACCAGAGGAAGACAGGGACGTCTACTTTGTGTGACTGGAGGGATTAAGGTCACACCTGAACCCAGGGACGACAGGGAGGAGCTATTCTGTATCTGTGATGCAGAATCAGAAAACACATTTCCCAGACTTCAACATCACATACAAGCCAAGAGTGCAGAAGAGAATCAACGTCTCTGCCATCTGTTTACTGTAAGAACATGACGCTTCAGGGCTATTTCATAGTTACTATACAGGTGAGAGTAAAATAAGATCTAGAAGCTCAAGACTTTATAAAGCATGTAAAATTAATTAGGGGTAAGTGTGGGACTCTCATAGAGCTGAGAGTGGGTTAAAGCTGGCTTGGAACCCTGTGTCATCCCAGGAGATGAGAACGGTAGGCGTTCGGCTGTTCCTCACTTTTGCCCTGGCCAGAACCCAGCTAAATATTAAATACCGCCTGCTTCCCAGAAGCAAAAGGAATGTGGCTTGGTCGGTGCTTATCTGCACTGAAGCTGGGAACCTAGGGACGAGTCCATTCACTGATAAGGTGCCTTCCTCTTTTCCCTGTGAGACCGCACCCTATGCAGAAGGTGCCCTTGCAAGACCTTGACACTTAGACTTGAGCCCCACATGCAAATAAGGCTACTCCAGTATCCTTGTCCTAACCAGTGGATCCCAACCCTGGGTACCAAAGACCCTCCCCTGCTTGTGGCCCTGTATATGGATCCTACACACTGCATTAAAGCGACTTTGGCTTCCACCAGAAGCAGGCCCCAGGGTTTTTTCTTCCACCATGTATGATTCTCTGTGCGGCAATCAGGTCTGTGCCAGCCCTGCTCCTTGTCCCTTTCCCTTCCCCCACAATTCTTTTCCTGGGTTCCTGCCTGCAATCTCTTTGCCCAACCAGGTAGAGAACCAAATATGGTCGGTGGGTGGGAACTAGGAGAGAGAGGCCAGAACACTGGGGAACCTACAGGTAAGGATGGGGCTAAAACCCAGGTTTTCCAACACTCTTCTTGCTAAATCATCATCAAAATGGAAATTAAAAATGGAAATGCTAAATCTATTTCAAAGAAATTCTGGCAATAAAAAAAGGACTTCAGTGCCACAGTAGTAAAAGCACGTAAGTTCTAGAGACAATTAGAAAACTGTCAAGTACTAAGCCCACCTGAGCTCGTACACCATTGTGGATAGTAACCATGACTGCCCACACATGCTGCAGACACAGTGAGTCATATGTCTGGCCTGGTGACACTGTGACTCAACAGCAGCCCGGACAGAGCTCGTGTTCTCACTAGTACCTGGGTGGGTGCATGCAGCCTGAAGGCCACAGGCTGCTAAGTCCTGGTTTAATGTACTAAGGCACTTCAAATGCCCGTTAGAGTCAAGATTCTTGACATTGATTCCCAGAACCCACAGGGTGGAAGGAGGGACCCAACTATACAAGTTGTCCTCTGACCTCCATACCCTTACCCGCATACACCACATGGTCGCTCACTCAGTGTCACATACACATCATGTTTAGAAGGTCACAGCAAGTGAGGGAGGCAGCACAACAGAGAGGTGGGAAGTCACTGCCAGGAAGGGAAAGATGGGCTTCCATCTGCTGCCTCAGGGACTAAGATTGCCCATGGGTCAGATGAGACGGTCTCCACACTGTAATGGACCTACAGAGACAAGCAATTGGCTCTGCCCAGTTCTTCACCATCTTAAGTTCTGTCTTCAGAGGCAGGAGCTCTCATGGCCTCTCCACAGGAAGCCGGCAATGCTTCTTTCTGTTCTGTTACCCCAACTACTTCCTTAAGCTGTTTCCCAAGGCTCTGTGCTTGAAAACCTGGGCACTGACAGGGACAGTTTTAGAGGCTCCTAAATACACCTGACTATACTGATGGGATCAAACTGAAGCCACTCCCACAATCACTAAGTGCCTTGGAGACTCCTCACCTCTGTTTTGTTACAAGGGAGGGGGATCTGATGCGAAGATACTATGAAAATACAAACTGCTGTAAGGAATGATTTCCAGGCATATCAAGTTTGAACTGAGGCACTAACACGCCCATGGCAGCTTGGGCCACTCGGTTCACAGTTAGCAGGAACTAATGTAAAGAAATGGGTGGAAAGTTCCTAATGGCTCTTCACTGCCCTTGCTGCCTGCATGCCTTCAGATACTTTTCCAGAGAGCTTAGTAACTCAACGTGAACCCAGCATTTTAGTAACATTTGGTCCAAATACTAAGAGTCACTCTTCCTGCAGCTGATGCTGTTAAAACCAGTTCAGTCTGGATCAGGCAGCACTTTGCTGGTCAGATGATTTGCCAAAAGCACAAAGGCAACTTTACCTAAGAGACAAAAGGAGACGGGCAGATTTCACATCCTAAAGTCATACAAGGACCACGTCAGCCATGACAAAAGATACTTCAAACACCAGGGTACACCAGTGAGCTGTCTACAGCAGATATTAAGGCATCAGCTTATTTCTTTGTTTTTGAGATAAGGTCTCATTATTAGCCTTAGCTGGCCAGGATCTCCCTACATAGACCAGGCTGTCCTGGAACTCAGAGATCCACCTGCCTCTGCCCCCCCAGTGATGGGATTAAAGGCGTATTTTACCAGACTCAGCAAACTTTAGTTTATAAAAACCAGCAACAAGTACTTGTGTTTATAAACCAGCTGTTTTGTACAGTCCTGTCGTTCAGCCTGGAAGTCTCCGATCCTTCAGGGTACCAGAAAAATATATTGATTAAAATCCTATAGAGGGACAGGCTTTCTCAAGACTGAAATGAATTCAGAAGCAAATACATAAATAAAGACAAAGGGTAATAGATATAGCATAAAAACCTGTAATCTGTAAGAAATTAAAACCTCTGTAAGTTAATAAAATAAAATTCAATTAAAACTATAAAGGAGGCAATATTCTCGTGTTTATATAAACTTACTAGTTCCTAGTATATAAATGATGTTTTGGCAATTTACACTGGGATAATCCTTCTGGGATAGTTTTAAAAGCCTTAAAAATTATGTCTTTGTTGATGTAACAACTTGTGTGGTGCTGGCCGAACAAAACCAGAATGTGTGCACAGAGACACATGTGCGGGATTGTCACCACAGCTTGTTACTGGAAGTGATTTACAAATATAACAGTACATTCTTGGGTCAGTAGGAAATTAGCTAACAAAGTATTTATTAGAACACTATGCAGCTACAAAGATTGTTTTAGATCTATATTCATGGAAAGATCTTTTGTATAGTAAAGATAAAATGCAAATTGTTTGAAGAAAAATAAGCAGGTATTAAGTAATGTGTGTATATGTATATATATATGTGTGTATACACACACACAGGGTGCTGGAGAGATGGCAGAAGCTAAAAGTAAACACTGTTCTTGCAGCAAACCTGACTTTAGCCTCCAGAACCCACACCTGCTTGCCTATTTCCAAGTTTTGGATAATTCTCATGAGAAGCATTTCTTTAACAGCTTTAAGAATTACAGGAAAAATTTAAAGTAATTATAAGCTATGTTTCATGAGAACCTCAGAAACCTTGAGTTTATAGTTAGCATTATATAACTGAAGTTGCTTAATGCCAATTTTCCTTTTAAGAAAGTTATCACAGGGCTGGAGAGATGACACGGCTGTTCAGAACACTTGCTGCTCTTTCAGAGGACCACAGTCCTGTTCCTAGCACCCAAGTCAGGCTGCTCACACCCACTTATAACTCCAGCTCCAGCCCTTTCTGACCGCCACAGCACATACATATGTCGTATGTCTACACACAGACACACACACATATATAAATAAATAAAAACAAAGTTATTATGTGATTTATTTACCAATGATTCATAGTGTGACTTAGAGGTGTACAGTGAATGTTTATTGAATGGCTGTAGTTATTTAGGAGAAGTGAGGATCATAATTAACTGATTTTCTAAGAAATCACAAATCAGAAAGCAAACCTGAAAAGACATTCTTCTGTCCTATAGTTTATGGGGCTATAAACTCAAATTGTATTTCAAACTTTCTGGAATTGAGGCAAAACTCACTATTCTTCAAAGTATTTTTCTCTTGGTTCCAGGCGAGTCTCTTTCTGTTCAAAGCATTTCTGATGTTTCATGTTACACAATTTATATAGACCACTTCTTTTGAAAATAGAAATGGAAGTAAACTCCTGGATTTTACAATTAGGAACAGCTGAACGGATTTTCTACTCTGAGGATGCAAGCCATGAAGCATGCAACTTAGGTAGTTTACAACCCCCTGCACCAGAAGGGCTAGTGTACACATGGTCACAGTCTGATCTAAACTGTTATTCTAAATATTCTTTGGATTTTTCTGTAGTCATGAAGACAGCACTGAGATAAGGAGTCCAATAAATCTTGCATATAGTATTTCTTCAATTTGGACATGATCGTTTTAGCTCTGTGACCATGAAAAAGATATGTGACTGTGCAGAAGCCGGGTCTTCTCACAAAGAACCAGTTACAAGCATGGCCATTCATCAAGGAGTCCATGCTAAGAATGAATGTGCCAAACTGTCAACAAACACCTAGAAGGGTCTTCAATAAGTGTCAATACAGTCCAAAATAAGTCCAAAATAAGGCACCACTACAAACCCATAAAGGCAGCTTCTTAAAAAGTCAGTGATATAAAAGTAGCAAGTGTTAGCAAGGACAGAGACACAGAAGTGTACAATCATTGTGAAGACCATGTGACATGAGGAGGAGGAGGAGGGAGAGGAGGAGCAAACAGACAGCAACCCCAAAGGTCCCATATGATCTAGCAATCCCTCTCCTAGATGGAGTACTCGAGAGATTTGAAAATATATGTTTACACAAACACTTATGCACATGTATTCATGGCAATGTTATTCAAAACAACTGAATGATCTGAGCTGTCAATTGACAGACACAAGAGAGTGTAGACACCAGGGCGGCGTTCGCCCACAGAAGGGAACCGAATGCTGTTACCCCGCCACAGTGCAGATGAGCTGGGAACACCAGAGGCAGAGTAGTCGCTATGTGTACCTCCATCTATACAATATGCCCAGAGGCAAAAGAAATGGATCGCCTAGGGCCTGGGGTGGCAGAGCTTGGGGCTTGGGGCGGTGAGGTGGCTGCTGATAGATGTAGTGCTTCTTTTGGGGGAGACAAAAATGTCCTAAAATCAATGATCATAGCACAACCTTGTGGAAAGGTTATAAATCACTGCTTTCTAACTTGGAAAAAAAATGTATTTTTTGGGTAAAGTGACCTAGCAGCTGTGTCCCCACCCTCGTCTTAAAAGAAAGTCATTATATCCAGCTCAAGTGCCCTGTACACCCTTCCCTGATTACAGTTACCCGCCACCCTAACAGGGACAATCACTGTCTCGATGTGCTATTTATCATCCCATGCATGTCATTATACTTTGACTATATTTACACGCCCTCACAGGACAGCCTTGTGCTCTGTATATCCAGAGCTTTCACACTCACAGCTTCTCTAAGTTGCTTTTTACTTTCAAGTCATTAAGTGGCTTCTGTACGGTGACCTGACACTTAGGGTTCTGAAGCCATGTTCCTTGTAATGGAAACTGACCTGGTCTTTGCCCTCTTTTTATTGGTTCAGTTGTGGGTTTTTCTAGGTACCCCAAACTGCAACTACTATTTATTCAGAGTAAAATTACATTTTATAACCTGGAAGGCTTTTAAAGGTATGAACACAGAGTAATTCATTCTTAGCTGAGAGGTAAATTCAGGGCGGAGAAGTGTTTGCAAAGTGTTTGCCACATGTCATACAAAGAGTGAATGTTATCATCGTAATTAACCCAGACCACTTCAGACAGTGCAGGAGTCCCTACAAGCCATTCTGATTTTACCACTAAACCTTTCCTATAGACACCACAGCTGCCTCTCTGACACACTAATTAATGTTTTTCAGAAACCTGGGCCATCCTCCCTGAACTTCAAGTCCATTACTGGTAGAAAAGTCATCATAGATCATGGGGGAAAAACTTACCTACATGATGGAGGGTAGGAATGTTCCTGCCTGCAGAGGTAGCCTAGAGACATTTTTCTCTTTCTGATTTTGAATAGAGAAACACAGGACCTCAGGAGTCACACCCATGTGGGGACCTCAGGAGTCACACCCGTGTGGGGACCTCAGGAGTCACACCTGTGTGGGGACCTCAGGAGTTACACCCATGTGGGAACACAGAGCAGTCACACATTTCACCATTCTACTTGACTAACACAGTTCCGGTTGTGTTTGGTGCTAATCCCAGGAGGCTAAGACAGGTGGACCATCAAGGCTCAAGGGCAGCCTGGGAGAGATGCTGACTTTCAGGCTAGCCCCAGCTACTAATCAACCACCCAAACAAACAACAACAAAATCCTAGACTCACCTGCCAATGTTAACCACAAAGTTCTAACCCTTGAGCCACAGGATGAAATTTTAAATATTAGACTGCACGGCAGAGAAGCAAGTGTTAGTCTAGGTCCACCTTCCTCAACTCAGGAATTTTACCTTGGAACCAAACAGTGCTCGGGAAGGATGGATGTGCTGGCTAAGGGTGGCGACAGCAAGGGGAGAATGAACTGACGGTTTAGGATTTAGGTGAACAGCTTAATAAATGGCCCGGGAACCCCCCTTTCAGACTTGTATTACATGAGGGAAAAACAAACAACACTAAACCCTTATCCAGTGAAGCCACAAAAGGAAGGGTGTTAGTTACCAGTGCCCTGATCCAACTGCAGTGGACGGAGCCATGACTCAAAGGTTGGGTTTCCAGGTACACGAGACAACTACACCCAGTGTTATTTAAGCAGAGTTTCTGTGGTACCATAAGGTGACAGAACCTCCTTTCATCCATGTTTTTAAGTCAATTTTAATCAAGGATAAAAATTAAGTATAAGCGTGATAGAAAACTGTCTTTGGTAATACATAAATTTTATAAGGAAACAAACCACCTCAACTAAAAATTTCCATTTTAATATTATAAATGATAGTGATTTATGGCTTTATTCTCTCCTTGATTCAGTAACCAGTACCCACAGATGACTTCTCAAGTTCCTCCAAGAGGATGACTGTACAGATTAGAAGGCACAATGTCTACATTCTTTACTAGAACTTAAACAGGGCTATTTTCTTACTTCATTCCACTATGTATTCTTTACAATTCATAAACACTTTACTGCTCTTAACATATTTCTGCATACATACAGGTAACATTACTAAGGCTGAGCCGGTTATATTTAGGAATATATATTATATACATACAGACGTGCAATAAAAAAGCAGGCCATGATTTTGAAGGAGAGCAGAGAGAAGTATATTAGCAGGTTAGGAGGGAGAAATTGGAGGGGAAAATGTTGTAATCATATTATAATCTCAAAATTACAAAGGTAAAAAAGGCATTTACCCAATAGGTTGATAAGGGAAAATATGTAAACTATGGTGGTGTAGCCCCCGAACTTTTCCTCCATTCCCTCGCTTCAGGAGTAAGGCACAGTGTTAGGTTTTATATAAGATGTTTATAGAACTACCCACTTATAATTACATGCCAGTTTTGTGTATAAGACTCTCTTTGCTGACAAGAACCTACAGTACTTCTATAAGCCTTATTTAGTTCCTCTGACATTGACATTATGAACCTTCCACGTACAGCCAGAAGCTCTAGGCACACTGGTAAGCATTAGCGCAAACCACAGCACGTGCGTACCCTTCTGCTTTCACGTTGCCACTCTTAACCAGGCATGCCGCAGCTGCCCACGCCGCAGCTGCCCACGTCACAGAGCACTCTGTGGTGTGAGACTTTTTGCAACTGTGTTCTAACGGACTCATCCAGGCAAACACTGAAAGGCAAACACTATCATTCAAGTTCTAAGCACACACTACCTGGGTTCTATACCAGGGGAAAGGATGCCGGGCTTCCTATATAATGTTGTTTAGACCACAGCAATTTTCTAAATAAATGCCCAGACACTTTTCTGAACACGTGGACATACAGAAGCTCAAGTACTGCTCTATTCAAATTATTTCTAGCTTCTCTTCGTGCTAGTTGTTTTATAAATGGGTCAATAAACACCAAATCAAATATTCAAGTAAATATATATTCGTTGTTATTGGCAGACATATAATTAACTGTGAGCAAAAGGAAAGAGAATCCATTTATGACTGCGTCTTTAGCTCTTCCCATTACTTATTTACACTACAATCTTAGTCCCACTTTTACATCATTACACACCCACCATCTTGACTCTAATTATAAATCAAACTATTTCAATTACAAATTAGTGTTGTATGAACTGTGACTCCTATATGCTAGTTTTATTTTGTAAGATACAATTATATTATTACTCATGTATAAGAGCTGACTAAAAAGCAATACACATTTATGAGCCTTTATTAATTAGTAATTTCAATGAATGCTTTTAAACCATATTAGAGATTTGCTGTGTTTTCTCTAGCACAATTAAATCAACATTTTCTTTATGTGTGTATAGATATCAACATCACATTTTTATTTTCAGGTAAAGCATGATGCCAAGAGAGAAAATATTACAAAGAATAATAAGTGTATCACAAAGGAGACATTAAGAAGAAAAATATCTCATTTAAAACAAAACATTTACTATCTGTCAGGTCAGTAACTTCCCCAATTCCAGAAAAATGCACTTTGTACAAAAACTTACATAAGTGACCTTTAAAAAGTATCAGCCCAGATGCAGAGCTTCAGATGCGGTGTTACGTCCTGAGGAAATAATATTCCAGATGGACTCAAGAATCTAGTAAGTTCTGCTGTCTCTCATCAGTTCTTACTTTTACTGTGGTAGTAATTTGGTTGTATACTACAGATCACCGCAATCATTTAAACGCTCAGCTTTTTCACTGTAACGGATGATGGCTCCTCCTCTCGGAGTTCCTGTTAGGACTAAGGAAGCTAAGACAGCCTTTGAGTAGTACCAAGCAGATGAGAGCTGCAGATGTTTGTTTTATTTATGTATAATTTTGTCATGTACACTGTCGGGTAAGGGCTGTCTAGGTCTTGGCGTTTGGTATTGTCTGCAGGTGTTGGATATATGTGTGTGGGGTGTGTGTAGAATGAAGCCTTGACAGGGAAAAGCCCCTCCTCTTTGTGGTTGCATGCCACTTGGACTTCTGGGAACAGCTTGGAGGGAGGTATATAAGAGGGCCAGTGACTACTACAGTGGGCAGTTAGAGTTAGAGTCACAGCTGAGTCACAGCAGAGTTGCTCTTTACAGGAAAGAGAGCACAAAAGCTGAGGACAGCAGCAGCAGGCAGAAATAAGGCTCAGATGAAACGAACTAACTAGGGTTTTAGAAAAGTTACAATTTACATCTTCTTAGTAACTGCCGTGCTGGGAGAAACTCAACCAGAGTGGGTTAGAGTTAGTTCAGTTCCCCAGACGTAGACAGATTAAGACAGGCAGAAAAGGGTTGTAAAGGTTTTCCTTTCCTCCCTACCCTTTTATTTCCTCCTGACCCTATGAGCTAACTGAAGTTTTAAACATTACAAGTTAGAAATCTAGCAGCCAAGAACAGAGGGGCGGAGTCAAGTTGCCAGTGAGAAAAGTAAGAGTAGCTTTTGAGAGCCCAGACTCAAATGGCAAAAACAGCCAAACTCATACCCCCCTTTAGAAGAAAAACTGCTACATTTTAGATACATTTCAAATACATTTTTTAAAAAACATTTACAGGGGTGTTTGATTGCTAATGATCTGCACGTACTATCAATAGAACACCTGAGGAGTTCTGGATCCATAAAAACTGAACTCAGATGCTCATGGTTCCACTGTCCAGTACGGTGCCTGCCATGATGGTGGTTCCCTCTGCTGAGGTCTGGAAGTGTTTGCACAGTGAATATGCCTCCTTTGTCATCTTTGGTGAGTGACACAGCAGCATGCTACTACAAAAGGGCACCTATAACATGGGATACGACGTAACAGCAGCTAATCCAATGTGGAGACAGAGAAGAAAAGGAAGCTCCAGACCTCACAGAGTCCGTTTTTTGTTTTGTTTTTTGTGCAAACCTGACCAGATAATGGTGAGGAGAGGCAGTCCTGACAAGACACACCTGCTATGGTGATGCGAACTCCACCCCACGAGAGAACCTTTGCTGAAGACAAGGTTACCAGTTGTTTTTTCTGCAAACCAAATTCTGTCTTAAAATCTGGAAAGTGTTTCCTCAGGGTCGACATGTAGAAGCTGTCTTCCAGAACTAGCCAAGGTTGTAGCTCATGCTGGCAGCTGAATTTGGTGTTGTAAGAGTCACCCAGGTGGTGCTGGTTTTGAAGGCATGAAAGGGTTTTTGGAGAGCAGCTGAGGTTTGGCACTATGAGAGTCCAGGAGAGGCCATTGGTGAAGGTGCAGCCTCTATAGCAGTTGAAGGCCCAGATTGAAGGGGTCATACAGAGAAGTTGAGGCTTGGCACCATGAAGAGAGCCCAAGAGAGACTATTGGTCAAAGTGCAGTTCAGTTGCAGCAACAGACCCCCAGCAGGTTTTGAAATGCCAGTACCATGGGATTACCACCAAGAACAGCAGCCGCAGTGGAGTGAGGCAGCCAAAGGTGAGTGAATTCCAGATAACTGGACACTGAAATAATTTTTTTGCTGTTCAAAGGCATTGTAAAAAGCTTGATAGATGTTTGGTTTCATTTGGTCCTGTGCATTAGCAACTCTTGTGATTGTTTCTCTTGTAAATACTCTTGATGGTGTAGTGTTTAAATTGTGTTGTAGAGATAAAGCAATTTTTTGTCTTCTAAAGAAAAGGGGAATTGTTGTAGAAGTTTATTTTTAGTTATGTGTAAAATTGTTTTGTGCACCATTGGGTGAGAGTCTGCCTAGATCTTGGCATTTTGTATTGTCTGCAGGTGTTAGATTTATGTGGGTGATGTTTGACTCCATATGATCTGCACGTATTATCAGTAGAACAGCTAAGGAGTTCTGTATCAATAAAAACGCCTGAGCTGGGATGTTCAGGGTTCCACTGTCCAGTATGGCGCCTGCCATGGTAGTGGTTCCCTCTGCTGAGGTCTGGCAGAGTTTGCACCTATGAAAAACACCTCCTTGTCTTCTTTGGCGAGCTGTCACAGCAACATACCGCTGCACATGAGTACTGTTAGCTGCCAAGGCCTGGGGAGTGGGCTGGGAGTGATGTGTACGTCTCTGTCTCTCTGTCTCTCTGTCTCTGTGGCTCTCTGTGGCCCTTTTATTCTGTTGGCTTCTTTTTGACAACTTTCAAAGTATCTTGATTATCTTCACGAGAAAGACTAGTTACATCCTGGCGCTGCTGGTGCTCTGCCCATCCGCCAGCTTTCAGCACTGTCGGAAGGAGCTGCTTTCTCTTTTACTCCAGGAAAGATAAGAGCAGAAGCTCAGTGAGCAACAGCCCCAAACTCTGTTTTCAAGGACAGCCAGCCTCTGTTAGTGAAAAGGGTGGTAGGTCAGGCTGTGGGTGCTCACAGTTAGGAGGGATGAATGTGGTGCTCTGCTGCACAGCAGGGTGACTACAGTTAGTTCCACCACAGAGACATGATCAATATTGGCGTAGATACATTAGCCTGGACTTGCGCATTGCAAAATGTATAATAATGCGGCACTATAGAGACACATCATTTTGTTGGTCAAATCACAAAGACAGCTCTCTCCTTGCTATCCATCACACTCTTACTGAACCACTTGGGGACCATGCTTACTAAGAACACACACAAGGAGAGTAACCATGGCTAAGAAAGCCATCCAGGTATGCTGCTCCTCTCAAAGCAACAGGGCTGCATGCACAGACATGTGTTGCTACCTAGTAAAGGAGTTTTACAGAGCCGCTAGGGCGGCTTCGTGATGTGTGAGCACGCTGTAGAGAGAACAGTAGACACTCACTGGGTGGTGAAGGTCTGGAATGATGTTGTCACCAGAAAACTGAAAAATTCCTCACAACTGTAAGCTAAATTAATAGAGTAATTTATAAATAAATTTATAATTTATATTTCATTTAAATATAAACTTTAGTATGTAATAAGATGAAACGTTTACAAATGAAAAACAGAGTAAACAAGGAAGCAGACGGCCTCCACACACTGCCTGCTCAGCCCATCCTGAGGTGCTGAGACTTTACTCCTGGACACCTGTGTCCTCCCAACCACAGTGAGGCCAACAGCGTGTCCTCGCCGTCCTCGCCGGACGACCCCATCTCGGCCATCAGACTGCAGAAGGCCTCCTAAAAGCCTCTGATGGCCCCTCCCTGGTCAAATCCAGTGTTTCCAACTCCTGTGCACACCAGCCCAGCTGGCATCTGGAGTCTCAGTGTGCCTGGGGCAGACCTGCCCCTGCCTGTGCTACAAAAGGTTTCTCCCACTACGTCTCCAAAATCCTAGCCATCGTTCAAAATCTTCTTGAAGCTATCAGAATCCCCTGGTCCTATTTGTTAGAACCCAGAGCTTTCCAAATGCAGCAGGAGAGAGAATTGTGGGAAGGGAAAAGGGACTTTTAGATGAGACATGTCCAAAAAATGTGGTCATGACTTGAAAAGCAGAAAGCCAAGACTCATTTGAAACACATACAATCCATTACATCCATGTAGCACACTTAA
This sequence comes from Cricetomys ansorgei, assembly GCA_026225945.1. NCBI lineage: Eukaryota > Metazoa > Chordata > Mammalia > Rodentia > Nesomyidae > Cricetomys > Cricetomys ansorgei. The sequence goes on along the minus strand of JAMJFZ010002659.1, from coordinate 65,860 downwards.
ATTATTTAGTATTTAAAATTTATATGCGGCACTAACTACTTACTGAACAATTACTCTTTCAATGACATTGTGTTCTCTTATAAACATTAGCCATTCCACAAAATGGACAATGAATTCGTTATTTAAGGCTAGATTCCTAAGGACCACTTCCTATTGAAAACTAAAGATATCATTGAATCGGGAACTTTAAATATTAGAAAACACAGAACTGCTGCAGTATATAATTCTTGAGTTTCCTTCTTGAAAGGTAAGTAGTTAAGCAGTAAATTATTCCCCAAAGCCAAGTTCAGACACTTTCTCAAGTAATAATCAGCATGCTCTCTGCATCAATACCTTGGATTCCAACTTGATTTTCTCTTCATTCAGAGCCTCTGTGGCCTTCTTAATTTTCTCACGACATCTGGTAATTTCTGACCTCACTGGGATACAAACAAAACCTCCACTCGCACCCATCTTCCCATTCCCCACCTCGGACGCAGCTGGCAGTTTCCAACTGTCTTTCTCCAGAGGTTACAACCCCTCATGGGCTTCCCTCCCTCTCCCCCCCAACAGGCTTCCCCCCCACATAGGCTCCCCCCCCCTATAGGCTTTCCCCCATAGGCTTCCCCCCCATAGACTCCCCCCACCTATAGGCTTCCCCCCATAGGCTCCCTCCCATAGGCTTCCCCCCATAGACTCCCCCCATATCCCCCCCTGCTCCCCTCCCTTTCCCTCTCAGCCCGGAGCATGCAGCTCCAGAACACCGGGCCCCAGGGCTGACGCCCCACCTTCCCGCAGCACTCTGCGGCTCTCCTCGGCCTGATGCTCAGAGAAGAAGATGTGCTGAAACAGGGACTCCAGGCTCATGTTGGCCAGCACCTGCGGGCCCTCGTTCGCCCGGTAAGAGTGTCTGATGGCGTCTGAGGATCTGGAAGCACATGAAGGGGTCTCCCAGGCTGGCCCCGCGGACAGGCCTGCAGCGCCCACCCGGAGCCACGACCTCGCCCATCCGCCGGCCTGCCCGGAGCCTCGGCCTCGCCTGCCCTCCCGCCCGCTCGGCCTGACAGGCACCTCGGCCTCGCCCGCCCAGCCTGACGGGAGCCTCCGCCTCCGCAGCTCTCCCACCCGAGAAGTTTCTACGCCGCCTGCCTTCCGTGCTGGGCGCCTCTCCAGGACAAGCCTCCTGTCCCAGCCCTTCCTGGCCCGCGCGTTGGGAGCCCGAAGCCACGTGCTGGGAGAGCCCGCTACGGGGCGGGGCGGGGCCACGTGCTGGGAGAGCCCGCTACGGGGCGGGGCGGGCCACGTGCTGGGAGAGCCCGCTACGGGGCGGGGCGGGGCCACGTGCTGGGAGAGCCCGCTACGGGGCGGGGCGGGGCCACGTGCTGCAGACAGCCCGCTACGGGGCGGGGCGGGCCACGTGCTGGGAGAGCCCGCTACGGGGCGGGGCGGGGCCACGTGCTGCAGAGAGCCCGCTACGGGGCGGGGCGGGGCCACGTGCTGGGAGAGCCCGCTACGGGGCGGGGCGGGGCCACGTGCTGCAGACAGCCCGCTACGGGGGCCGGGCGGGGCCCTGCCGCGCCGCCCCTGCCCCGCGCCCTTCAAGGCCGGTGTCACCAAGTGCAAAGCACCTGGGATCCCACGGGGACTTGTGCAGCCTCACCTCCTGGGGGCTGGCGGAGACTCCCACGGAGGCATGGCGGCTGACGTTCCGCCGCAATCATCCCTTTGTAATCAGGGCATGTCTTCTCTGTCTGCTCCGAAATTAATATTGCCTTTTGTAATCAGGCCGCGGTGATATTAACACTTCAGTATCTGCACAACGCGTGCCAGAGACCAAAACGGTAGCTAATTAAAAGCTTAAACGGGAAAGGCACCTTTGGGACTTTTGCATGAGGTGGTTTTTTTTTTTTAATTAAAAAATATTTTCAGTTTTGATAGGTCAAAATATTGACATTGTAATAAACATTTGACTTTATTCTGAATATAAAATCAACACTGGCTAGACTTTTTAAAAGTAACTTCTAGCTTGAATGTGTTTAAAATTAAGTAAAATAAGGTAAGTACAATTTTTTTCACATACAATAGACTTAATTAATAGTCCATTAATGGCATAATATAATCGGTTATAAATTTTAACCTATTCTAACTTTCTACGTTAATTTTCATCAAGTCGTGTCTGCATAAAATTTAATATTTAAACTATGAGGATGCACACTGAACGTATTCAGAAGCAAATATTGATGAAAAATTTCCCACCTTCCTGCCAAGCATTTTGTATTTACAACCTTGAAGTCCCATGAATAGGGAGTAAAAATGATATTTTGGTACTTACGTTTTGATATAATTATTATGTAATTAAGTATTTACTATTTATTTGCTGAGCATTCTGTTTCTGAGCACTCTATGTCTATTTGAGATCATTTCATCATCCCTTTTCTAATATAGTAGAGGAGACCAACACAAAATAATCAAATAAAAATGAGTTCAATCAATTATCAGGGATTGAGAGATTAATTCAGTTCTGGATCCTTCTGTTTTGTGTTTTGTTTTGTTTTGTTTTTTCTCTTATTAGATCATAAGCATAATGGACTTACCATTTCATTTAAAACTCTTTATCAATATACTTTGTAACTCAGAATCGTCCATTATATGTATGTGCATATGTATAGTTCAGATATACAGAAAGAAACAAAGTATTTTATTTATTTTATCTGTTTATTCAAGGATGGAAGCTGACACTGATTATAGCACAAACCATTTTCTTTGTGCACTCATGTGGGGCTCCTGAGCTGTGTCACAATGACCAGCAAAGTAAAGGGCTTCTGGAGGTAAACTACATTACTAATTAGCATTGCTGCCTCAGAGTTGTATCCTGTGGACTTGCATAAGGGCCATCCTCATAGAAAGGCTTGTTTTCAAAAACATGATGCTTTTCTTAACATTGGAATTTTATTAGTTACACTCAAACTCGGTTTGTTATTTAACATGCTCTATCTGTACTGAAACTTGTCAGAGTAGATTCTGGGAAGGCTTTAGAAACCCACCTGCCTCTCATGCAGGAGTACAGAAGTGAGCCACTAGAAATTCAAGAGTAAGATAGTGCAGGGAAATGCCATGAACATGCTCTTCAGACATCTTCTTCATCCCAGAACATTCTAGTGCTTTTAAATCTTAGTAGACCTTTCGTGGAGGTACTACAACTATAGACATTAGCTGGGTTTTAAATTTTAATTTTGTTTATTGAAGAAAGCATAATTATGTAAGCCTGCAATTCAAACTTTACAGTTTTCATAATAATGAATTAAAGTAGCATCATATTAAGATATTAAAATCTAACTTTATTCATACATTTTGTATAGTGTTGAGACTTTTTTTCTCTTTTAGCAATGTATGCTGATTACATCTCATAATGTACAGAGCGAGAGTGGTATTATTTAAATTTATGCCAAATAAAAATGCTATATGACATGATAAAACTTTGTAGGCATACTACTTTCTGAAAATGTATCTTCTGAGTCTAAAAATGGGAACTGATTCACTCAACAACTCTTTAATGAGTTTCTGCTTTTCATTCAACACTCATTCAACAAATATCATTGAGCATCTCCTATGTGCCATGTTAGAGGAACAACCACAGGATTTAATAAAAACAGAGCTGCATAAAAAACATCTCTCTTCCCCTGGATAATTCTAACCTCATTGGAGAATTATTATATTTTTCAGCGGTTTGGCAGCCGGATAAACAACTGCTTTCAGATGCCTCAACAGATGTTCTTTAGAGAGAAAGTCAATTATTTGCGTTATGACACCCACGTATGATTCTCAGATCCAAACTTCCCATCTGTGCACGTTTCACCGAATTGCCTACCTATGGAATATACATGAAGATCACTCATTGCCTCTCACCCTTAGATGCCGGCTCGTGATCACTAAGCACCTGGGCTACGCAGACATCAATAATCGTTTTGCTAGAAGGCCTTATATAAGGCTCTATTGCTCTTGTGATTTAAAATGCATTCCTTCTCCTTTCTTAGATTGATGGCTTTTCTAAGTTCTCAACTAGGCTTGCAAACACCCACTAGCCCAGGGCATGTATATTGCAATGAAAGGAGGAAAAGTAATTCATTTGTTTTATGTTTTTCTTAGGGCATCTACCATAAAGAAAATAATTTGTGGGTTCAACCTAGTTTAACAACCATTTACTGAGTATCTACTAAGTTTGGGATTCTCTTCTGGGTATTAAGAAGGCTAAGTTGGAAAGGCACCAGCCCAGCCCTCCTGGATGTCACTGTCTATCAAATGGGGCAGAGATTGCACAAATAACTTCAGAACAAGCTGATATATAGATAGATAGATGATAGATAGATAGATAGATAGATAGATAGAGATAATATTTTCACACCTGTGCTTCCAAAATATGGTAGAAGAGAGAGATCATGTCTCATATAGACAATGTAGGAGGATTTGCGGCGGTAGAGATAAATGGAAGCCAAACTTTTGTTAGAAAAGGTGGGGAAACAGCAGAAAGTCAGATGGGACTAATATGAGCTGTTTCGCATTTTCATGTGTACAATATAGGTCTGTTTAACGCTGCCAGCATGTGAGTGGAACGTCATATTGGTCTGCAGAGTAAATTGCCTGCACGGGGTTAGAAGCGCTAGGAGAACGAGACTACCCGTTTGCACGTTGAATATTGAGTAGCTGGCTGTCTCGGTCAATCTGGGCCACAAAGCACTGTAAACTGGGTGGTTTATAAACATTGCACATTTAATTTCTCACAATTCAGAAGTGGTGAAATTCAACATCAAGGTGTCTGTACCTTCAGTGTGGGCCCACTCCTAGTTCACAGACACCTACTGCCTTCACCGTGATGTGGTAGGAGGGACTAGTTAGCACTGTGCAGCCTTTTTCAAAGGAACACACATTTCAGTCATGCGAGCCCGGCCTTCACTCTCTAATTGGCTTGTCAAAATACCACATCCAGTGGCCCCAGCTTAGGGGTCGAACCAAACAAGCAACGTGGGGAGGCAGACAGAAACATCCACACTATAGCACTCGCTGCTGCCTGACACCATGGAAACCATTGCCCTGAATGAAGCATCACAGTCAGCTCAGTAACCCTATGAAAACGGTGCCTTGTGTGGCACACTGGGCAGAGAGAGCCAGGTCACTGTCCACAGTACAGGAGCAGGAAGGAGGGAAGAAGCAGAGTCTGGATATGAGTCTCCACATCTACGAGCTCCTTCAGTCTCTAGAACCTTGAGATGAGAGAGAAGACATTCTCAGCATCTGCTCGTTTAAAGGTACATACCCAATTTTCTTATTGCCAATTAATATTTATGAAGACAATTGCAGATGTATGTCCTACGTTTTAATATGAATTAAAATAAAATGTGACTAAAGGAAATATAATTGTGAGTTGAAGTTGGTGGTATATGCCTTTACTCCCAGCACTCAGGGGACAGAGTCAGATCTCTGAGTTTGAGGCCAGTCATGGTTACAGAGTGAGAGTCTGTCTCAAAAAAATGTTGTTTATGGGTCATGCCTTTAGAACCGCTATTTCACTGTGTAACCCATGTATGAAGCTAGAGTAGAAACGTCTGTGAGGTGCTGGTTAGTTTCTCGGTATTTGTTTTAGCTTCCTGTGCATTCTATATCAACCCTAACTCTTGGGGTTCAGAACGAGAGTGCTGGGCTCTGTCACAGCCCAGGAGGCTATGGGTCAGGGTGAAGGTGCTGGCTGGCCTCTCCCATTAGGGAGTCTCTTCCCAGTTTCTGGGCTTTTCTAGGATCTCTTGGACACAGTTCCTCTAGCTCTCCCTCTGTTGTCATTTGGAATCCCCTCGTGCGTGCCCTTCCTTTTCCTCTTTCCTCCTTTGAACGACACCAACCATCTTAGACAAGAGAAGCCAGCTCTCCAGTATGACCTCATCTTGGCTAATCCTGTCTGCAAACGTCCCCGTTTCAGGTGCAGCCACACCCCGCAGGACCAGAGGTGATGACTTCAGCACATCCTTGGAGAGGCCTGAAGAGGCAGGATGTAGGCTTTTTACTTTTGGTTGTTGTTGTTCAAAGGAAACAGATTTTTTCAATATTGTAGTCAAAGCGTATCAGTGGTTTAAAGGGGCTTTTGAAATATGTCATACAGGGATTGCCTCTGTGGCTTAGAGCGAGCACTGCTCTTGCTGAGGACTGAATTTGGTTCCAAGCACTCACATTGGGTGGCTCAGAACTATCTGTAACTCCAGCACTCCTGGTTTCCACAGGCACCTATATTTTGTGTGTACTTAGTCATACATGCACACACTTATAATTAACAGATAGAAAGAAATCTTTAAAGATTTCCAATTCTCTATCTCTCTATCTATCTATCTATCATCTATCTGTCTCTATCTCTGTCTTTCTTTTCTTTTTCCTTTTTTTTTTTGAGACAGGGTCTATGTAGCCCTGGCTGTCCTGAAACTCACTATATAGACAAGGCTGGCCTTGAATCCACTGACCTCTCTCTGGAGTGCTGGGATAAAGGGTGTGTGCCACAGTTATTTCTGAATTTATAACCACACAAATCCTGGGCAAGTGCTCTGCCGGTGAGCCGCATCCCACCTCAGATAGTTAAGTCTTAATTACCGATTAAGAGCAGAGAACTTTCTTCCCGGCTCTGAAACAGAGTGTATAAAAAATTCCACCAAACTTTAAGGGGCATTAAAGATCAAAGTCTTTGGGGAAAAAAATCTGTTGTGTGATTTGGAGATGTGGAGTTTTATATCATCAGAACCCAGACACCATGAAGGTGGTGCCATTGCCTTATCCACAGAAGCAGCCTGTCAGGCTCAGAAAACAGAAACAAAGCGACATTTGGAAGTCCCCTTCTCCGCCACACATAGCGAATTCTTACTGGGCAGGTACATATGTAAGGCAAGCAGGCGCCTGTCGTGTTAGGGATGACACAAGGAGTTTGCAATTGTGTAGCAAGTTGTCGTTTCCATGACAACAAAATTTAGTAGTTTGGGCTTACACAAGTGGATAAAAGAAAAATGAAAGACTGCTTTCTTGTTACTGGTTCCTTGTTTAAATTATTAACATAGGTCTGGGGAGATGGCACAGACGGTAAAGGCATTTGCCTCCAGGCCCGATGACCTGATGGCCCCAGGACTCACGATGGAAGGAGAGAACAGAATCCTGCTAGTTGTCCTCTGATCTTTACACGCTGCCTGTGGCCTGCCCTTGTTGGTGTCCATGTGTACACATGTACACACACACACACACACAGTAATAGTTTTTTAATTATTAATATAGTCTTTGCGTATCTAATAAATCCTCACTAGATAATATAATTGACTATTTTTTAAAGTTTTGTTACATGTTGTACTTATGGGGGGGGTGGTGTGTCATTGCACACGTGTGGGTGCCAGAGGACAGCTGTGGGTGTTGGCTCTCTCCTTTTAGCACTTGGGTCCCAGGGGTGAGTCAGGTCATCATACTTGGCAGCAAGTGCCCTTCGAGGCTGGTCCTGACGGTTGGGTCTAAACAACTGAATCCCAACTACCCAGGGTGGTCCTGACGGTTGGGTCTAAACAACTGAATCCCAACTACCCAGGGTGGTCCTGACGGTTGGGTCTAAACAACTGAATCCCAACTACCCAGGGTGGTCCTGACGGTTGGGTCTAAACAACTGAATCCCAACTACCCAGGGAGTCGACCTTCAGGCCCCATGTTGCACCCTTGCGTACTTCGTTACTGCGATGTCTTCGTTACTGCAAATTACTTGTCATTTTCACAATGACACTGGAATGTTTAAAGAATCCACTGTACATATTTACCTCTACATGAATAGGTATGTTGAGCTCTAAACTCTATTTATTCTTAAAACACTCTGCTAAGTTGCTCATTTATCAGGATAAAATTGCTTTCTGCTTTCAACACTTAAAAGGACCTGATTGGCCTCAGCACAATAGTGTTGCCTTACCAGACACTGCCATTCCTGCGAGGCTACAGACAGCTTGACTCAGCGTGGGTTGGTGAATGTAGTGGATGTCTATGTGTATCATCTCATATGGTATGTGTCACAACTTATCGTTGTCTGACACATGGAACTTCCAGTTATAACTGTATCTTTGATAATAGAATGAATGTATATAAAGTGATGGAATCGATAGTAATATGAAAACAGTGTACTAGTTGTTGTTATATATATTATGAAATTAATTAATTACGTAGGATTCAACACTGCTAATATATCTTAGTTAAACATCTATGTCATGAATACTGCTGTATAAGTCACATGCATTTCTTGCAATTAACACTTGGCTTATATGATTGACAGTTACAGCACATGTTTTGATTATAGGTTATACACAGGTGTACATACTTGCAATCAGAAGATGCTATCATTTATTATGACATGGACTAAATAATCATGCATAAAACATTGGAGAATGAGTACTTAGGAATCACACTATAAACACACCAGTTGGGAAATGAACAATGACACACACACATCTAGATGCATGATGACACATACACAACAACAGGACATACAGTTCACACATACACCACACACTAGACAGATACACACACCAGACAGACAGACACACACAACACCAAACAGACACACACTAGACAGACAGACAGACACACACACCAGACACAGACACACACACACACACACACACACACACACACCACCTAACCTAAGGACACCCCAAGTATCTCAGTCAGTAGTCAGCGCTGCTGAGGAAGAACTGAGTGGGATGAATGAAGGAAAGAAGGGACTCCGTGTCTGAGACGCACAAGGAAGCGCTGCGATGTCAGAACAACAGAGGGGATCTTGATTGTCTTCATTCAGCTCTCGCAGTCCTACTTACAAAAGTGTACGTGCGTCTGTTTCCAAACCCACTTGCTAACCTAACCCTAATTTCTCCCCTCCACGGCGGAGCAGGAACCAACTGAGACCCCGCTTGGCACTGGCTTAGCCCCTAGTGATGCAAGGACTGTGCTCACAGGATACAAACATTCATAAAAGAGATCCGTGGTGATATTATTAGAAGAAATTAACAAAGCCTGAGAGGACTTGTCAGAAACACGTCCCCCAGATGGTTTTATTCTGGTAATCATTGTATTTTAAATGCCTTCATTTTCTTTTTTGATGCCTTTTATCTTACTTACAGATGCTATTACTTATAAAATATGACATTTCTGTCCACGAGACCGTAACTGTAAATGAAACATAATATTCTTGTCTAGAAGTAGATAAGGAGATTTAAATCCCCTACTTCAGTTAAGCTGATTACCACAGAGGTCACAGGACAGATTTCTACTTCCTTTCAGTGTTACTGTGGAGTTTTATGTAACTGACTGAACACCTTCTCCTTCTTTTATTCTGTCCCAGCGTTTGGTTGGCAGTCTATTTGGGAAGTTTACAAGATGGGCTGGCTTTTGTGTGCCTTGAGAAGTGGCTTCGAGGCCTTCGGGCGCATCCGTGAGGACTGCGTGCAGACATCATTCAGTAAGTGTTTACCGAGGACTGCTGTGATAAGCTCTGCACAACAGTGAGCGGGACAATGGTCTTTCTACACTACCCAGTTCTACAGTGGCACTCGGCGCAAACACAGTAAATGTAGGTCCGGGACGGACTTACGTGGGGGAGGGAGTTGAGGGTAACATTTAACCTCTAACAGGTCACAGACTGGGCAGGCTTGGCATCTACAGAATGGAGAAAAGGCCAGTGGGATTTGTTTGCAGGAGGATTTGCCCAGAGGCACTGGGCCTCCTCGAGCAGAGCTATAAAAGACAATGTGAGGGTTGGGATGTTATTCAAATTTTGGTGGCAGATCCTCAAGGATCTGCTCATATGGAAGAATGATTCCATTTTAAGATGAGAAAGATGGCAAAAATCTTCTGCCCCCTAGGCAGAGTGATGGCCTGTCATGGTTGGCAGGACTGCGCCTGCTGACCCAGGTCTAGGGCTCCCTTTGGCTGATAAGCAGCTGGGTAGCCTTGAGAAAGTCGTGGGCTCTTTCTAGTCACCTGTTTTCAAATGCAGATCAGAGATGCAGAGTAAAGGAAAGGGGAACAACAGGAGAGAGAAAAGGAAATGGAGACTTGGTACTCATAAATGGGAATTTCAGACTGCAGTCGACACAGACAAGAATCAAACGAGTTCTTAAAATCATTGCCTTGGCCACCTTGGTTAAAAGTAAACATCAAGTCCTCAGGGAAGGAAAGAAAAATCAATGTTCATGCTAGAATCTCTTTATATCCTTTTAAATCTAACTGTATGCAAGCCTGCATAACATGGAAATCCACTGGTATGCCCATTCTGGTGGCAAATGTGTTGAAATAGTCACACAGGTGTTGTTAATAATCATATGCTCGTCCTGCAGTGACAGAGCTCGGGCTCACTCAGGCTGTCCCGCCTCCCCAGGGCTGCCACTCACTCAGGCTGTCCCGCCTCCCCAGGGCTGCCACTCACTCAGGCTGTCCCGCCTCTCCAGCACCAAGCAGAACGTCCCATCATGGAGCCAGTTAACTCCTGGCTTAGCAAACCCATCCGGGATCCTTCTCTGTCAGTTCTAAGGCTCAACCCTGGACCTGCAGAGCTGCTGGTATCTCACAGCGGTGTAACAAATCACCAAAACGTACACGTGCCTACCAGGACAACCGTGCTGGGTGACACTACAATTCCCGAAGTCTGACGAGGGTCTGTCTCAGTGAGCAAAAGTTACGGTATTCACAGTCCTTGTGGGACTTAGGGGAAGCACGGTTTCTTGCTGTCTCCAGTTTGTGAAGCCTGCCTACACCCACGCTCATTGGTTCCTGTTTTTTTTCCTTTGGGGACAGGAAGTAATACCCTCAAAGCTGTCTACTGTCACGCACCTCATGATTCCCTTGCACGAATGATAATCTTCTCACCTCAAAGTCTTTAATTTAATCACATACCCAAAATCCCTTTGGCCAAGTGAAGTATTATATTCCTGATTCTAAGGGGTTGAGTTATAGATATCTTTGGGGCCATTCTTCTCTCTCCGAGGTGATTATCTATAGAACCATCACATTTTAGTATATACAGTAAGGTACTCAGAGTGCCCTTAAAAGTGAGTCACAATCAAAGGGGGACATAAGAAATAAGACTTGCAGCCACATAGAAAATCCTGAAAGTAGACCCATACCTCAAGAACCTTCTGGAACACTGCAGCCTTTGTACTGCTTATGAAAATAAAGACAAGGGTTGAGGGAAAGACTTGTCTATCTCACTGCCAAGGCCCAACTCTCATGTTAGGCCTCAGAAGAGGGACAGGAAAGGCTAGGGACCCTCAGATAGGCATATCTCCACCAGGGAAAGAGGCTGTATCCATCACTGCAAGTGCATACCAGGAAACTTCCACATCAGCATCTCCTGTTAGGAGACTCGGAGTAAAACGAGCAACGGCAGACAGTGATAGCTTGAATGCCCTCGGGGCCAGCTGAAGAGGTTTGGGGCAATGTTGAGATATGTAAGGGATAGCTAATCTATTGTACTTTATCTTCTGGGAGACAGGCGTATCTAACTGGATCTTTGTATATCAGACAGCGACTTGTACACAGTGGGAGCAAATATCCTGAAATAAAACCAGGAGCTTCAGCCCAGGGATCTCAGGCACCCACTGACTGCAGCTTCTAGAAGTGCCAGGCCAACGGCAGGCATTCAACAACGCGGTGTTGAAGGATAAGGAGAAATGGATCTATGTACAGGTTGGTGGTGACAACAGCCTTTACTGAAAACAGCAATCATTTGAATATTTGTTTTAATAACAACAGAAAGCTGGAAGCCAATATTCAATGCAGTACATTGGCATTTCGATACACTTTATCAAAGCCTAAATGATACAATGACTTTAAAGACTCACATTCTGATCTGTAGAGTTACAAGATTTATCAAATAGAAATATACCACGTCCCATTAAACTCGAATGTCTGACAGGATGACAAATTTTCAGTGTGTGTTCCAAAGAGAGCATGGCAGTAAATCTTTAAAACTGTATTGTACTTTAGGTAAATTATAACTTTGTAAGATATCCTGTTTGTATAGATGACGTGACTTAGGGAAGCAAGAGAGGTATTGTTACCAGACACATATGCTCAAGATGGAGCGGGGGGGGGGGGGGGTGGCAGGACCAGCGGTGTTTTGCGGGCTGCACAGTTAAATGCAGTTTTCTTTCTTGATCCCAGCGCCCACAGGGAAGAGTGAAAAGCCCTTCCTTCAACTTTCCATGGAGCTACCAGCAAGCAGTACTCAGCAAGGATAAACGGGAGGGGCAGTCTGGGAGGTGGGTAGGAGCCGCCACGTCCTTGTTCCCTGATGGGCTTACAGCCTTAGAAAGGCTGTGGTGTAGCTGGAGGTCCATTTGCGCCTGATGCCAAAAATTCTTACTGATGTCTCCCCACCCCCCATCAGGCATTTACATGCTACCTGCCTGGTAGGCCTGAAAATACCAGATGGTGCTTGGGAACAAAGCAGACCCGTTGCCATAGAAACGAGATGCTATCCCAGCTCCATGCAGCTGCCATCTTTTTTTTTTTCCTTTTTTAAATTTCCATCCTTTCACCTAGGTGTTCTGATAGGAACAAGTACCTATAAAGCACACCGCTTCTCCCCACCCCCAGCACACACACACACTCCCACCAACCTTGGCATACACCCAGTCCTCTCAGGCTCCCAAAACAGTGGAGAAATGACTTGATTTCCAGCTCTTCTAATGAGGGTATGAGTGGTAACCCCGTGCTTTGGCATCATCTCTTCCCTTAAACAGCAGTGATGCATCTTCCTGTCTCCAAATGAGACAGCGTCGTCCTCTGTAGCAGGGGAGCCTCAGCTTTGACATTCCGGGAAATGAAACCTAAGTGTTTGTTATGGCTGCAATGTCTCCACCCGGCAGGAGAGTGGGGTGTGACCTCCCCATTCCCTCGGTTCCCCTCAGTAGCCAGCAGAATGCCAAACACGGAGAAGGTGGTGAATTCTTGTGGCTTGAGGTCTGATGTTGAAGGTTGCAGTTATTGGCCACGAGCCTCCGAGGCTGCCTTGCTTCTTCCAGCCGCTGTGGGATCCTCTAGGGAATAGGACCATGGGGGAGGTCCTGGAGGCAGATGGAAAGAGGGGCCACGGTACCTGTAAACCTCTGAGACCAGGTTAGGTCTTGAGCCTTGAAGCTCAAGTAAATAGTAAATAGTTGTGTCTGGCAATGAAGGGCTGCTAGAGCTGAAGCTCTGGGGGCAGGGTTCCTGTGTCAGTTTCCCTGTGCTGCTTGCACAGACTCACAGTGCATTTTTGAATTTAAATAACATAAATGAATCCTCTCCTTGGAAAGATCAGAAGCTCCAAACCAGTTCCACTGGGCTGGTCGGACAGCTCAAGGGCTGAGGATTCAGCTTACGGGTAGTGAGCTTGCAAAGCACCTACAAGGTCCTGTGCTCATCCTCCAGGACAGGAAAGACATGGATGGGGGCCGGCGGGGAACGGAGGGTGAGGGAGAGGGGGGCCAGCATTCAGGTACGCTTGCTCCTCTGGAACAGAACCCTTCTGTTCCCACTTCCCAAGCCCATCTATGTTCACTGACTCCATATTTACAGCCAACAGGATGGCGTCTTTGCTTCCTCTGTTACTTTTTGTTCCCTTCTCTGTCTCCCTCTCACAAGAACACTTTGCTTACATTTGGCGTCGCCTAAGGTATTCCAGAACAATCCCATCCTCCTCAAATCCTTAATCATATCAGTAACTTCCCTTTTGCTATATACGGTAGCGGCCATCCACGGGCTCCAGGGATTAGCAGAAAGGTGTCCTGGGAGTCAGTACCCATCCTGCACTACTTCGCAGCCCTGTGGTCTTCTGGTCTGTAACACTTTTCAAGAATGAACATGGCCAAGGATTAGATGAGCTCTAATCTATCAGAACGTGTAGGCAGTCTTGGGGTTCCCTGTTTGTGAATCTATTGAAAACCCTCTAAGCTTGTGCAGTAAAGATTCGGTAGCGTCACCAGGGTCAAAGTTGACCTGGGTGTGGGAGGATGAAGCTTGGAAGCTTGGAAGCTTACACCATCCCCGGAGAATCTCAGACCCCCATTGAAGAGCGTTGGCAAAAACCAAGGACAGAGCCTGGCGATGCTTCAAGTTAATGGTGAGGATCACGAATCCCTGGCTAGTTCCTCCGCAGCCCTTCAGTCACAGGAATGAGTGTGTCTGTATCTGCCTTTGGTCAACCGGTGTCACTTTTCACTAAGGTGTCCCCAGAGCACCCTTGCTTTCCCAGATGCCCCATGCTGTTCCCACAGCTCTGGAAGTTGCCTATTTTGCCTACTTCAAGAAAAACTGGCTGTGGCAGAGGGGAGAAACCCGTACAGTATCTTTAGAAAAACTGTAAATATTTCATGGTTTCTTACTAAACATACATTATTAACACTGTAATGTAAATATTTTATGGCCTGCAACTGGCAATTTTGGAATATATTGGTATGTTTGGAGAATTGTGGTTCAGTTAAAAACCCTACCCTGTGTAGCCAGCTCATATTTAAGTCACAAAACCCTTTAAAAATCATTTAACTCTCAGAATTAAGGGAGTAATCGAATCTATTTTTTTTTAAAAATAGCCTCAAGGAAAAAACTCAGGTCCTGAGACAGCATATTTGTGTGAGAACAGAAAGTTTAGGACACTGTAATCGCTCAGAGCTTTGTCTTCAAGTGGATGGCAGCGTGATAATAGTTTCAAACACTCAACTGGCTCTCATTTCATCGAGGACACAGAAAGGGCAGACACGCCCACAGCCGGCTCGTTAAAATATCCATAGTCTGGTTGGAAGTAGAATCTGAGTTCTCAAAAAAAAAAACAAAAAACCTTCCCCACTTCAGTATAAGTATTTGGGATTGTGCATTGTGCACTGGACCAAAGAAACAAAACGAAAAAAACACAAAAGCAAAAAAACCCACAACAACAACAGAAAACCTTTCAGAAACAAAATGGTTCTATCAGAACATTTTAACTAGACTTTCAGATGCAGACCTGAACTGTTTGGGTTTTTTTTTTTTTTTTTTCTGTTTTAATTCCAGTGACTCTTCAATATAGAGGTCATAGAAGCCACCATCATTCTAAATTACAGCCCATTTCAGAGGTTGGCTGTAATCCAGGAGGTTGCATTATTCCAAATTGCCTGTCAAAAACTCTCAAAACACTGCCATTATCAAAATTCCAGTCCTTTAAATAATTTTCTCACTTTTTCTCTGAAACTTTGCTGGCATTGAGCCTGGATAGCACCCTCACAGGCACAGTGAGCGAAAGCCTCTCAACTGAGAAGCAGCAAAAAGAGAGAAAATCTAGCCGCACAGCAACAATCTCCACAATTCTAGGCAAAAAAATTAGGTCCAATCCCAAAATTCTGTTTTTCCTCCAAGCAGTGATGTTGCTAATCTGCATGTGGAGCAGCAGCCAAAGAATGAAGACATGGTGATTATAAAAAGTACGACTTCTCTGTGCCCACAATTTCAGAAAGAGGAGCTGGGCAGACGGTTCGGTTGGCAACGTCCTTGCCTCGTAAGCACGAGGACCTGAGTTAAATCCCTAGAACTTGTGTTCAAAAAAGAACCCCAGGTATGTTGGCTCATGCCTGTGAACCCCACCCCGAGGAGGCAGACACGTAGGGTCGGGGGGTTCAGTGGCCAGCCTGGCCTATGAGAGAGAAATTGCATCAAACACCAAAGGTGAGCAACATCTGAGAAATAGTAACTGAGGTTGTCTTCGGGCCTTGACTTGCGTCTGAGCACACGCATGCGGCCACACATACATGAACGTGTAACCGCATGCACACATATGTGGAGTGACATCTACAGCTAGCGGCCCCCCTTCACAGCTTCGTTTCCTCCTCTTGTTTCACATGCAATTTATGGTGGAAAGACAGTAACGGTTTATAGATTATTTGAGCCTCTTCCTTTCTATTCACAATTGACAACTGCCTGATGTATCAAAGGCTTCCCCGATTTATCAAAGGCTTTTGAACCCTAATCACATAGTCTGTAGCCCTGGCCTAGTTAATGTATCCTTGACAAATAAAAGCAGTGTATGTGTGAGGGGAACAACATGATAGTTTATGTGTGTACATGTTATGAGATGATTACCACAGCAAGCTGATTAATAGAGGCATCACGTCATATTTTTCCTCTTCTTGTGCTAAGAAGACTAGAAACTACCTCCTTACCGTCTCAGCATAGCAGAGTGTGAGGTAGCACTGTTAACTACAGTAAGCAGCAATCTGTGAACCGTATGTCCACAGCTTACACGTTGTGGATAACTGACACTTTGTACTCCTTGACCAAAAGCTCCTGTTTTCACACTCCTCACCCCTACAACCACCCTTCCGTTCCCTGCTTCTCTGACTATCGTGGGCTCTGCTCATAAGTGTAATATTCGTCTTTCTGTGTCCGGCTTATTTCATGCATAATTTCCTCCAGGTTTTCTGACACAAATGGTAACATATCTCTCTCACTTTAAATTGGAGCTCACAGATAAAGAGGGGCCAGCGAGCTCCGGTGATCCTCCTTGTCTCTGCCTCCCCAGTGCTAAGATTTAAAATGTGCCCTCAGGCCCAACTTTCTATTGTGGTTCTGGTGGCTGTACCTGGATCTCGTGCTTGCGTTGTTTCTCAGTGGAGCGGGTCCCCAGCCCGTGTTTCCATTATCTTGATGACAGTGAATACTGTCTCCGTGAACACACTGAAAATCCATGTGGCCATTGTGGAAAGCACTGTGGCTGTTCTTCAATAAACTAAAAATGCAAGGACAGGTATTCAGCCACTTCTGGAATAGCCAAAAGGAAGCACCCTCTGAAGCAGATAGCTTCACTCCTTGTATTCTTTAAACACACAATCCTGCCCTTGAATTTGGAAGCCCTCTCCTTTCTCTCTCACTTAGAACTAACCTCCAAAATTCTACTACCGTACTAGAAAAACCTCCCTTCTAGCAGAGGGTACAGAAGACTTCCATTCTAACAAAGAGTTTCAGCAACCATTCCACCAAAGACCATTTATCTTTCAAACAGTGTGAGATGACAAAATATTTTAGAGAGACTGCACTTATTTTGAGACATTACAATTCAAGCAACGAATTAGGAAATCAGGAGAGTAATTCAGTCCCACAATCGCTGTGACAGTCTTATTTGTCAACAACTTGTTTTCAGAAGAAAATGGAACTCAGAATGCACAGCTTCCAAATTCAGACAAAGAGACACATAGAAATAGTTCTTCGCATGATCAGTAGTTTATTACAGGGAAAATGTAATGTGCAGGTGAATTCCTTTAACAGAAAGACACTGCTTTGAACAAATGTAGCATAAAGATGTTTCCAAATGAATATGCAGTTTCTGAAGATGCCAGTAATATATGTATCTGTGCTTGATCTCATTAGCAGGCAGCTCAAACTCCTCAGCCACCATAAAACATAAATCGCAATCAGCACATTCTCCAGAGCCGTATATCTGCCTGACCCGACTTCTGCTCTGCAGTTAACGATTTCGTCTTATTCCATACAAAAAACTTCTCATCACCTCTAAATTATGCAAGTCGGGCTTCCAAAAGTTCACGCTCTCCTCAGGTTTTCACATTGGATATTGGTCTGCGTTCTACAGCAGTCTCTAGGGCTTGGGAAATGTGCCTTTCAAAACCAGTGACAAGCTATAATTAACTCATTACAGTGAAGACAATCCCAGGACCTTCCTGTAGAGGATGTAGAAAGCATCCCCGGACAACATGTGAGGGAGTATGTTTGGTGCCTTATCATCCTGTGGTTTAAGATGTGTCAACCTATGGTATCTGAATTTTAGAAAGAGTATGGCTTTAAAGAAGTGCTTTTTGGTCTGTGGCCTAAGGAACCCCATTCACCTTCACAGTTTTCCCATGACTCCTTTGTAAAACACAAGTGATGATTCCATGTAGAAATCAGGCAGGAAACTTCATTGTCTCAGCACCTCTGGGAGACTTGCAATGTCCATTAGTTTATTAAAAGTTCTGAGATGTTGGTCTAGCAAAGAAATCTGGTTCATTTAATTTAATGTAATGTTCCTAGTTTATTAGGCCGAGAAGCCCTTTTCATTTATGAGATGTATTTAACTATGTTAGAGTCAACAATGTTCAGCAAAATACAATTTGTGGCTTAAACCCTAGTATGGATTTCTATTTAGGCAGCTACAGAGAGCTTGGTAATAGCCCATTCAGTTTCCCTCTTGCCACGAGCACAGAAGGGTGCAGCTCTGGTTAGGCTGACATTCTGATAAACTGAGGGTAATTTGGGGAACAGGGTATGCGTGTCCTGTTTATAGATTAAAAAAACAAGAAAACAAAAACCAACAATTGAGGCTTTGCTGTGCAGAGCAACAAAGCTGGTCTTAGATTCAAAAGTCCCTGCTTTTTATTTTTATTTTTATTTTTTTGATCTAAGAAGAAAGTACACAGTTTCTTTTTTCATTGGGAAAAAGTTATGTGAAAATTTAGGGTCAGTCTGGTCAAAGTTCATAGGCAAATTTGACTCAAGAAACCAGTATTTAATTACAGAATAAGTGTGTGAGAAGAATGGAGTTTTACTTCTTGTGTATAGTCCTTTAGCTTGATTTCCTAAAATCTAACATTCAATGTGGTTTTCTGATTAAATACTATTCTCTCAGTTTTCATGATGGTGGAAATATGGCATGGTTAGTTATTCCAGCTTCACGTTGCTTTTTCTCAACTTCTGTACTTAATTGTTATGCAGTACGAGGTTAACAGAAGGACCAGCATTTTGTTCAGCTCTTGCAATGGATCATGGTCAACACGTCGATTGGGAGATATACACACACAGCTGAAAGTAAACTCAAATGGCAGGAAAGTGGGGGCGACTGTGGGAGTGGTTTCCCACATGACAGGGAGTGACATACTCCCTCCCAAACAGGTATTCTTAATTTTATATCTGAACAATCATACCTAGTATTTCTTGTATAGTAAATGAAATATATTAGCAACCTGTTAAAATGTTTAAGTATAGAATTAAGATACTAAAGCCTAGTTACTATGTAGATGATCAGAAATTCTGTCCTGACTTCTGTTTCCATACAAATTCTTCTTCTGAAGAATATTTTTGTTTGTTCAGTTGATCTTGAAAGTCAAGATCCCAACAGGTAGATATATATTTTAAAGAGCCGCAATACCGAATTATGTATCTTCTTAAATACAATATAAAGGGAGCATTTATATTACATTTTAACCACAGCAACTCTACTTTTAGTCATTCTATACTTTAGTAAGGGGCCTATGCTTCTGTCTTATAGTGAGAATTCACAATCAAGGCAAAAGTTGAACATTATCACGTCTTAAGACTTTATGCCTTTGAAGCGACATGATGCTTAGACAAGTGTAGTTCTTTCCCTGTGTCAAAGAAATTTCTCTTTGCAACAGACAGAGACCACTACAGAACACTAGCGCAGATCAATCAAAATGCAGAGCAATGGAATCCAGTCCCAACTACATGTAGGCTACATCTACAAAACACCATCATGCCGAAAGCGTACAGATCATTGAGGGAAAGGAGGTAGAAAGATTTTAAGAGCCAGAGGAAACAGAGTTTGCTGTGAGGTTGTGTCTCCCTGGAATGTGAGAAGCTACACCTGTAAAATCTCACCAACGCGGTTCAAGGTGAACAACTTTGCCTCGCTAAGGTGTACAGGGGAAAGATCACTACACAGAGAACTATAGGCAACTCAGAAATGCTGAGAGTGGGAGAAATGGTTTTCCCCATGGAAGAGCACACTCATTTGTTTTCTACCAAATGGCCAGCCCTGAAAACACACAGACGAGTAACATACAATCCTGTGCATCGATCCATTTGTTCTTCTGTATTTCAGGCTCAGTCACATTCCAGTTTCCTCATCTTTCTCCGTAGCCAAGTGTTTGTGATGTTAAATGTTCAGGGTGTCAGAGAAAAGATTCCAATGTTTTTCTTTCTCCTTTCAACAAAGAATAGGAGGCTGAAAACACTGAAGATCGTTCCTTCGGTGGTGTCCAGTGTAGGTCAGTGTCACGGGAGACTCTTTCAAACCATGTCAATGCCACCACTTTTGTGATGGTTGGACTGGGACATGTCCTCCATCAGCTCACGCATTTGAGCAATGGGTCCCCAGTTAGGAGAGCTGTTTTGGGGTGGGGATTGTACACCCTTTAAGAGATGGAGCCTTGCCAGAGGAAGTCCTTTACTGTGGGTGAGCTTTGGGGGTTTTCAGCCTGGTCTCGTTGGCTGTTCTTTCTCTCTCTCTCCGCTTCCTGTGTAAAGAGGAAACTTGATCTCTTGGCTTCCTGCTCCTTCTGCCACTCCCCACCGTGGTGGAGTCTATCCCTCTGGAACTATGAGATACAATAAGCACTTTCTTCTTTAATCTGCTTTTGGTAGGAGTGTTTATTAGAACAGCAGAGAGGAACAACTACAACAGCTTTGACAGGGGAGGAACACGGGTAGATGACAGCCATGACGGTGTGTGCTCGTTGGCTGACACCGCCACTGAGGGTTGCGCTGTTGCTTTCAAGGATACGAAAGCACAAGGCCCGGGCTCTTTTGCAGAGTTACTCTCTTAACACGCACACACTTGTGCGTGCAACCTACGCTATTTCTACCCTGATTTTCAAACCGAGAGTTAAGGACATAAAGAAGCATTCCCAGAATTGTATAATATACAAGTGATGGTGCTAAAATTCAAATTATGATCCCAGTGATGTCTGTTCATTGGTGGTGCATTTTCTGGGCTTCAGATTTCTGCAGGCACCTCTACCCTTCTTATTTTCACATAAACTCAGAATGCCTTTCCTTGCAAGGCAAAATATCTGATGCTATCTTAAAAGGAAGTGTTGATGCTAAGAATCTATACAGACATTTGGGGAGGTGTCTTAATGGAATGGCAAGAGAGTTGGTTCCTGGAACTGTTTTGGGTATTAGTAAATTCTCAAAAAATTATTTGAGTAATTACCACGATCTTACTATAAGCATTTATTAAGATCTCCCAAGGCAGTAAATGCATCTGTGCTCACAGCTCTTGGTCAATGTACTGGCTCAAACAAAATTTCTGCCCCCAACACACTCAAAGAACACAGAGAGGGAGCATGTGGGAGGGAGTTGCCTCTGGGACAGGGACAGAGGGGAGGAGAAGGAAGGAGATTTTCCGTCCTTTCTTATAAAATCTGCTTTTTCCCAGTTAAATTCAGGTGCTGTGTTTTTTCTCTGTCCTGTCTAAAAAATAAATAAATAAAATTCCCGTCACTTAACCTTGTGTGGTCTCTGGAATCAAGACTCTCTTCTCTTACAAAAATGTAGTGATCGCCAAATTTCCACAGCCAGGAGAAAAGGGAAGATTGAGACAATTTTCTCGATAATTGCTTCAATCCTCCCTCTTGTGCTGGCTTTGGAAGCTTGGCCGGCAACTGTTAGAGAGTGTTGTGTGGATCCCTCCCCCTCCTGTTACCCGTTTCTTCTGCCTGGACCGCTCTTCTTCCTGGTACTGCCCTCTCTCTCTCTTCGGGTCAGATGCCCTCCCCTGACAAGCCCTTTCTGATGGCTCCTCGACTTCCCTACTTGAAATGGAACAAGCCTTCTTTTCCTTCATGTTAGCTCCCAGCAAACGTTTCCAGATTCTCCTCATCTCATCTGCCCTTATGGATCTTAGCTTATTCAGAAATCTGGGTTCCCAGAAAATGACATGACTGGAGCAGTCCTGATTTTGTATAGTGGTTTCCGCGGCTAGATGGCGCCTACCTGTTTCTTGTTGCCGTGTGGTGGAATGCCTGCTGTGGGGTAGGTGTCCTTCATACTGATGGGCTCACACTGTTAAGCAAGAGATAATCCAGTTTCCGTGAGAACTGCCCTGGGAACATCAGAAAATTCTTTCTCACTGGGTACCATGATTGGCAAAGGCTGGATCAATGAGTATTCAGCTTTGGGTTTGGATTGGAGGCAGCAGATGGAGAAAGACAGGCAGAAAATCAGACAAAGATGGACTGCTACCTCGTGAAGTCCTAAATGCAGAGCCATGAAGGTTTATGAGCCTGGTTAAGAAGGAACAAAGCTGAGAATCAGTGCTCCCGGGTGGGTAGATGTGCCTGCGGCCACACTGTAGGCACGAGGGCCCCAAGACTGCTCCAGGTCTGAACATAGGCCTTGCTACGAAAGTGACTTCAGTGATGTTTCAATCAGTTAGTTCTTGCTAGGGGAACCCGGGGAAAAACAGCCTCCCAAGACCTGCATCGCGGCCATCAGGGGTCCTCATATGGCTACAGACAGCCTGGGAATGGATCCATCAGAGAAGAAACACAGCTGAGAGATGGAAAGAAGCAGGTTCCCAGTGACATCACTTGAACTCCTGTTTCCAGCCTGACTTGAACTTTCCAGTAATCCAAGACAGTAAATTATCTTTTTGGCTTGTGCTGGTTTGAGTTTGGTTTCTGTCACTAGCAACTGAAAGAGGTCCAGCTGACAGATTTCTCAAATACACGGATCGAGTTTTTATTTCCAAGTTAGAGGGGGGAAAAAAGTTTCAAGTGCAAGACCAGGGACTTATTTTTGAGGCTAAACACAGCCATCACTCTTGGGAAGGTGTTTCCAAACACTAATCTGGAAGGGGTGGGCCTGCTCTAAGAGCTCACCCTCCTTTACAGCACACACTCCCTCATAAATCTGGCGTTAGACCTTGATGTACACAGATAGTCTGAGTCTCTTAAGAGCCGTCTCTGCGTCCGGCTAGGATTTCCATCAAAGGATGTCACAGCCTGAGGATACAGCCCAAATGTGCACTTCTAACATAAAGTGAGTTTGTATTTTGACTAAACATCTTGCTATATTTCAACCTATTTCAACCCATAATCAAGGGCCTGGGAAAGAAAAATTTGAAGTTAATGAGATTGCATTTTGTATTGCTTTATATGTATATATAACGTTAAGAAAAAGGACCCTGAACCTTAATAATCTAAAATGATGATGGCTGGTAGAAGAGTCCCCACATTTTCAATTTTCCTGTAATGTATCACGTCTCTATTGAAGTGAACTATTACAGATGTCTAAAAAGTATTGTTTGATGTCTGTAAGCACAGTCAGCAATCAATAATTTGAAATCTGTACCGCTTGTACCTTTAAGTCCTGGCACATCATTTTTTATTTCATTCAATCTGCTTACTGTTGAAGAAAGAGGATTTTGAACCTTTGCCACAAAGCACATTTATGTGTGAAACAAGGTTCGTTTATATGGTGGAAGTTTATCATTCTGACGTTTATCTGCAATATTAATTGTATATATTGATTCTGGTTTTTTTTTCAGAAATTGTAAATTTATTATAAATACTACCACTGATGACCTACCTTATTTTTTTTGAGAACTTTCTTCTGCAGAATTTGAAAAGATTTCAAAGGAAAGTCATAGATTTTTTTAAAATTCAGAATGGCAACACATGCTGTAATATTAAATTAAAATTCCATAATCAGTTGTTAGTCCAAGGACAAAGCCGAGCAGGAAATACATTTTTTAAAAGTTGACTGCTAGCTATTAGAGCAAGAAGAGATGACCTTTACTGAGTAGCCCGTCTCAGCTCATTTCGTGATGCGTTGCTGGTGTTTGACTCAGCCCAGTTATGCACGCAGCATGGAAAGTCATCTTAATCACTCCTATTTCTAAGTCTCACTAGTGTTCTCAACTCACCATCTGAAGAGCAGCAGGACTACTTTCAGAGCCTTTCTCTACCTTGCCTAAGTAGGCTGCCCCATGCGCAAACACTCAAGGATAATATTTTTTAAAACCTCCTCCTTAGAGCGGCCAGAAAGACTGTAAGAGCAGAGACCAGGGAGGAATAGAGACAGGGCCTTCTGAAAAGATGGGACAGCTGCACTCTTAGCCTCAAGGCTGCTGTGGTTGTCTGCACAAGACCTGCACAAGACTGAGCCAGTCAACGTTCTGGTATGGAGGGGGAAGGGGTTCAAGAGTCCTCGTCCCTAACGGAGGAGCTATGGACAGCTGGTGGCCTCTGGGGAAGGGAGGGTCAGATTTCTTTAAAGGCTTGGTGCCTGGTACATTGGCTCTGCTCCAGTAGATGAACTCCACAGGCAAGAGGAGATGGGAAACAAACTGGACTCTGGGTCATAAGGAAAAACGACATGAAGTTTTAGGTGGGAGGTCAGGGATGTGGGGGTGGGTCTGGGAGGAGCTAGAAGAGGGAATAGGATTAAAATCTACTGTATGCAACTCAACGTATTAACAAAAATATTGTATTCAAAAAAATCCTCTTCCTTATAGGTTGAGGGCTTGAAACAGTTGTTTCATTTGCGCGATGGACCTTACAAGGGTCATCTGAATCTTCCCGGGGAAGAAGACCAAAGAGTAGTTACCTGGCAGCTCCAACAGGTTCTCCGGCAGGAAGCAGGAGAACTTCGGATTCTTCGTGTGGGAGTGAGATGCTCTGGGGCTCTCGGTGGCGACACAGGGTTGGGGCTGAGCGGGCAAGTCTGTCCCTGCGAGGCCGCTGCCTCTGAGGAAGGAACTGTCCCACGAGGGAGAATGGGAATCTGGATCCTGTCACTTAAGAGCTTGACTGTCCTCAGCTCCCTCTGTGAGAGGAGGAGACAGAGCTGCAGAGGTGAGAGCCATGACCCCTTTGGAAGGCGAGGCCCTGGTACCGAAGAATGAAAACCGAGTATGTGTGACACAGGGTGATGTGGGGGACCTGAGTCCTGCAGACACGTGCAACGTCTGTCGAATATTTACAAGAGGGAAGGAATGCCTTGGGCATTTGAGACTCATAAAGAAAGGGGTCTCTGAGTTGGATCTTGAAAGATGGGGCACAAACAGATGGGAAGGAGAGAACGTTAAGCCAAGAGAAGGGCACTTGAAGGGTAGAAAAAATTATATGTATCATATTATATTAAATTAACATAATAAATATAAAATTAATAATAAATAATAAAATTCAATTATATATATATATATATATATATATATATATATATATATATATATTCAGAAAGCATGGCATATGGGACCATTAGAGCTGAGAAGTGGAGGAGACAGTCGACTTGAAATTCCCATTGGAGCCTGGGAAGCCATAAAGTGCTCTTGGGGAGGAAAGCTAAGATCCTAGGTCTAGGCCAGAAAGTCCTTCCTGGCATCAGGGACCGGCAGTCTGGAGGGAGACCTCCAGGAAGAAGGCAACAGGGGCTTATGGGAGGAAGTGGGGGGCGGCCAGGAAGCATGCATGGGTAGGATCATCAGGTCTCTTCAACCGAGAGAGCTCCGGTGGACGGTTGCGATGAAGTTGACTGTGGACATGTTGACACGCAGCTTCCGGTGGTGGGGGTGCAGCAGACGGCTGGGAATGCGTGTCTGGACTTGGAGAGAGAGGGCGAGGCTTAATACAGACTTGGGAGTCAGCCACAGCGAGGTGAATGCGGAGCCATGAGAACGATGAGCTCACCAGGGACTGAGGACAAGCCAGAGGGCGGAGGGAGGGGCGGAGGGAGGGGAGGGAGGGGCGGAGGGTGGGAGAGTGGGGCGGAGGGAAGGAGGGGAAGACAGTCTGGAAGCCCAGCCAGTGCCAGAGAAAGGCTTTGCAGAGATGAAGGCTCCCAGAACACAGCGCTGTGACATGGGGTTTAAGGAGACACCCCCCCCACCTTTCCCCAGGCTCGTCCTCCTCCTCTTATAATTCCACTAATAGGGATGACGTTTATTGAGCCTTTATCAGAGACTCACAGACAAGGACTCTGCAGCCAAGCTGCCTGAATTCACATCTCGGCCACCTCTCCCGGGCCGCTTTGCAAAGGCCACACATATTTAGCTTCTCCTGCCTCCGTTCTCTCAGCTGTTACAGGGAATTCTACCCGGAATTCCCTCACAGTTAAAATGCACAGGACAGAGACGGCTCAGCAGTGAAGCGCATCTGTCGCTCTTGCAGAGGACCGGGTTTGGTTCTCAGCACCCGCAGCAGAGGGCTCACAGCTGTGACTCCAGTCAGGAGTCACACAGGAACCAGATGCTGTCCTTTGATCTCCACAGGTATCAGGCATGAGCCTGGCTCCCATACGCTCGTGCAGGCATTCACACAAACACAGAAAATAAAGATAAATATGTTTTTAAAATCCTTTCTTAAGGTACCATTTCTTTTGATGACTAAAGTTCATGACTAAAGTTTGATGACTAAAGTGGCTAAGTTCGTCTGTAGTCAAGTTTTGTTCCTAAGACAAGCCCTGATCCTGACGCATTCTCCTGCTGGGGTGACATGAGACACTTTCAAAAATTCTACAGGCGTGGGTCACACTTCGTTGGAGACCGTGGGGTCACCTTTCAGTGTGGAATCTGTCCGCAGAGTTTCCATCTGCAAGTGTGCTTGTGTGTGGGCACGTGAGAGAGTGTGTGTGTGTTTGAAATGTGAGAAGGTATATGTGTGTGTATGTGTGTACGAGAATGTATGTGTGTGAGTGTGTATGAGAGTGTGAGAGACTGTGAGTGTATGTGTGTGAGAGTGTAAGTGTGTGAAAGAGACTATGTGTGAGTGTGTGTGTGTGACTGAGTGTGTGTGAGAGAGAGAGGACTATGTGTGAGTGTGTGTGTGTCTGTGAGAGAAAGGACTGTGTGTGAGTGTGTGTGTGTCTGTGAGAGAGAGAGAGCGTGTGAGAGTGATTGTTCCTGACTCTTGCACGTTCTACTTTCCTAGGGCGTGGCTGTGACCTCAGGACCAGCCGGGAACCGGGATGAAAGTGAGGGTGTAGCCTACAGAAGTAGCTTGAGAGCAAGATGTGGTCTTCGGGTGTTGGCTCCAGCAAAATCGTTTTCGAGTAGAACGTGGGCTTAACCTTCTTTCCTCATATTCCTGTCAACGTGCCACCAGGCCCAATGAAATTCTGATCTCATAAGATATAAGTGACTGATGCCTTAACGTTTCACCGTTTCCAAGAGTATTTGCTCAATTTGAAGGCCAATGTTAGGACCTTTATCATAAGATTACGTGCGATGGTGTAGAACAGCTTTGCCCAGTGGGTGAACATGGTGCATATCAATAAGTGGTGGTGGCTAGGTGTGTGTGTGTGTGTGTGTGTGTACACAATAGAGTGACAGATAATTATAAAGTACCTAGAGAACTAGATAGTATTATTAGTAGCATAGTTGAAATCTATAAAATTGTTTTTATTTAAGTTTATTTCATGTGCATTGGTGTGAGGCTGTCGGATCCCCTGGATTTGGGGTTACAGACAGTTGTGAGCTGCCACACAACTTGTGGGACAAGGTCATTCTAAAGTAGGAAGAAAGGCTTTGAAAGACCTCAGCGACTTAGACCAGCAAGCAAAGAGAGTATAAAGCGACAGAGAGACCTAAAGGAGATAATGAAAAGGTAAAGCAGAGTAAGGCCTGACTGGGTTACTCAAAAACAAATGTGGCAAGATTTGTGTTGAGTTCCTAAAAAGTTGATAGAAAGCCGTATTATATGGCTTTAAAGCCTGAGCGAGAGTTCACAAAAGGCACCCATGGTAGAACGATACAAGTGAAGATGATCAAGTCTGTCCCCCTGACAGAAGAGGGTACAGTTCCCGCCAGCAAAAGGTTATGCTAGGGAGGGGATGGTTTGCCCAGCCTGGAACTCTCCCACAGCCAGGAGTGATGGATGGAGAGGCAACAGCTACAGCCACCATGCTAACCCGGCCACTTGACCCAGGGAGCCTGTAGGTCAGCAGGGAAGAGCGGAGCCACCTTCTGTAAGCAGGTCTGAACAGATTAAGTCAGGCTTAGGGAGACCATCAGTTCAGTGGTAGAGAAACATAGAAAGGCTCATTAAAGAGCTGCATGGGGATAAAATGGCTCAGAGAGAATGACCGGGGTTACAAGAGCTGCTTAAGTTGGTGTGTCCTCTATTCAAGCTTGTACCCAACCCTGATCATGGAGGAAGCAGTTGGTACACATGGGGTGGAACTTTTCCGTGCTGTATGAACCGCCCACGTGTGTCTGGCTTTAGTGTCTTCTTAGTTGTGAACTTCAGGGGTCACCTGAACACTTGCTGCTAAACAGTTGACAGAGGACTTCAGAGTGCTTCCCCGCAGTTATCTTTGTAACTCCACTATTTGTTCTGAGATGCTGGCTCTGATAGAGCCTGGGCCTGACTATCCTCTGAAAAGGGGTTTGTTATGCAGATGATGGTAATGCTACTCTGTGTTGTGTTACATTTGGGAAGCCATTGGAGAGACAAATGGAAGAGCGATGTCACTTCCCTCTCTACAACCCTACTGGTGCTGGGGTTAATACGAAGAAGGAAAGACAAGTTGTTTAAAACAACAGCTCAAGAGCTTAAATCCAAAAGGTACTTAGCGTGGGTCAAAGAGGACAGTCCCAGAGGGCATAGGGTTATATGAATGAAGAACCCTAAGTGTCAAGAGTGTGCTACACTTCTTATGAGCTGTCTGCCCAGGAAGCCCCCGAGGTCCCACAAATCATAAAAGTTGCTGTGCTACTGCTGCTGTTAGTTGTATGCCAGGACTGGAAGATAAGACCCTCGAATGCATGAAGACACCGCATGTGCATGCTCTTACTATAGGTCATTGAGAAATTAAGCTGGAGAACTGGAAAGTCCCATTCTGCTGGCTTTCATAATGCCCAACAAGGGGAAAAAAGGCTGCTGCGGAAGAAGAACTGTCACCAACACTCCTGCTTGGTCATGAGTCCTGCGTGCTGAAATACCAACACGCTGGGCAGAATGCTCCTGCCTGTGCAAATCCTGGCTCAGCTATCGTGGGTAAGACCAATAGACTTCCAGTTGAGATCATTTAAAGTCCTCTCCACAAAAGAGAGCTCATGTCTGGTACTATATGCCAGGAAAAGGACCTATGGCTGGGGATGTCATGAGTCCACAATGGGGAA
Organism: Cricetomys ansorgei; assembly: GCA_026225945.1. Classification (NCBI taxonomy): domain Eukaryota; kingdom Metazoa; phylum Chordata; class Mammalia; order Rodentia; family Nesomyidae; genus Cricetomys; species Cricetomys ansorgei. Next base: position 36,972 of record JAMJFZ010002659.1, on the reverse strand, counting down.
GCACCCTTGTCTGATTTTTATTAGATGGACGTGATGTACCTGTCAAACCGCCCTTCTAAATGTGTTTATATCCGTAGGTCACTGTTGTTGTCAGCCTCAACTCATAGCCACTGGTGAAGCCCCTGAGAACAAGTGACTGTTACTGTGACTGGTGGCCTCGGTTCTTAGCCATTGGTGAATATCTATAGTCATCCCCTTCAAGGCTTGGGGATTACTGCAGAAGACTGGACATGAAAGGCTGTAAGAGCTGAGGAAGGAGTGAAATGGTATGTAACAGTTTCCTTAAACAGAGAGAGGTAAACAACTCAAAATAGTTTCAGGAAGTCCCTGAAACTGACCAGATTCACTAAGCCCCTCTCCCTGCCAGAGTAAGCAATAGAAGCTGAGAGTCCTCCTACAAGACAAGCTGCAAGAAGATCTGAGACCAGACCAGCAGCCTGAGAAGGAGCAGAACCAGATGAGCTGTCACAATGAGTTTTACAACAACGGAGGGACTGGAAAAGGACACTCCTCAACCTATCGAGCTGCCTGCAGGCTGTGCAGTGTGCTCCAGGTTCTCAGCTTTGTGGTGTCTCACCAGAGCTGAGGTGGGCTTTGATGATAATAGACTGAGTCATTTTTGCTCCTGTAAGTAAACCCACCCATATTACTGTTAAATAACCCCAGTAAAACTTATGGTTCACCAAGTTGGACTTTGCCTAGGTCTATCATGGGTTCCCTTTCTGGGGTGAGTAGATGTGTGTGTGGCATCTCTCAGGAAAAGTCCTGTCACACAACTCCCAAGTCAACTCATGAGAATGCAGGTTTAAAAGTGTGTGAGCATTATCCTCTCTGGCAACAGCATGCATTACGCCACACAGTGTCAGCCAAAGTGACCTCATGTGTTTGGGCGTTTGGAGACCAACTGCAGCATTTGCAAACTCTTCCCTCTGTCTTTCCAAGTCTTCTCTGACTTCTTAGAGTCTCATCTTACTTTGCTAATTCAGTAAGTACCTCCCTAAATTACAAATAATTTGGCCTCCCATGAAGTTTCTCTATAATACGTGTTCTGGCCAGATGTGGTTAAAACAAAACAAAACAGCACCCAGGAATCATTGGCAGTAGGAAAGGAGGCTCAGGGTGACATTTACCAAGAATCTGCAGAGAGAAACAAATTTTTCAAAATTTTTTCTCAAACTCCCAGTAAGACCAAGACTTGTAATGACCTAACTCCTGCAAACAGTGCCTGGGAGAAGCAGGCATCAGTACCAACAACGTTGCTCTCAAGAATTCTCCGGAAAATATAAAAGCTTTTTTCTCCTGAATTATACATTTCTCCAGAATTATAAAGCCTTTGTAGAGCTAGGCATGAAGGTGTATGCTTCCAGTCCCAGTACTCAGGAGACTGAGGCAGGAGGATTGTAAGTTGAGGCTACTCTGAGCTGTTATATGTGTGTCCATATGCATATGTTTAATGCATATATACATAAACATGTATTTAAAAGGCTATTCTAAGAGAAGATGTTTCAAATTAAGATAATATTTTCAAGACCTTATTTTTTTATTCTTTTTGTTTAATTTAAACTAAGGTTAAAAGTTCTCCCCTTTTCCTCTGCATCTTATTTTTTTTTCCTTTTGCGTGTGTATGTGTGTGTGTGTGTGTCTGTGTGTGTGTGTATGTCTGTGTGTGTTTTGTGTGTGTGAATGTATGTGTTTTGTGTGTGTGTGTATATGAGTGTGTGTGTTTTGTGTGTGTGTATGTCTCTGTGTGTGTGTCTGTGTGTGTTTTGTGTGTCTGTGTGTATATGAGTGTGTGTGTTTTGTGCGTGTGTATGTCTGTGTGTGTGTGTGTGTGAGTGTGAGTCTGTGTGTGCATGTGTCTGTATGTTTTGTGTGTGTTTATGTATGTGAGTGTGTGTCTGTGTGTGTGCATGTGTATCTGTGTGTTTTGTGTATGCATGTATATGAGTGTGAGTGTGTGTGTGCATGTATGTGTGTGGGTGAGTGTGTTTGTATCTGTGTATGTGTGCATGTGTGTATGTATATGAGTGTGCGTGTGTGTGTGTGCATGTGTCTGTATGTTTTGTGTGTGTGTCTGTGTATGTGAGTGTATGTGTTTGTGTATCTGTGTGTGTGCATGTGTGTGTGTACGTATATAAATTTGTGTGTATGTGTGCCTAGGGTGTGTTGTATCATGTGTGTGTGTGTGCATGTGTGTGTGTGCCTGGGTGTGATATGATGTGTGTGTGTGTGTCGTGTGTTGTGCTATGTGTTGTGTGTGCATGTGTGATGTGTGTGCCCTGGGTGTGTCTGTGATGTGTGTGCATGTGTGTGTATGTGCATGTGTGTGTGTGCATGTGTGTGTGTGTGCATGTGTGTGTGTGCTAGGGGTGTGTGTGTGACAATGTGTGTGTGTGTGCATGTGTGTGTGTGCATGTGTGTGTGTCCTGGGTGTGTGTGTGTGACATGTGTGTGTATGTGCCTGTATGTGTGCATGTTGTGTGCATGTGTGTGGCTGGCTGTAAGGGTGTGTGCGTGTGTGTGCATGTGTGTGTGTGCATGTGTGAGTGTGTGCATGTGTGCTATGTATGTGCATTGTGTGTGTGCGCTGGGGTAAGTGTGTGTGTGCATGTGTGTGTGTGCCTGGGGTGTGTGTGTGCATGTGTGTGTGTGTGCCTGTGTGTGTGTGTGCCTGGGTGTGCATGTGTGCATGTGTGATTGTGCGTGCAAGTGTTATGTCATGTGTGCATGGGTGTGTGTGTGTGCATGTGTAGTGTGTGTGCATGTGCTGTGTGCTGGCCTGGGTGTGTGTGTGCATGTGTGTGTAGTGTGCCATGTGTGTGTGTGTTTGCGCTGGCGTGATGTGTGTGCATCTGTGTGTGTGTGCATGTCTGTGGTGTGGGTGCATGTGTGTGCATGTGTGTGTGTGGTGTGCATGTGCTGTGTGTGTGTGCATGTGTGTGTGTGTGCTGGGTGTGTGTGTGCATGTGTGTGTGTGCATTGTGCATGTGTGTGCTGTGTGTGTGCAGTGTGTGCCTGGGTGTCGTGTGTGCATGTGTGTGTGTGTGCTCGTGGCATGTGTGTGTGTTGTGCATGCGTTGTTGTGTGCGTGTGCAGGTGTGTGTGCATATGCTGTGTGTGCATGTGACATGTGTGTGTGCCATGCTGTGTGTGTGCATGTGTGCATGTGTGTGTGCATGTGTGGTGGTGTGTGTGGCGTGTGTGCATGGGTGTGTGTCGTATGTCCTGTGTGCATGTGTGTGTGTGCATGTGTATGTGTGCTGTGCTGTGCGTGTGTAGTGTTGTGTGTGCAATGTGTGTGTGTGCCTGCGTGTGTGTGTGCATGTGTGCGTGTGCATTGTGCGTGCATGTGTGCCTGGGTGTGCATGTGTGCCTGGGTGTGTGTGTGTGTGATGTGTTTGTGCATGTGTGTGTGTGTGCATGTGTGTGTGCATGTGTGTGTGCGTGCTGATGCGTGTTGTGAGCGTGCATGCGCGTGTGTGGTGTGCGTGTGTGTGCATGTGTGTGTGTGATGTGTGTGTGCTGATGTGGTGTGCATGTGTTCTGATGTTATGTGGTGTGTGTGGCATGTGTGTGTGCATGTGTGATGTGTGTGTGCATGTGTGTGTGTGCATGTTGTGTGATGTGTGCATGTGTGTGTGGTGCGCATGTGTGTGCCCTGTGGGTGCGTGTGTGTGCATGTGTGTGTTCATGTGTGTGCTGCATGTGTGTGGTATGAACATGGAGAGCGAGAGGACAACTTGGCAGAGTTAGTTTTCTTCTGCCATGTGGTTGCAGATAACCGAACTCAGACCACCGGTTTGGGCATTAACATCCTGACTTTGCTGCTGCCTTCTGCAGCACACAGGAGTGAGCTCCTATTAAACACTTGGAAGTTGGTTTTGGTTCCTTCCAAATTGCTTTTCCGTGAAGCACACATAATAATTTGTTTTTCAAACATCACATTTTTTATTGGGGATCTACTTTATCACATCCATGTCTGGTGTGCAATACACTGTGAGTTATTCCGGGCTGGGGGTCGCTCAGTACCCATGCTGAAGGCTATTCAGAGGTGATTAAGAACTAGCTCCTACCTTCAAGTCACTTGGACTCCACAGGGCGAAGGCTACTCTGTAATACAAGATAGACTGTGGTGAATGCCATGCATCAAGTTCCATGACGGCCGTGTTCAGGGAAGCGCGGGCACCGACGTTTGTAGCCTGCACCTTTATCTCTGCGCAGTGACCACTCACCTATCACTGGACGTTTTAAAAAATAATACTGGACCTTTTAAAAGTGATTTAGACTAGAAAGGCTTCTCTCCTTTTTCTCTTTCAAAGAACCATGCCTTCCTCATCAGTGAAATCGGGATCACTTTCCCAGCATCTGTGCACTTTGGTAAAAGTGGGACTCATTTTTCAACGTGGAAACCAAGAATCAATGCTGATATTTCGTCAGTAACCAAAAGAGGGATTAATAATCCCTTCACTTGTCTGGTGGTGGTGGTGGCCCACGCCCTTTAATCCCAGCACTTCAGACGGAGGCAAAGGCAGAAGAATTGTTGTGAGTTCAAGGCCAGCCTGGTCTACAGAGTGAGTTCCAGGACAGCCAGAGTTACGACAGAGAAACCCTGTCTCAAAAACAAACAGCAATAATCCCCTGACTTGTAGCCTGGGTGCCTAGAGATAGGTATGTTAACTACTGAGAGGTTCTTTGACTTTCATGGGGAATGGCGCGTACAGGGAAATGTTGAATGTTTTACAAGTCACATGAGTGGATTTGGGAGAATACAGTTAAAAGGACGATGAGTTCCTATCAATTTTCAGCACCTAGCACTGTTCCTGGCTCACTGAAAGGGAATGGAGTGGAGAGATGACTGCTGGTATTTTCCCATTCCTAATAAGGTTTTGGGAATACACAATGCACTGACACACGCATGTTAAAAGGAAGGATTGATGAAGAACTCCTGTCTGAGGCATTCAACTGAGTTACGGCTCTCATCTGTAATCATCATGCTGATAAATGTGCTTACAGCAGTTCCAATGTCTTAGCAGTTCTGTTGCTAAGTAGGAGTCTACTGTTTCTGGACAAGGGGTGCAAAATCCCTTCGCCTCCTCGACTATCCTCCCTGCTCAAGCTCTCAGATCAGTTTTGACTTTGTCAGCAAGCTTTGCAATTGCCAGTATCCAGCCCGTAGTCCCACCTGCACCAAGTCACTTGGCTTGTCAAATAAGGTAAACACACACATTTCTTCTCGAAATGATAGCGTTCTTACACATGCAGCAGCATTGTCCAGGGTAAGCAAAAGGGTGGTCAAAACCCACATGAAGTGTGGCACACACGCACAATCTTCGTCTTAAGAAGGAAGAGCATCTGATACACTAGACTCTGGGTGGCCTTCGACTTAAATCTGATTAAAACGTAACGTGTTGTGAACTATGCTTCACGGACGCTTACATCTGAAGACTCCTGGCTCCTACCTTGGCTCACTGAACCAGAAAATGGCGAGAAGACAAGGGGACTGGGCAGGTAAGGCAAAGAGGAAACGTACTTTCTCCGGGTGACTGTGGTACAGAAATTGGAAGACACCGGTACAACTCCCCAGCTTCCCGCTTCCATGGCGATCTTCCCCAGCTTCCCGCTTCCATGGCGATCTACCCCCTCACTTCGAGTAACTCGGCTTGACCTAAGCTCTGTGAGGGCAAGGCTATGGCTGTCTTTTTCGATACTGCATTTTCGGAATTTAGTAAAATACTTGTCTCATTGTGTGTTCATTGTGTTACTTTGTTTGAACATGGTGTTATAGTTCTTATTTGTAAAGTAAATGCAGTTGTCCTGAGTGGTTAATACGATGAACATTTGAGACAGTGCACGAAGAGAGCTCTGCGAGGTGTCTGAGTCCCAGTGAAGGTTTGGTCCTTGGAATTTTATTATTACCACTGGGAGGAGTAATTGAATTAATTGTTCAAGGTTTGGATCAAGAGTTATAAACTCAGATGCCCTTTGCCTCTATTATGATTGGTTTTAACGTCAACTTATCACAAATTAGCATGACCTGAGTATGGAGCCTGCCCTGAAGAACTATCTCAACGGACTCAACTGATGCGGGAAGGCGCACCCCAATTGTGGGCAGCATGTTTTGGTAGCACCCCGATACAAGGAGCACTGCAGACAGGGGATCACTGACTGGCCCTTCCTCTGGGCTCTGAGTTGGTTTGCCTGTCGCTGCTGCTGATTCCTTCACTGACAGCAGAGCCAGTGTTTCCAAGCTTCCACCGTGGACTAGGGACCTGCTGTCCAGGTTCCTGTTCTCCGGGAACTGTCCTCGTTTCAGCTGCAGACTGGGACTGCGGATGTAGCACGCCTTGTAGACTGTTAGCCTCCCCGTGAGAGACAGCTACTGGGAGCGACCGCTCTGACTGCTGAGGCACCCGCCCAAGGGCCAAGCAAGGATCCAGTTCTCAGCCTCTCGATTGGGATTCAGCTGTTGTTCCTATTTTAAAGTAAGATGACTTAATGGATTCATATAATCATATATATGCACATATATGAATATGTACATGTGTATATATACATACATGTGTGTGTGTATATGTGTGTGTGTGTATATATATATATATATATATATATATATATACATGTATATATATTCATTCATTCCTTGGTTCTCTTCTTCTAGGGAACCCTAACTAATGTAGCCACCTAGCAGGCAATGAGAATGCCCTCAGCATGCTAGTCTCATATTACCAGTACATCAAGTGGAGGAACTGGATGGATTAAATTGTACATGCCACATGACTGAGAGCTTGCCTGTTGGTGCTTTGAGTACTCAGACCCAAAGTTACCAAATATCTGGATTGTTCAATAGAAGGCAGAATAGGGACTTTATTTTTTCTTTCCTTTCTTTCTTTCTTTCTTTCTTCCTTCCTCCCTCCCTCCCTCCCTCCCTCCCCTCCCTCCCTCTCTCTCTCTCTCTCTCTCTCTCTCTCTTTCTCTCTCTTCTTTCTTTCTTTCTTTCTTTCTTCTCTTTCTTTCTTTCTTTCTCCTCTTTTAGACAGGCTCTCTCTATTATGTAGCTCTGGCTGTCCTGGAACTTGCTATGTAGACCAGGCTGGCCATGAACTCCCAGAATTTTTATGGAGTATAAGCTTGCATCTGCTGGTCCATCCCAAGGCTCAGGCTGTGCCAGGTCCCCGAGACAGACCTTCCTTTTGAAAACAGAGTTGTCATCTTCTACCTCAGTCAGTTCACTGTACTTATGGATTTGGGAGACTGTCTAGGTCAAACCCATCAAGACAATAGGAAGAAGCGATGTCTGTAGCCCTGTAATCAGCCTGCTGTGAAGGGAGTCAAGGGTGCGGAGGGCCAGGACAGATGGTGGTAGGGCACTAGTGCGGGAGGAGATGGTGATGGGTGCTCATTTTGAATTGTTTTCCTGAAAGTTTCTCCGTGAGCTACTTACTACTACCTTTGTAGTTAGTTTCTTACCTACAGTGGGAAGGACAGAATCATTTCCCACAGCTAGGGGGCTCTAGCAGTCCACTTTTCAGACACAAATGGGCACGCTATCGTTTGCAAGTCTAAAAAAACGAACGACTTTTTCCACCGTTACCTATAAATATTAATACTTTAATATAATAGAAATATTTTAATCCATGTAGAAAATGACTAATATTCTTTGCCAACTTATTTTCTTTATTTAACCGATTGTCTTCTATTTCAATGTTTTGATTGTATGTGGACAATGTTTAGCAAACATCTAAATTAGAAAGTAAATATCTGCTTATGTAGGAAGTGATGTTCATGCTAAGTTATGGTAGCGGGCATGTAAGTTGATGTTCTTTGGCTTGAATCTTATCTAGCACATCTTGCGGTCGGGCGGGGGGACTGTATGTCCATATTTATAGGGAACAAAAATAAGTAAATTCTCTGCCAAAATGATATAATTTGACCACTTAAAAATATGAACGACTTCCCAGCTGTTAGGGTTGTTCGACAAGCGGGGACCTGAGGGGAGCGTCTGAAGTCGCCTCTTGTCGCTCAGGACTTTTTTCTTGACATTTCCACTAACAAGACACTGGACTGTACTAATTTAGCCCTGATTCCCAGTTTCCCCTTCTTAGACCGTCCATTCTGCTCCAAGACACATTTTCAGGGCCCTTAGAGGCACTCACTGGACTGACTGAGCAAAGCCTCCATCCTGTTTGCACAGCTCAGTCACATACAAAGGCTGAATAAACCCCCCTCCCCTCCCCTCCCCCGCTGACTCCCTTCCCTAAAAGTATTGATCGTGGTGGAGGCGGAGGCGGAGGGGGATTTGTCCTGTGTGAACGCTACACAGAAAACATTTCTTGAATTGGTTTCTTTCAGATGCTAAGTGCCCACTTCCTGTTTCTTATCAGCCACTTTCATGCAGAGCTGGAAATACGTACTTAAACAAGCACTCCCATGTATTTCCAGTTTCCTGAAAATGCCGAATATCGCTGCTTCCCAAATGTCCTGACTTCGGGAAAATAGAAAATGTGTTTTATTCCAGACCTTTCTTTCCAATTAGCAAACCCAAGAGAGTTTAAGGGAAATGCAACCCACATGTTTCTGGGCATTTATACTCCAGAATACTCTACCGCAACCTTTCCCTTGTGCGAGTAATGTGATGTCTGTGAAGCTTCTGAAATAAATCTTGGGACTTCTCTTTTATATGTGTATAAGGAAAAAGAAGTTTCTGTGGATGATATTAAAGGAATATCAACCTTTAAAAATTTTAACTTTGGCTTTAAATTTAAAAGTCATTTTGTGAAAAGTGACTTCTGAACTCACTTCAAACCTGTCACATTATCCAGTTGCTGGTCTACTTTGATATTTCTTTTATACATTGCTTCATGTCCCTTCTGTGTAGTAAATCACTCACCCATCCATTCAGCTCATAGCGTGCCTGCTTTGTCTAGCTCATTGTAGTTGCTGGAGGCGATCCCTGTCCTCTCAGAACTTAGCATCTAGCAGAAAAGAGAGACCCTGAACAAAGACCCAGTCTGATGAGAGCATGCAAAGGGACAGGCAGAGGTGCCTTCCATGGTTCCCGAAAAGCTGACCTCAGCCTAATAAAACAAGAGCCAGGGCTGGGCAAAGAGCCAACCTAAGGGAATAGCAGGCATTAAGATCTGGGGTATGACCCCAAGGAGGCCAAATGTCTGGAGCTTACAAAGGTGAAGGGGTGAATATCAGGTAAGGCTAGGGAAACTCATGCTGGACCACAAGATGTCCCATCTGTCTCTGGGGTTCACAGCACCATCTACATGGACCCCAACAGGCTTGCCCCGGGGAAGACAACGAAATGTCTCTGCCTCTGAACTCTTAATTATGTGCAGCTGGATAGGAGTGTAGGTAAAATAATTGTCTGTCTGTGAGTCTACATCTACATACATGAATGGATCCGAATGTGTGTGTGTGCACTTTGGATTTTACTTTCCTTCCACACCACGGCCATCGTTGTAGTTAGACTCCGTTTCTTCTCTTAGCTTCGCAGTAGCCTCTGCAGTTTCCAAGCCTCCAGCTTCTCACATTTTAGATCTCCATTGTGTTTTCTCCTGTTTTTGTTTGTTTGCTTGTTTGTTGGGATAAGGTCTCCATGTGTAGCCCAGGCTGGCATCAAGCTCATGATCCTACTGCCTCCGCTTCCCAAATGCTTTCTTTTGGTTTAATAACGTTGCTTTCTTGATGAAGCATCCTAAAGAAACCTCTGATGAACCTGAACACACACACACACACACACACACACACACACACACACACATACACACATACACACACACACACACATACACACACACACACACAAACACACATACATACACACACACACACACACATACACACATACACACACACACACATACACACATACACACACACACACAAACACACATACATACACACACACACACATACACACATACACACACACACACACACACACACACACACACACGCATGGTTAGGTAAATAGGAAGATCTGTAAGTACTACCTTGACCCTGTGTCAACTGTACAATTTGAAGTCCAGAACAAAGTACTAAATTAGGACTCTTTTGTGTATAAATTCTTAACACTTGCTGAATGGCGACAGCACATTGAACCAGGTTTGGGAAGTCCTTTAAGAATCGAGAGATCCTGTCTGTCTGCACAGGCCTCATGTTCATAATGTCTGCCATGTTTTGACGATTCAGGTTAGCCTTTACAATCTTATTCCACTGCCCACTCTTTTCAGAAACTGTGTTTAGAACAGCCGTGTGTTGAGGGGTTCCTGAGAGCACTCTGATGGACTTGTTGGGTCTCTAGGAGGATATCGGATTCAGCGTATAATTGTATTCATTGGCTGTGACGTAGCTGGAGAAAGGAGACAAGGCAAACTCATCAAAGAAACCAGATGCAAGGTTCCCAGAGTCCTCCACTGCAGTAGGCTCAGAAGCTGTTCTCAAGGGCGCTTGTTGGAGACTCCTTGTCCAAGGATTGTACTGGAATCATCCCTGCCTAAAACTTTAGTGTTAATGAATGTTTACACTAATGGGAAATGGCGAGTTCAGGTGCAAAGCTAGTTCTCCAACTCTGCTCCTCACTCAGGCTGAGGAGACAATCTTGTTAAAAAATTCAGATCCCTTCTGTTCAGCCATTTAAGCTGATTCCTTAGAAAGCCTCTAAAAGATGACACATGGGTGAAGAATCTGTCTATCTCGGCTGTGCAGCTTGCCTGGGCCTGAGAGAAAAAATGAGGGTTTCCTATGTCTCTTGTAGAAGCATTGCATTCTAGATTGTGGGTGTTGAGCACATGGGTGAGATCTTCCTTGCACAGTAACCCCAAGTCTGAATGCCAGTACCCAGAAGCCACTCTGTTTTCGAGAGTTCTGTACCCATCTACTCCAGACTTCTGTGCATGGTGATTATCAGCCTGTTTCTCTGTCCAACCAAGGGACTTTAAAACCAGTCATGATAAAGTTCAATTGGACCAAAATGGTTCGGAATGAACTCTCTCAAAGTTCAGTTTTGGTTTGATGGAGATACTAATTTTATCAAGGCTTTAGAAATGAATGTTTGGCCTCTAAGGTCGGACAGTCATTGGTTATGTCCCCATGGAACTAGAAACACTCAGTGGTGGCTTCCGTTGAGTCCACCACAAATCTGGATGGAGTTGGCCTTGCTAACATGTCTGCACAGTAACTACAGTGAGATTAATTCAGCTTAGTGCTGTCTGCTCTTTTAGAAAAGGATCTAGAATGTCACGTTTCCAGTTGATTTCTGTTTATCCAGATTTGGTGGTTAGTATATGTGCATGAGAGTGTTAAATGTGGTGTATGTACATGTGTGCCAGTGCACACACCTGTGCATGCATGTGTGTAGAGGCCAGAGGAGAACATTGTAAAAAGATTATGTGGGTGTGTATGTAAGTGTGTGTATGTATGTATGTGTTTGTGTGTGTATGTGTGTGTTTTATGTGTGTATGTGTATATGTGTGTGTATGTGTGTTGTGTGTATGTGTATATGTGTGTTTATGTGTGTATGTGTGTGTTTATGTGTGTATATATGTTGTGTCTGTGTGTTTGTGTGTGTATGTGTGTGAATGTGTGTGTATGTGTGTGTGTTTATGTGTGTATGTGTGTTGTGTATATGTGTTGTATATGTGTGTATGTGTCTGTGTGTTTGTGTGTGTATATGTGAGTGTGTGTGTATGTGTGTATATGAGTGTGTATGTGTGTGTGAATGTGTGTGTATATGTGTGTGTGTATGTGTGTGTGTATATGTGAGTGTGTATGTGTGTATATGAGTGTGTATGTGCGTGTGAATGTGTGTGTATGTGCGTGTGAATGTGTGTGTATGTGTGTGTGTGTGTGTGTGTGTGTATACTCATACTTAAAAAATAAGTGGGAAGTGAGTGCATTTAAAGCCATCAGGTTTAATAGATGATGGCAATAACCCAGTCCCATTATGGGGATAGTTACTGTCATTCCCTGCATCACTGATGGCACAATTAACTTAATTAACACATACCTCTGTGGTGAGTCTGCTGAAATAACACTTTTCCTTTTAACATACTCTTGCCTTGCCAGCCAGGCATCTTCCAGTCATGTGTCTTCCCAGAAGGGAGGCCCCAGTGTTTAATAGCTCCTAGTTGGTATGCAGAAAACAGAATTCTAGAATATCCATATCATTAGCAGTTCAAATGACCTGGAAAAATATCAGAAGCTTCACTGAAAACTTGTAGACCGGAGCAATGACCAGTGCTTCTTAAAGTAGAATTAGTATTGGCAACACTTCTTCAGGAGTTCATGTCTCCTCCTCCTCTTCCTCCACCTCCTCCTCCTTTTCTTCCTCTTCCTCTTCTTCCTCCTCCCCTTCCTCCTCTCCCTTCTCCTTCTCCTCCTCCTTATCTTTTCCTCTCCCCCTCTCTCTCCCCTTTTAAAATCTGCATTAAAATATTTTTCTTAATACATTCTAATTTTGCTTAAAAACACACACACACATACACACACACACACACACAGAGAGAGAGGGGGGGGGGAGAGAAAGAAAGAGAGAGAGTGATGTTCCTGGCTATGATTTCCACAAGGAAGTCCTTGTCACCAAATCCAGAGTGACAGCACCCCCATCTGCCTGAGGTTCTAGCCAGGAAGCCGTGGACCGCTGGCCTGCTCTAGTGGTAATAAGAGTTTTGGGAAGGTGAGAATGAGCCCATGTCTGCTCGGAGAGTGCATCGTGTGTTTGGAGAGCGGGAGCTCTGCCATGCGCAGGCTCTGGCTGGGCACTTGGGTGGAGTGTTATTCGAGGACTGAAATACAAAGTTAATCTTTGAGAATTTTATAAAATGTACCCTGTTCAGACGCACACCACTCCCACAGATTCTCCCAGAGCCATCCCCCTTCTTAACCCGCTCGCTCTGCATCCTCTTTTCTGTTTGTTTTACAAACCTATCAAATCCAGCTTGTGTACTCATAGACCCTTGGAGCCAACCCCGCAGAGGCCACGCCCTTAAGGAACGCTGACTCCTCCTCCCCCCAGAGCTACTTGGCCTGAGGCACACTTCATGCCACCCCCCCACCCCACGGATCTGTAATTTTCCTCCCAGTCTCTGAAGATTTGAAGCCTTGTGTTCCACGGACTCACTCTACCTCCCACACATCTTCATGTCCTACCTGTTCTTGGATCCACTCGTGTCGGTAATTCATCTTACCTTTCACAGTATAATTTCAGACACGTAACTCATCTTCCCAATGAGACATTTCCTTGTGGAGTCAATATTCTGTATATTTTCCAAAGCAGCTTTGCTGAAGGCTGATCTATAGTAGACATTCAGAAAATATTTTTTAATTAACCGTATTTCCTTTCGATTGAAAATGGGCTGTAGTAGCTCTTCAAGACTGTCTGTGCGTTGGGGATGCAATACATTAATAACTAAGATACATGAATCTGTCCCGTGGCCAAGAGTGTGGAGTGGAGGGTCCAGGGAAGGTAGACAGCTGTGTTCTAGAAAGTCCTGGGACTTGATCCTCTTGTAAGCAGTTCTTATGTGGCTGTTTGAACCTAGAGCACCAAGCAGCAGTTCAAATGGAGACTGATGTTGGAAATGTCGAGGGCAGGGGTTCACTGAGGTTCTTGGTTTCATTTCTGCAACACCATACACACCAGACGCTGTCCTTGTGGCGTAACTGGCAGCAAAGCAGGATGAAATGAAATCCTTATCCTGTGTGGGAACTGTCCAAGCTCCTCAAAATTTAAAAAAAAAAAAATAATCAAAAAATCATGTAATACCATACAGTGGTGATCAGGCTTTTAAAGACCACGGTTCACAGTAGAATATATATTGTCCACGCTGTGTAGGCACCAGGCATACATGGAGATGACACAAAGGCGGGAAACACTTACCGCTACATTGGTTTTTTTTCATATTTTAATGTTTTTTTCAAACAAGTGTTGCTTATTACTGATAAATGAGACGTGGCTTGCAATTCGAAAGGTACTTCTACAGAAAGATGGGTGGAGGATCCCAGGAGGTCACCGAGGATCTGCACACAGGGAAGGAAACACTCGGTCTCAGCATGGTCAGAGTAATTGCCTGCAGGCCTGGCTGTGCAGGCCACCGCGTTAGCCGTTAGCTTGGTTCAAGAAACTCCACACACCGGCCATGCGATCAGTGTGATGTCATTGAGCCGCGGTAACGTCTCTGCTGACCGTGTTCCAAATACTGAAGGCAAGTGGGGTCGTCGGCGGGATGCGCTCTCTTAAAGCACTGCATGTAGAAAATAATATCCATCTCATTGACCTTCCCTATTTTAGACTTAACAGACAATTCAGATTAAACTAAAATGGATCCCATCTTAATTCTCTGTGGCGGTCCGAGAGATACAAGCTGTGTCAAGGGCAACGTCCCATCCACATCACAATTTGTAATTTTTAGGCTCTCCTAATTCATTTTTGTGCCGGAGTCATCTATATAACAAGTTTGTCAATCCTTCCGTAGACTTCAGATCCAAGGGAAAACTCATAGCACGTGATGTTGTTTTTCTTGACAGTGTCAACTAACTTTTGTCAGATTTCTGACCGGAGAAAATAAAACCAGCAACTCTGAAGAACACTGCCCTGCTTTGGTTTTCAGAGTACCAGTTCTGGAGGCGTTGGAAATGACTTCCAAATGATGTCACGACAGGCCCTTTGAAACAGACCCCCAACTCTTTGTTCTGGGAGCACCCTGGGCCTCATGAGCCCTGGCAGAGGGAGGCATCATCCCTAACTGGAAACTAATTGCATTAGCAAGCTCCTAGCAGGGCCCTTCCAGGCCTAAGTGTGGTCAGCCCGCATTGCCATGGCAGTTCCTGAAGTCCCCTGGGTACGAGGCAGGACAAAGGCAGGACGCATACAGAGCTTTCATTGTTGCGCAGGGCCCGCAAGCCTCTCCTCTCCAAGTCTCTGGTGGAGCTGCTGTTTGTCCTGATGCATCCTGGTTGGGAGAGGCCTCGTCTGACCACTTCGGGCCTAATGGCTTCTATAGAAACGGGAACTTTATATGGCTTTAACGGCTGCTAAGCGGCTTCTGAAGGAGTCAGTGTTTTGGGTCTTGCTTTCGGCCCACGTCCTCACACTCATCCGGGTCAGCATCTGCCTTTGCTGCCTCCAGAGACAAAGCCAGGCTAATTACTGGACAAAGCTGGAGATTAAGCTTCCCTCTTGCCCTTCTGAAGCAATACTCCCTCGGGAACAGGATTTGGGGTGGCAAGGAAAGCAGAGCTGAGAAGGGGGGGTGTTCCTGCCAGCAGGCATTTCCAATCCACCTTGATGGAGAGGACTGGAATGCACAGGGCTTTTAATCCGACAACTTTGGCAATCGTGAGAAAAGCCCTTGCGAGTGCTCAGAAGATGGGGTGCATTCCGCCATATATCGAGGCAATAAGGCATGACAGCACTTTATTTCACGAGGGCTGCGCACCTTATGCATTCCGTGGCAGGAGGCCAAAGCACAAATGACTTCGACTCTCAGGAATATTCTTCCATAAATGCATTAAAATCCTGGCCACTGACTTATTAGTACTGAGAAATGAAAATTACCTGAGAACTGAGGGGGAAGGAAGACGTCCTGAGATCCATTCCTAGGGGTCGGCACCCTGACAGCCTATGAGAATCTTCCATTTGCTGATAATGTTCAAAAGACACATCTCCATCTGTTCCTCCTGGAAGGGCTTGGAGACTTGAGAGCCTCTTCTGTACCGCCAAAGGGCAAGGGTCAAAGCGCAAGCTCAGAAGGTGGGAGCTTTGTCAGCATGGCCATCCTTAGCCAGCTTCTGGTTTGGATGGTCAGCATTTTCTCAGTTTCCCCTGAAAGATCACAAGAGAGCTTGTGATTGTGTTTGTGGAGTTGTTTCTTTAAATATAATTCTGAGCCAATTTGGCTTTTAAAAATTTGCCTTTGAAGAGGAAGGCTCCGGGGTGGTTGTGATCTGGCCCTTCTCCCAGAGAGAGGTACATTTCTAGATGATTAGAGAACTTCAGGTGGGAATGTTACTCTGCTTCTGGCTTTATGCCTTTAAAATATGACCTAAGGCAAGCTATCATTTCCCAGAAATGAAATATGTCATATTTTACTATTAAAGCGAAGTAGAAAGGAGCATTCTATTATAATAATGGTTTTTGTTTAAAAAATTTAAATGTCAAATCCCCAAAAGAATAATACATACCTGATACTATTATTGGAACTGTAATACCAGTAATCGTATGAGGTACTTCCATTTAGTATTGTTCATACAGTAAAGGGATTTTTCATGTAAATCTTTCTGTAAAATTATGGTGTCAGAGGAAAATGAGGACCAGCACCACACATTATTCATTCAATCAATAAGCATTCATCGCCAGTGAGTGAGTGTGTGTCAGTCATAAGTCTAAAAGCTGGAGATGAAGACATAAGGACTAGAATATTCGCTTGTCTTCAAGGAGCTCACAGTCCAGCCAAGGAGAGAGAGCCCCTAACTATGAAACTGTATCTCCACAGACATAGTAGAGATTCCAGTGGGGCCGTGGACCGCATGGCATGGAACTGTCAGTTCACAGAAGGGGTCTTTGCTATGCTTAAGCTAAGCTGAACCTCAAAACATGAAGATGTAGGATTTTATGGGCAAATGAAAGAGAACGGGCAAGAATATTGCAGTGAACATGAAAGGAACAGACAAATACAAGCACGGCCCATTTCGTGAGTGGTTTTGTTGGAGGTAAACCTGTCAAACTGTCTGATGTCAAATGATGGAGTAGTTTGAATGAGAAAGGAATCTTGAATGACTTCTGAGCAGATAATTTTAGGGAACAAATATATTTTACATTATGTTCTATAGGACAAAGGCAATGGGGAGTAACAGGGAAAATGCCATGTGAGATAAAACTGTCATTTTCGTCATGACTCATCTGTTAACTTATGAAAATACACTTACAGCAAGAAATACAAGAAGACTGCTCACGTCACAGTCTCACGGGTGGATTGAACCTCATTTTGTAACATTAAAGCCAATTTTCCACTGAGAAAACATGTCACAGAGGATCGAGGGAACCTTTACAATGATTAATGTTTGATATTTCGATGTCACCTTTCATCCTGAGACGCGTCCCACACACGTGGGAACAGATAAGCTAGAGTATGTCGTGCACTTCCTGTGTCTGGTATTCCGAAGGCTTTCTGGCCATGGGTTTCTCTCACCTTTGATGTCAGCAGCAGGCAGAGAAGCAGTGGTTTCCCCATTGGGTCCTACTCTGAGAAGTCTTAAGCTATTCTTCTTATCTACAGCTCTTCCTATAGGATGAAGTTTGACATCGTTCCTCTTCTTCATATCCACTGACCTCGACCTGTGCTGAGAGCGTACCAGGAATGGGCTGTGGGCTGTGTTTTTGTAGAGTTCTTCAGCTTTCTCAGAGAGAAAAACAAAACAACCACCACCACCACTACCACCCCACCACCACCACTACCACCACCACCACACCACCACCATCACCACCACCACCACCACCACCACCTACCACCACCCCACCACCACCACCACCACCATCACCATCACCACCACCACCATCACCATCACCACCACCATCACCCACCAACCACCCCACCACCACACACCACCACCACCACCATCACCATCACCACCACCATCACCACCACACACCACACCACCACCATCACCACATCACTCACCACCACCATCACCACTACCACCCCACCACCACCACATACCACCATCACCACCACCACATCACCATCACCACCACCATCACCACCAATCACCCACCACCATCACCATCACCATCACCACCACCACCACCACCACACCATCACCATCACCATCACCATCACCATCACCACCACCATCACCACACCACCACCACCACCACCATCACCATCACCACCACCACCACCACCACCACCACCACCACCACCATCACCATCACACACCACCATCACCACTACCACCCCACCACCACCACTACCACCATCACCACCACCACCACCAGCAGCGTCATCATCACCTCTGTCATCGCCTCACAGCTCTGTCGGTGCCCCTGGGTGCCTAGGCTCACCTGTGATTCTGTATAAACGCCATATTCACTAATTTGACAGCAACATTAGAGGGTAGTGCTGTCCACTAGATCTTTCTGTGGCTGCGGAAATGTTTTGTGTTATCAGATATGGTCAGTGCTACCGAGAACTAGTCATAATTACCTTGTGCTTTGTTTTAATTAGATTCATGGCTGTAACACTGAGACGAGACATTTTAGTCAACACGGTTGTAGCAACTAGTGGTTGTTATTATTATTATTATTATTTTATTATTATTATTATTATTATTAATTATTTTAAACAAAGAGCTGTAGGAATGGCTCAGCACTTAAGAGTGTTCTCTGCCCTTGCAGAAGACATGAGTCTGGTTTCCAGCACCCATTACAACGACCTGTAACTCAGGGGATCTGATGCCCTCTTCTGGTCTTCATGGGTGGTGACACTCAGAAAAAGTAAAAATAAAATTAATAACACCCTCAACACCAAAACAAACCCCAAAGGTCTATTTCTGTCATGCCAATATTTATCATCATATATTAATGTTCTGAAATGTTCTTGAAGCAATAACTATTTTCAAAGGAGTCCTGTATCCTGCATTTTAGATCAGCTGCCTTCCTCTGTTAAAAACTTCTGTGGAATAAGTAGAATAACCAAGTGTTTTCCAAACAATGAATATTTAGAAAAGACGTGATTGATGTCTTTCATGAAACTTAAATTTCCCACAACCACCCCAAGTGGTCCTTGCAAAGATAAGCACTGACCAACGAGAAAGCATTCCCGTGCACTTACAAAATGGGACAAACGGGAAAAGCGTTGACGCTTTGCGTGTCCATGGTAGTCTTCAGATAAGTCTTCTCATTCACATCCAAGTCCCGGGGATTTTGCCTTGGTAAGTGGAAGTATGGAAATGAGCTCCTGGAAGCAGAGGCACTGATTGGAAGACTCTCCATCGCCGGCTAGGCAGTAGTCCATACTGTAAACTTCCGACTGTCGCTAGAGAAAGAACTTAAGTAGCCATTGGATTGAACCATCTGTCGCGAAAATGTGACATATGCGTGCTTTCCTTACTCGACCACGGAGTGTAAACTGATACACTGGACTGGAAATCTGTGTCTGGCGTGATTGAATGCGACGCAGGGGGAGGGGTTCCCGGCGAAGGCATGGACCACTCCATACCTGCCCCTGAGCACGTGTAAGGCACAGGAGCTGGGACTGGCCCGATGTCCCCTGGGTTTGGGTCGCTCTCTGAGTCACAGACAGTCTGAGGACTCCAGACAATGCCCAGCACCTCACCAGCTGAAGGGCACGCCTGGCTGATGTGTACTTGAATGGAGAGCTACCCACACCTCCTCCTCTTCTGTCTGTCCTTATGCTCCGGCCTCAAACTTACACTAAAGCCCGTGCCCTTTTCAATTAACCCCCTGGATCAAAAAGAGCGTTTCTTCTCTGTCCTTCTTGGCGGCCCATTGTCTGTGGTGATGGGTTTGCAGATCTGACAGCTGCGCTCATAGATTTGATTCAAACTCGGTTTTCCTGAGCGATGAACTTGGACATAGAAAAGATCTCCAATACGAGCGCCCCGAACAGCGGGCAGGTCACCCATCACTGCGGACTACCCCTCAGGGACAGTGGGTGTCAGGGAGAACAGGAGTCGGCAGCATCGTTGGAGCGACCCTAAAGTTGGGGTGAAGGGCTGTGGATGTGTTCTGCTTGTAAAGTGTTTTTGAAAAAAAAATTTTTACTCTTGGAACAGTCAAGATGGAGGTCACCTTATAAATTACCTAGAGCTGGGTCTGACCAGATTTCAGTGCAGCGGGCTGGGGGCTTTGCTTTTGTCTGGCTGTCTGCGCTGGAGGAGAAGGGTGTGTAAGCTCGCACTGGCGTGGGTCTACCGGTGGGCGCACCCGGGATCGCTGCTCAGGGCTTAGGTCTGAGTGAGTCTGTAACGTGCCAAGTCTTGAGTCAGCCGCGAATGACGTGGAGAAAAAAAAAAAAACAACTTTGTGTTCAAAGGGTCTGGATGGGTTGCTGTGTTGCCCTAAAGAAAGAGCCCTTGTGCACTGAAGCCCGGGGGGCGGGGTGCATCTCCGCCGCGGCTGCGTGGCGCTGCGGTGCTGAGCCTGTGTGCGTGTTGGTCCCACCGCGGGTCAGCCTGTGAGTCTGCTGTGAGGAGCTGCGCTTCAGACAGGAGCTGGCCTTGCGCTGCCGGGCGCCGGGGAGGACGCAGGCTGGGGATCTGGGCATGCTACCCTTCCACCGTTTCCAATAACCACTGACATCCCTAACGGGCATCAGAGCCCGGGCATCCGAGCCAGGGATGGGGGTGGGGTCTGCTCGGAAATCGTCCTGGCCAACTCCATCCTCCGAGCAGTAGCAGATTATGGCATTTTCACCCCTAGCGAGGAGAAAGTGAGCCCGGAAAGGGAAAGAGGGGGCGGGGACACCCCAAAGAATAAATAAATAAAACACTGGCTACTCGCTGCAGCTGGACGCGGGTCAGCTGGGTCCAGGTCGGTGGCATTCAGAGTTTTCTCATTCCTCTGAGAACCCATTGCCACCTCCTCTCCGGCTCCGGCCACCCCTTTCCATTTTGCTGGCGTCCTCCAACTTTGGGGCCAGGGGGGCGCTCGTGGTGCGGGGCTGCACCTGCTGGGGCGTGCAGATGCTGCGGGCTAGCTCGCTCTCCGGGGCAGTGGTGTGGATGCACAGGAGTTGGGGCGCTGGGCAAGTGCTTGCGAGGCTCCGATGTCTGGGAAGGAGCCCAGGACGCGCGGGTAGGAGTGCAGCAGCCAGCTCCGGCTACGGCTCCAGGCAGGGTGTCAGTGTCCTCCGGTGGGACTGCCTGGGGAAGGAGCCTAGGGGAGGGGAGGAGGTGGTGCTCGGCCGCCTGGGTGCAGAGGGCTGGAGGCAAAGGGGCTGGAGCGCTCGCGATCTAGCCAGCGGGCGGCGAGTGGGAGCCGGGAAGGGCGGCCAACTTCCCGAGCAGGTCTCGGTCCTGCCGGGCTGGCTCTGGAGCCTCCGCCGAGGCTCCGACTCCGGGCAGCGCAGCTGGCTTCCGGCGCTGGCTCGGAAAGTAATGCTTATTTATTTGCTGGCGTTCGGCCTCTTGGGTCGTGCGGGATAGCCTGGGGCTTCGGACGCTGGAGCCCCCGCCGACTCCCGCAGCCCCAGACCGCGGGCTCCGGAGCCTCCCGCACCCGCACGCCGCGCTCAGACCCAAGTGGGGGTGGCGTTGAGAATCCCCCGAGGCGGGAGCGGGGGAGGGGAGGGAGGCGGGAGCAGGAGGCGTCGGCACTCTGGGCTCGCATCTCAAAGCGCGCTCTCCCTTCCAGGTTGGGTCGGAACTGAACCCCTGGAAGCGGGTCCGCCTCCCGCCCTCGCGCCCGGCCGGAGCCGAGTCGCCGGCGGCAGTGGGCGGCGGAGCGACGGGGAGTTTCCGCTCGCCCTGGATGGAGCTGAACTTTGAGCCGCCAGAGGATCGCGGCCGCCCGGGGACCGCTGCGCGCTGAGCTCTCTCCGCGAGACCCGGCGGCGGCTTCGGATCCTGGGGGGCGGGGACCCGCCGCGCGCCGCCACCATGTTCCTGGCCACCCTGTACTTCGCGCTGCCGCTCCTGGGTAAGTCGAGGCGGCCTCTGAGTCTCTCAGCCCGGGTCCCTTGCGGCGGCCACCCCAGAACTGCGGCGTGGGAGGAAGAAGTTTCTCCGGGAGGTGGAGACGTTCAAGGCTCCCTGGGCTTGGGAAGCGGCGGCGGCGCGGCTTTGCGCGATTTATATTTTGCTGTGTTTTTCAAAAATAACTCAGCCCGATAGGGAGCCGAGGAGTTCTAGACTCCCGGGGCGTCGGTCCCCTAGCGAGTCCCACGGAACCCGCCAAGGCGCTCCGGCAGGTGGAGTGTGGTCTAGGACCACTGGGGTCGGGAGAGAGCAAACTTGGAAAAGGAAAACTTTTCTGGGGCTATGTCTCTGCGCACCGCGGGGCAGACTGTGCCACTTGCCCGCCTCTGGTCCCGCGCGCGACGGGTGCCAAGTGCTCCACGGCGCTGTGGAGCCGAGGGCCGGGGCTGCAGCCGCCCGGCTGGCAGGGGAGGCAGGACAGCCAGAGGTTCTGGATCGCTTCTGCTTGGGGCGCTGGAGCCGCGCAGGATGCTCCGCAAATCCCGCAGAGGGGTCAGCGGAAGCTGTTACTACCTCCATTAGTGGGCCTGGGAGGGAGCATGATGGGGTCCCTACCTAGTCTGCCCTCACAAGGACGGTGACGCTACCCTGCCCCAGGCGTGCACCTCCTCTCTCTCCCCTCCCGGGACCTGGGCTCAGGGGTCCCGCTAGTCTGCTGCACTCAAGCGTTCTTCCAATTCACCCTGTAGATTTGTTGCTGTCGGCCGAGGTGAGTGGTAGGGACAGGCTGGACTGCGTGAAAGCCAGCGATCAGTGTCTGAAGGAACAGAGCTGCAGCACCAAGTACCGCACACTGAGGCAGTGCGTGGCAGGCAAGGAGACCAACTTCAGCCTGGCATCTGGCCTCGAGGCCAAGGATGAGTGCCGCAGCGCCATGGAGGCCTTGAAGCAGAAGTCTCTCTACAACTGCCGCTGCAAGAGGGGAATGAAGAAAGAGAAGAACTGTCTTCGCATCTACTGGAGCATGTACCAGAGCCTGCAGGGTATGCACCAACCGCCGACCCGCATGCACAGGAGGCAGCCTCAGTCCAGTCGCTCCGGGGCTAAGCAGGCTGATCTCATCTTCCTCGCACTTCTCCCAGCTGCGGAATGAGGACCTTTCATTGGCCCCTAGAGACCGCAGCAGCTGGTGTTTGCTGCAGCTGAACAGTATTGTTGGAGCTGGTTATTGGAAAATCCACAAGGGGGTGGGGGCACCCCTGGGACCCCAATGACCTTTCTGAAACCTAGTCAGAACATCAGAGTGGGGACCCCTTAAATGCCACCCGAGGAACCCACTTGTTGGCTTGCCTGAGGCTTTCACTGGCTTTAGAGAATAATCGTATCAAGGTTTGCCTGCGTCTCGCCTGGAGTTTTCCTCCTTTCTTCTTATGACATGAGATAAAGAAATATTGCAGAGCCAGTGAACTCTATCTCACCCCCCCCAAACCTGTTCAAAGATACATGTGTGAAAAACCATTTGTCATCTTAGATTAGCTGAGTTTTGAACCAGCTGCTGAGGTTCAGCCATGGTTAGTACATAAGTAGCAGTCACAACTGCCCATTCCTCTGGGACTTAAGGAGTCTGTAAATGGACCCTAATTCTTCACTGAGACTCACTAAACACTTACAATACAGAAGTTTGAACTGTCAGCTGCCACTTCTAAATCTAGTCAGAAAAACCTGTTTTAGAGATAGTCTTATGAATACTCAGTGTTCCTGTTTGTAGGAACCACATGCCTTGGTTTGGGGAGCTGACAGAAATAGGGGCCTCTCCTGGGTCTCCTTTCTTCTATTGGTTCCTGGAGGCAAGCAAGGTTTGTGACGTCACTGGCTCTTTCCTCTCAGATTTCAATTCCTTTGCAAAGAGTGGGAGAGATTTCTGGCAGGCTCTGGCTGTGTTGTGCTCCAGTACTTTCAAGGCACTCTGGGGAGAGCAAGGACAACAAAGGCAGAGGAATGAAAAAGCAATAACCAAATAACCATATCCCCAAACATGCAAGTGAAATCTTTAAGAGTTTCAGCGTCTTAGTACACAGTCGTAACATGATTAGGGGTTCCGACTGAGCAGTGAGACACTGTTTTGAAATATGCCTGTTTTCCAGAGCTGAGCCTAATCTTTCCTGTCATTTCTAGGAAATGATCTCCTGGAAGATTCCCCGTATGAGCCAGTGAACAGCAGGTTGTCAGATATATTCCGGGCAGTCCCATTCATACCAGGTAAGCTGATTTATACTTCCACTATGATTCTTTCTCCGGCTTGAATCTGTTGGCTTGCCTTCTCTGGAGCTCTGAAGTACTGATAGGATGGTGGACCGTTTCTGGGAAATCGATGATAATGAAGAGGTGGGGTGCCAGTGGTGCATACATGAAGAGTTCTCAGAGAAGTCATGTGATCCGGTGGTTTGGAAGAGCCTGGAGGGAGGTGACTGAGTTGATTTTTTTTAAGCGTGATAAAATACGATTGGTGAACTCTTGGCAGAGGGGACTTTGCTTCTGTCTGCAGGTGGCAATGCCATTCTTGTTGCTGCATACTACGCAGTGCCTCTGTGGAATGGGGGGGTCTGCTTTCATGACACCACTGTCTCTAGAAGACAACGGGGACAGCCTTAAGCTGCTGAGGAATTGTGGGTAGACTAGTTTGACTGCCTTTGAACTAAAAGCTGACAGTCTACCATCTCTCCTCTTTCTGGTTTGTCCTGAGCAAGTGTGTACTTCTGAGAGTTGATGCTTCTGCCTCAGTGACCCTTTAAAATGTAGTCCTGTTACCAGCTTTTTGAGATTTCTTTGCAGTTGTGCATTTGGTTTGGAAGTGAACTGAAGTTTGAGAATTAAGTCCCCCACCCTATCTGCATTCAGACAGCACACATAAATAGGCAAGGCAGTCATTTCTCTTAATGAAATACAGATTCCAGACAGACGCTGGCTTTACTTATTTACAGTTAAGACGTTTTCTCAAGTGCATATAACCACCACACGTTACACGTTTTGTCTTAGTGGTTAAACACGGTGGTTAGTGTTGAATTTGATTCTTTGAGATGATGAGAATGTTCTGGCTTTTCAGATGCCGTAGGCTTTTATGCAGAGAAGCAGAGGGCCATGGAACTGTGTACATACATTGACCCTGTGTGGGTGTGCTGCATGTGTACTTCTTGGCCAGATTCCCATGGGCACCTACTGTGTTCTCGCTAGTGTGATTTTGGCAGTGAGCCGGCTCTCACCCCTGTCCTCCTGACTCTTAGACAGCTGCTGACATTTACTGAGCCCTTACTGTGTGCCAGGCATTGTGTCAGAAGCGTCTCGTCACTAGCTCACACCATCATGTGCATCTTTGGTGTTATTTCCAGTCTATGGGTGAGCAGATTGAGGCACAGGGACGGTGGGAAGCTAGCCTGAGATCACAAAGCTCATAGGTGGAAAAGGCAGAATTCAAAGGCCGATTTGTCTGGTTGTAAGTTGGTTTCTTTTGTTGTTGTTGTTTTGTTTTTTTTCCCAAATCTACCCATTTCTGGCACAGACTGGCACCCTTAATGTAGACGTTAGAATCTCAGGTTGCATCTCAAACCTATTGAATCATAAACTGCGTTTTAGCAAGATCCACGGATGGGTCCTTCATGGGTATGTGAAGCTTGTGGTGCACTGCTATACATGATCTTCTTTTTGGTCTTTTGGTTTGGAGGAAAACTCTCTGCCTCTCTCTCTTTCTGCTCCCAGCTCTCCTCCCTCGTGTGTGTGTGTGTGTGTGTGTGTGTGCGCGCGCATATGTGTGTCTGTCTGTCTGTCTGTCTTTGGAGAAAGACATGAGGCTATAAATTGGTATCCGAGAGCTTTATGCTCTCTTGAATTTTCTGGTAATTTTCAGTCTTAACTCCTGTCTGTTTCTCTCTGCCCTGCAAGGACACTTCTCTAGCACTGAGAGAGAGAAGCATGGACAGTGTGGTTTCAAGGAAGCAGTCATGGAGGGCTGAGATGGGGTGTAACTGATGGGGTACTGGGACCCTGATCTTTGTGTCCCATCCTTGCTGCCTACCATGAGAACACCACTTCTCCTCTTCCCACTGAAGGCTGGGAGGGTATGAACCTCCCCGTTTATTTCAGCAATGAGCAATGCATGGCAGTTTGCACAGACTCCTGCCCCTTGCTGTGTCATTCATCTTCCCTTGGTATAACGAGGAGTGGGTAGTCTCTAGGTCCTATCTGGGGTTCCGAAGGAAGACTGCGGTCACCTCCAGAATCCCTCCCCCATGCTCATGTACCAACTTGAAACAGCAAAGCCATTCTTGGGTACTACTGACTTGTCTGAATTCCCCTGAAGAGTATCAGAAAAACCTTCTGTATTGACCAAGTTTCTGTCATTCATCAGTTGGGTAAATGGGCTCAGTCAGGTCTGTTTCCACAGCAGACAGGATCCTGAGTGTGTGAGAGCTGTCCTGTTGAGTAGCTAAAAGTCATAATGAATTAAGCAGAGGCAGTGAGGCGTTGTTTAGAGCTTGCATTTGGTATCTCAAGGGCATTGGACTTAGATTCTAGCCCTAGAGAGCTTCGACCTTTGACAGTGACTGTATTCTTAAGTGGATATAAAGGCAAATGGAGCCTTGAGGGGTTTGGAGTCATTGAACAAGGCACATTAGCCAGTATGGCCTCTGTCAGATGGAGGCTGGAGAAGCAGGATGATAAATGTAGCTTTTCATGTCTGAATTCTGAGTCTCTAGAATATCTGTTCTGTGTTGGACATGTCTCCGAGGAAACCAGGACAGCAGGGTGTC
The DNA here is from genome assembly GCA_026225945.1 of Cricetomys ansorgei. NCBI lineage: Eukaryota > Metazoa > Chordata > Mammalia > Rodentia > Nesomyidae > Cricetomys > Cricetomys ansorgei. Next base: position 10,501 of record JAMJFZ010002659.1, on the reverse strand, counting down.
TGAGTCTTGCAAATGAAGTAGCTATCAGGGATCCCATGTTTGGTTTACCCCACCTGGTGTGAAGACTGTGTTATCCACATACACGTGTGAGCTGAGTCTTCCCACAGACAGACACATTTGAGAGCCTTGCAGTGAAGCTATCTCAGTGAGTTAGTGCTTCTGTATGAGCCTGAGGAACTGAGCTTGTGTCCCCAGTACTCACATGGAAGCTGGGCTCAGTGATCACATCTATAACCTCAGCATTGAAGGGGGGAAGACTGAGGTGGGCAGACACATCCAGCCAGTATGGCCAACAACTAAGCTCCAGGTCCAATGAGAGACCTTGTCAAAAAAAAAAATGTGGAAAGAGTTACAGGAAGATACCCAACATGGACCTCTGGCCTCTATACACACACATATGGCTGAGTACATCGGTACACACCCAGCATACCTGGCCCCCTAAAGGATGTGCTTGCTTCTATTTCCCTTGGAGTCTTCAAACCTAAAGCCATCTTTGCCACTGTCTACTTGCTAATCGGATAAAAGGCCTTGTGGAGATACTACACGTGGCCTGGCAGGAACAAGGAAGAGAACAACAGTAAGATATAATCTGAACTGTGGAAGGGAGATGGAGCCCCAAGTCAGGCAGTATTTCAGTGGACAGTTGGCAGGCCTACAGCGGTGACAATCGGATTGCGGGAGCCTTTGGTCTCTACGGTGTGCAAAGGGACTTGAGGGGGTGTGCTCACTACAGACTATGCCAGCATGGTTTCCATGGTTGTAGGACCAGTGTGAGAGAGTGTTGGAGTAGATGGCCTGGTAGCCCAGAGGGCAGAGCACTTGGAGACCCAGACACTAGGCAGCATCATGGCACACTCAACATCTGCTTCTCTCTTGGCCACGGCCCGCCGCCTGTTAGCTTCGATCTTCCTGTTTTCTTCGTAGAAGTGTAATCAGCAAGAACTAAACATGAATGTAATAGGACCGTGGTGAACCTGCTGGCATTTTTTCCTTGACTCTCTTAGAAAGGTCGAACAGTGCATGGGGAAATTTTGAAAGTCCAGTGGGTGCCTAGAGAAGCCTGCGGGAGAGAGAAGCCCCTCGTGGGCAGCCAGGCTCAAGTCCTGATTGGGAGGCTGCATGTTAGAAAGAGTCAGGAGTCGCCAGGCTTTGCATGCAGAGTCAGTGTGGACAGGACACACAAGGACTGTGAGGAAAGGGTTGTGTCGGAGCTGGGCCTCCTGCCCTGACAGTGGGAGACCGCCCCGACTGTGTCTCTGCCATCCCTCCCTACAGGTCCTGTGAGTGCTTCAGGCCTTTCCGGAAATGTCAGGATTTTGACTTTGGTACTTGAGTGACTGGAAATGCTCTCATCCAGGAGTAAGATGTGCCCAGGGTTGCACATCATTGACTGTGCTTGCCATGTCTGATTTAATGTAGTATCATCATTATGTCACTTTAAAACGCTTTATTAAAAACTTTGCCCATTGGACAAGAGCCTTATGACGTCATCTGTGGGCCACAGGCATCTCGGTACTGCCTTGCCGCACCTGCTGTAGGATGGGGTCCCGCTCTATTTACTGAGCTCTTGATTTTATTTAAGAATATTTTAAAGTTTGTATATGGCTGTGTCTGTGTGCGTATGTACACACACACACATGCATGTGGGTGCCCAGGAAGGCCAGAGAGGACGTCGGAGCTCTTGGAGTTGGAGTTACGGTCAACTGTGAGCTGCCTGACGTGGGTGCTGAGAACCAAACTCCAGTCCTCTGTAAGAGCAGTCCACAGCCTAGTCCATATCTCCTGTCCTGGCCCAGATCTCAAAAACAGTCTCTAATGGTGCTGATGCTGTATTTTAGAGCTCCCAATCTTACTGCCCTCCTGGAAGCCTGTGCCCCTTTTCCCATTCAATCTCCCTCAGTCACCCCTTCCCTACACATTCCATCTGCCTTCGCCCTCCTGGGCCTTTGCTCATGGCCTCGTAGTTGCTTCAGAAGCACCTAGTAGTTCTTCAAGACTTCCATCAAATTCCATCTCTGAAGGTCTTGCTGGAATCCGGCAGACTGGCCCTTCACTAATCTCCCTCCTGTTTCCCGTGCTTTTACTTTTACGGTAGCTGTTAATCACAGCACATTGAGAGGACTTGTTTATGTGTCTGTCTTCCCACTGGAAGTCAGTGTCTGCTTGTTATGCTCTGTGTCTACTCGGCACCCAGAACCCTTCCTGGTCCAACCCACCTGTTGACCACGGGTGACCGATTGACATGACCGTGTTCTCAGCGGTCTAGGCCAGGTGTCGGCTTTTACAGCCACTCTTGCGGACAGGGTAAGTGATTTTCCCAGGACCGCAGTGCTTGAGATTTGCCAGGGTGCTGCTGTATGGGAGATAGCTGTCTTCTTTTTGCTGCAAGCTCTAGACACACCTCATCTACTCTGGGGACCTCGGCTACCTGGGATATGGGCGATTCAGGGCCTTCTCTCCTACCCCGGCATCTTTCAGGCTCTGAAACACTCTTTCCAGCTGAGGTCTGGAGGGGATCGTGTAGGTATGTCTGTTACCTCCAACCTACCATGTCCAAAATGGACCTCATCATCTCTCTCCTCTTTCTCCTGAGTCTCTTGTCTTACACAATAGTCTTATCAGATGCCCAGTGCTGCACAACAAACTGTGGGGTCCTCTCCACCCTTCTACCATCCTGACTCCGTCAGCTGGACCATCTCAGGCCTGTCCTGGGGAGACAGGAGACCACGTTCCTTCTTTAACATTGCTCTTTTGCATTCTCCAAGCTCCTCCCATCTGGTCTTTTGCTTGAACTTTGCACTGGATTTGACACTTGTCAGCTTGAGTCTGGTTTCTCCCAGCATCATCTGGATCTTCGTTGCCAGGCCTTGAAGGTACCGTGATGGCTTGCTGGCAACACATGTCTTCAGTCTTACTTATAGATTTTTCTTGGTGCATCTCTGTTTCATCCCATTCATTCCATCATGGACAGGACACGATGCCCAGCTAGTCTTCTGTCAGTGCTCAGAGTAGCTTAATGGGGCCAGAGAAAGGACACATGCCCTGGGCTTTCACCCACCTAGGTGACGCCTAGCTCCGCCCACAGCTTGGCTTCCTTGGCTGTAGAATCAGATGATGATTACATCTGCTTTATAGGTTCTTGTGGGTTAATGATGCTTTTTGTAACATTTTTAGCATAGTGCCTGAAACATGTTTGGTCCTCCATAAATCTTCCTCTTTAAACTCATTGCTAAGGCCCTTTCAGCTGTAGGCTCTCTTCTGTCCCTAGTCAGGGGCTGGAGAGGGTAGCAATCCCAAACCTCAGCAAGCACGATAAATCTACCCTTGTCTCAGAGGGCTTGGAGGGAGCCTTGCTTTTCAATAGCCAGATGAAGCTTGCCGGCCCCTTCTGAGGGGCTCTGCTCACACTCCAGACCCTGCTGCTGCTCTTCCCTGGTCCTCAGGCTCTGTGGAGGAGGTGAGTGTGTGGCCATCACCCAGGAAGGGAGCGAGTTCTTCCTGTACTTACGGATTCCTGTGCTCAGCTTTCCCTTCTCAGCTTCACTGACTCCCATTTCTCCCACCTCACCTCATAAATCTTCCCACTGCCCCACAGCAGGAGAATTACTGCTCCCCACGAAGGGCATGCCTTAGATGGGACACGTGGGGGTGGGGGGGTGAGGTGGGGGGGTGGGGGTGGGGGGGCTTCTGCCTCTGAAGCCTGTGCTAAGTCCACTCGTGATTCACTTTCACAGACCACTACTTCTGGGTTTCTATTCTCTCCTGTGTCGGAGACAGCCCACGTGTATGCTCTAACAATATGAAACTGCAAACAGGTACGAAAAGAAAAGAAAAGGCACCCAATCTAAGCTAACACGTTAATAGGAGCCTTTCAGGATTTTGGGACATGTAAACACACGTGCATGCCCTTTTATCTCAGCTTCTACATTCTCGCTCATTACCTGCCTGATGACGTGAGGACACTGTCTCTCTGCGTCACCGTCCCTGTCCTGCGGGCAGCATCGTTTAGATTAGATGTGAACCTCGATACATTTTATGAACAAGCAATAGGACATCGCGGTCCCCGAAGCTTTATGGCCGAGGCCTACATGCTCCACTGAAGCCTGGGAAGGTGGAGACAGTCAAATATTTTGCATGGCGTTACTGGAGGTCCTGTTTCAGGAAACGGAGATAAAACATCCGTGAGTGACAGGTAATTGCATGAGCTGAAGATTGTTACAAGGTGCAAAATTATTTATAGCCAGTATGTCTGTCCTCATTCCTTCTCCTTAGTCTCCTGAAGTATTTCTTCCTGCCACCTCTTCATTTTTTTCCATGTCAAAGCTTGTTCTCTCCAGAGGACACCCCACACCTTGTTTTTTGTTGTTGTCTGAGACACAGTGCCAAACTCTCAAGAGCAGGTATCAAGTTGAGCAAATTTGTCCAAAGAGTGCTATTGGTCCAGGAGTTAGGAACCTGCTAGCTTAACCCCTGACTGGCTGGGGGACCTTGGGCTAGTGTCCCTGAGCCCGGACAGTGGCACGGCAGTGGACAGGTTGGCCTTTAAAAGATTTCTTCTCTTTCTTGGCGAGTCTGTGTAGTGAACCATATACCTTTATGAACCTTGCTGTTCTGTTTCGAACATTTTCTTCTTACCTAGGAAACTGTGGATCCTGGCGCGCGCGTGCGCGCGCGCGCACACACACACACACACACACACACACACACACACGGTTGTATCCATCCATACATGGATATATAACGTATACACTGTGATTTATTCAAGTTGACTCAATGTGTACAGACCGAGGGGACAGCGGAGAACAGAGCAGGAAAGAGGAGGAAGTGAAGCCAGAGTGGGTTTGGCAGGCGAAGCACAAGGTGCAGATTACATTCAAATAAGTCGGACAATCGCACAGTCGTGTTTGTTTGGCAGGGATAAACAAAGATGCCCTGGGCAGGACTTTTGGAGGTTATTCTGCCCCAGCCCTCTTATTTCACTGATAAGGAAACTGGGAGTTCTGGAAATTTATGGGACGCCGGAACATAAATTTTTGGGGACAACGATGACAAGCAAAGCTAGGCGTGTGCTTGTTTTTAAATTGCTGTGAAGCTCTGCCATCGGCATTCCTCTGCCTTCTCTCATGTGTCCTTGACCTGTTCAGGCCTTGGTTCCCTTCTGCCTCTCGGGGAGGAGGGTGAGTGCGGCCGTGTGGGCTCCAGCCAGCGGGGCAGCTGACCACTATTTCAGAACAAGGGTTAATTGACAGAGCCCTCCAGCAGGGGCCAGTGGCAGCAAAGTTAATTTTCTTATCTTTTGTCCCTCTTCACAGTTCCTGCAAGGGAAAAAAATGAGAAATTATTTGTTGCTTTAAGCCCTCCCAGTCTTCAGATTAAAAAAAAAAAAAAAAAACTTAATCTTTCATCTGGTATTTTTTTGTTAAAGAAGCTAACCACTTCCTGTAATTTAGAGACTCAACTAGCTGGGTCAGTGATGGAAATAAATGGGTAATTTGCATAAGGGGCTAATTTATTATGTCCCCTGGGCATTTCTTTCATCTCTCCTTCCATTCTAATTAACGTTCTAAGGGGGTCTATCGCCATATCAGAAATTAGGGGTGAAAGCAGCCATTGTTAACCTTTCCGATGATTTCTCATCTTCTCTGATCTTTTAACCATTTCTCTTCATGCCCAGGATTTCATTTAGGGCTGCAGAGTCCTTGTGGGGATTGTTAGGGGTGTGCTCATTGGTGGCACAGCTCCGGAGAGCTGCTCTCCCACCGCAGGGGGACTGGAGATGGATAAGTCACAGGGTCCCGGCAGTGGCTGGCTCGCACAGAGCCCTCTGAAAGCTCCGCAGACCTGTGCACACACTGTGTACCACACAGGGGTTTCTGCCTGCTCTGGTGCACGCTCACAGCGTGTGCGATGTTGGATGTGTAACTCATTGATCATTTAGTCTCAAAAAGATCTTCCTTGACATATGTTCAGTCGGTCCCGGCTGCGACAGAGTCAGAGGCAGCTGTGTGTGACACAGCTGAGGAAGGGAGAGAGAACAAGCAATTTCTTTGAAAATCAATTGTAATTTACTCTCACTAAATTGGCAAAGGTCCGCCCTGTCCGTGCATTAGCATACAGCAGACTTTTAATCATTTGGTCAGCTGGCCTATTTTGGTCAATCCGTGGTTCCATCTGGGACTCTGCCGTCTCAGTCCCATGTGTCCTCTGGATTTGTTCTCTTTTTAAAGAGGGGAGTGGAAGGGGAAGGATCCCTCTGGGGACTCACAGACAAGTCACGGCTGTGTGTCCTTTTACAGAACAGCACACACACATGTATATTTTGCTCTTGTGCTCCAGCTCACTAAAGGTAGGTGTTATGCCTTCTGGTTTTTGAGGGGGGAATTTTGAACTCAGAGAGACTGAGCAGTGCTTTCAGGGTCAAACAGCCCATGCCTGGAAGAGCTCACGTTTTATTGCCGTGACTCCAAACAGTGCTCTTTCTGCTATTCTTGCCGGTGTTTGATGCGCAGACCTGGATCCCTTGCACCAAAGGAGATACTTAGTTCCTTTTCCTCTTCAATGACCACCTTCTCTTCCCTGGTCTTCTCCCTTAAAACCTTGCTTGACAAAGGGCCTTTTAAAGTTGAAATATAAGCCAGTATCTGTTATTTTAATATTTGGCCCTGCGTTCTGATGGGTTCTTAATTGACACCCGGAATCCAGAATACGTACACTGTTAAAACCATTCCGGCAGAGCTGTAGAGATATTAACCAAAGAGGCAAGTTCTGCATCCTCCCCTGTTCCTTTCTAAAGTAGAGCAGAGTGCCCGGGGCCACCTTTGTCATGTTGTTGTATAAATAGCATTACACAGTGGTAAAGAAAGGAATGCATAGTCGAGTCCCATTTTAAGGTGACCTGATATGCTATCCATTTGTCTTCCACCGTGCTGGCACCCTTTCCCTTCACGCCCCAGTACATTGCCCAGGAAGCCCACACCAGCTGTTGCCCCTGTGCCCTCTGCACAGACGTTTCACGAACACTTAATAATGTATGAAAATCAGTATTGATTGCATTGTTGGGAGGAATAGACCGGCAGGTTTCATACAGCCCATGTTTATGAAATGGTTCATCGATCCATGTTCCTACGAGTTTCAGATAAACCCTTGTTGAAGCAGATGCCAGGAGATCACTAGATCCTGAGGGTCCCCGGTGGAGCCCTGCCTTCAGAGCTGAGGTATGGCAGGTGGCATCTGAAAGAAGCGACCAGGATGGAGCGCTGCACAGACTCCCAGCGAGACATGCGTGCTCTCGCGAGGGTCCTTCAAGAGAAGGCGGTGAGACGCAATGGGCTAGGTGTTACACTCAGCGACTTGGTCAGTCCTTGTTGAGGGGTAAGAACTTAGTGGATGTGGTGTCTGAGACCCAAGCAAAGTTGTCAGAGTGCGTAACCTAAGCTGGAGAGATGCTCTGTGGTTACAGTGCTTGCTGCTCAAGTATGAGGACCAGAGTTCACATCCTTGGAACCCAAGTAAAATGCAGATGGTGGGCATGGCGGCGGTACTGGGCATGGCGGTAGTGGTGGGCTTGGTGGGCATGGAGGTGATGGTGGGCATGGCGGTGGGTCATGGAGGCGATGGTGGGCATGGCGGTAGTGGTGGGCGTGGTGGCGATGGTGGGCGTGGTGGTAGTAGTGGGCATGGTAGGCATGGTGGTGACAGTGGGCAAGGTGGGCATGGCGGTCATGGTGGGTGTGGCGGCGACGGTGGGTATGGTGGCCACCTACAGTTACAGCCTCAGAAGGCTGGGACAGAAGGTCCCCAGAGCAAGCTGTTTAGCAAGGCCACATTGGCGAGTTCTAGGCTTGTGTGAGAGACCATGTCTCAATGAGGAAGGTAGAAGAACCTCTGAGCAGGGTTCCTGACATCAGCTCAGACCTCCACATGCACGTACACAAACACATGACATTAGCCTCAGACCTCCACATGCATGTACACAAACATATGACGTCAGCCTCAGACCTCCACATGCACATACACAAACACGTGACATCAGACTCAGACCTCCACATGCACATACTTGTGCATGCATACACATGTATACATACTACACAAACATATGACCTCAGCCTCAGACCTTCAGTACCTGTGTATGCATATACACTATGCATACTACATAAACACATGACATCAGCATCAGACCTCCACATGCATGTACCTGTGCATGAAACACACGTATGCATGCTACACAAACACATGGAAATGGAAAAATAGAAACAAGACAACCCTAAGCTGTGGCAGAGCCAGAATTCTTATGTATGAAGTTGGCTCCAAAGTTCATCTGTTTACACACGTGCAGCATGTGTATCCCAGGAGAGTTCATATACAGCCCATGTCAGGGACTGGTAGATACTTTTTACTGAGCAGTACATATGTATGCATTTAATATCTATTATCCACGTGCACATATATGTGATACACATGACACATACAATCACATATATGGCATCCATTATATGTAACATTCATGTGTTATGTAATATGACACATGCTGTGGATGCTGTGTGCATCACATGCTATCTGAGGTTGTATGGCATATATTATTAGCTACACGTGTTTATTTTAGAATTAGAAAAGTTGGTCAGTTAGGGATCCTTAATTTTCAGTTTTTCAAGGTGACAGAATTTTATTCCTGCCAAATTTATTCAGATACCGGGATGGGAAAGCTCAGCGACTTCGAATTAAGAGTGTTATTCCTTTTCACACCTTCTGAAAATTCCCTTTTTTGTTTTATGGGTATAAATGAAGAAAACAATGTATGAGGAGAACCCCACACAGAGCAGGGTAATCCTGAGAGGGACTGACCAACCAGATAGAGTTGAAAGTTAGCGGGATTGCTGAAGGGACTTGCCCTTGATTGGAGACGTCTTAACTTACCCTTCCTTTTGTAAGTTTTGTTCATACATGTAGGTCATTAATTCTGGTCACGCGCCCTCACCCTGTCTTACATACTCTTCCCTTGAACCCCCCTCAGCCCCTTCTTCCTGGAATCTTTCAAACTCATGACTCTTTGGAGTCCTTGGCGATACAGTGGTTAGCACAGCTGCCTTCCGTGCTGATGACTTGCGGTTTGGTTTCGTATCCCCCAGAGTTTAGCACTGTCCACGTGACCACGGGTTTGCAATCACCCATTACAGTCTGGTGGCTCACCAGTGGTCCCACCTCTCCCAGAACCTGTTAGTTGCCAGTGTTTGTGGTAGAGCCCTGTACACCCGCTCCCACGAAGGCTGACTGTCAGGTAGGCGGGAATTGCCTGGGCCACAAGTCAGTCGGCACGGCTGCTGTGAGTTTGTGATTCCGTGGCTGTGTCATGCTCAGAAGATGATGATGCTCTGTTGTCTAAAGGGGACTTTTGAGTTGGGTTTTGTGAAATGAACAGGAGTTTGATAAATAGAGGTGGTTGGGGAGGGTATTCAGACAGAAGAACAGCATAAACAAAGGTACAGTTTGGGTTGCTAAAGACGCCATTTTCTGTGGCGGGAGTGCCAGCCACAAGGCACGATGGGAGCGGATTAGGTAGAAAGGCACCGGTACCTGTCCCGCCCTCACACCAGGGCCCTCAGTATTGCTGACATTTTTAGTCTAAACTGTACGGTGTGGCTACTTTTTTATTTTTCAGCTCTGTGTAGCAAAATGGCAGACATCCACATGTCCTGACTTAATCTGGTTTTATGTCACAGAAAAGGCAGGGGCCTGGATGCTTCCTGACTAGAGGGGAATACGAGGCCTGCCATGGGAACACGTCTCATTCAGCGTTCTCTAGGGTGGGTGACAGAGACGGTCAGGAGCGCCATGCTGCCGCCTCGGCTCCTGGCAGAGACAGAGCGGGCACGGGTCAGGTTCATGCCGCTCCTTCCAGACCTCTTTGGACTGGGGGGGTGGACATGTAGAGGGTTCTAGAATGTGAATGCCATATGCACACTGCTCACTGCTCAGGCTATCCAGGAACAGAGAGAGGGGCAGAGCCTGGAGTGGGTGAAGCCGTCTATACCTCCTTGGGTGGTCCCAGGGACACCATGGGGCAGACAGATGGCTGCCGGAATGAATGCAGATGTGGAGCAGTCTCAGGCCAGACTGTGGCGGAGTCTAGGGGCCACTTCAGCTGTGGAGGCAAAGGCAGTCTCTGACATTTGTCTGTGGGGCTCCACAGACACCCACATGGTGTGGCTGATGGAAAGAAGCCTCTCCTGGTGGCCTCTGGAGTGTGCAGTCTGGACCCCCAGAGCAGCGGGTGCCCCACCACCCACCGTACCCCAGCATGCTGCTGCTGTCTTTCCTGGGCACTCTGCCTTCTCAGGTGGAGGACAGCTGCTCAGGCACGGGGGTTCTCCAGGCCAGCTCTCTCCTTCAGGACTGAGACGGTGATGGCAAACGTCTCTGCAGACCCATGGCCCCTGAGGAGCAGACTGCCTCTGTGTTTGGGCATCTTCATTTCTTTTCTGTTCACTGCTGTCTTCTTCTGGCA